>AP027105.1:20766559-21351746 GCA_028142955.1 Pinctada fucata | reverse complement strand
GAGCCAAAATTTTTGATACCATTTCGAAAACTGCGGCGAGCGAAGCGAGCCGGAAAATTTTCAAGAATTTTAGCGAAATTTCATGGTAATTCTTCAAATTCAGATTATTTGTAAGAGCAAGATTATTTTTTCTGTCACACCATAAGCAAATTTATTTTTTTCATCAAAATTGAGAGCAAAATTATTTTTTCGAAAAAAACCCAAGCCCCCCCCCCCCCCCCCCCCCCCCCCCCCCCCCAGAATATCAAATGGACCGTGCCTTATGTTCAACCCTGCAAAACTGTCTGGTAAGCGGCAGCGGAGAGACTGGATCATTTAGTAGAGGACGCAGGTCCGCGCCCGCAGGCGCGGACGTAGTCCTCATCAAGGTAACACGTGTATATATATAGGAAAAATGGTGTTTTTCAATTGAATTCTATGCTATACCTATAGGTTCCAAAACCGTGGTCAATGACGTCATTCTCCCCCATTGCCCATTTGATCGGCGTGAAGCGCAAGCTTATTTTTTTTTGACAATGTCACTTGACGACAGAATGAAACCCATCGATGACCAAGATTTCTCGATCTCCTTTGAATATTCTTCGTTTGGCTTACTCCTCCAGTGTCCCATTGTATGATTTGTACTTTGCCTCACGTAATACTGACATTGCACCATCATTTCCAACATATATCATGTTTAGTCCGAATATCCTCTTTGAAAATTACAACGTGACGTCAGCATGCGACGCGACGTCAGCATACAAACTTTGTTTCGCGGACTTTCTTTCATCGACAGCTTCCTCAGAAAAATCCATGGATAAACTCATAATGCTGGAGAAAAAAAAAACAAACAAAAAATAGCGCGATCAGCGACTTATATTTTTAATTACCGAACTTCATTTTGCTTTCGAGGATGATTTGCAGCTGATATTTTGATACCTGTAGATCGAATTAGTGGTTTCTCTCCACATATATGACGGCCGTCAAGCGAAAACCACCCTTATCTCTCTATGACGTCAAAAAGAGAAATCGGACTGTAAAGACGACGTCAACATTTCGCGTATTTTTTCGCATTACATGTTGCAAAACTTTTCAATAACGCGGACGTCGACGTCATCAAAAAGCCTATGTCACATAATCTTATATATAGTATTTTACTATTTTGACTTTTAAAGTATGTTATGAAATCCTTTTCTAAAAATTAAGTTATAAAACAAGGATTTCTTCTCTCATTTTTTTCAATCAGCGTGACCATGCAACGAACTGGACCCGTAAGCGCTTAGGGAAAAAAACATTTTCAATTAAACTTTTAGAGAGAAAGAGAGAGACGTATGTTTTCACATTTCTTCTTCTTCTTTTTCGTCCTCTAGTACTTAACATTAATTATAAATCGCGGGTATTTGATCCGCGATTTATGTTGATGAGTGCTTCACTTTAATCTAAGTACTCAATGGCGTAGCTCTGCTTGAAAAAGTGGAGGGGCACAACATCCCAAAATTTCTAACAAGCAAAAAAAAAAAAAAAGGGGGGGGGGGGAGGAAGAGTTAAAAAATAAATATTGGGTTTTTCATGTTCTGTATGCACAAATTTTAACATTTTTGGTGCAATTCTAAATTTTAAGTACATGAATAAATGGCTGGCGAGCGGTAGCGAGCCAGGAATTTTTTTAAGCAAAATATTGACTAATCAGAAAATACTGTCTGTGTCCTCTATCATTAACATATACATGTAATGATATTCTATATAGTTTGAGTTAAAGGTATTTTGCAGTTTTTTTATGGCTGTATGACCAAAAATTACGTCAAAAAGTTGGGGGGGGGGGGGGGGCACAAACATACTTATGCCCCCCCCCCCCCCACCCTGCCCCCCTTTTCCTACGCCAGTGGTACTAAATTTCAAAAAATATGGTGGAGAGTGATCAGTCGCATAAATATTCTCCAAAAGACCGAAATTTCATCTTTCGTTCACAGAAGGAAAAACAAAGCGTTTTGATTGAAACAGAGAGTTAGCAAGATACTAGAATGAGAAATAAATATACCTACAGCAGTAAGAAATTGAATTCTAAACATGTCTTCAGAATGGATAGAGGCATCATCTTCTACAAATGACTCCATTTAGCGGTTGAAATAATAAACAAATTGAGACATCAAAATAAAATAATAAATTTATAGTATACGCGACTCTAAGTGGAGGGATTAACATGCTTAAGGAGGTCAGGTTTATGCAATGAAAATGCATATTTTCTTCTGTTATTGCATAGATATAAGTAGGATTTTTTTTTCAAATCGTAGATTGAACTCCATCCCCTTTTGATGGGCTGGAGACAGAAATAAAATATATGCCCATGAATTAGCTAGTATTTGTTTTCATTAAACACGAAGAAGGTGGATAAGAGAGAGAGATTGAGATTAATTTAATTTATTGTATATCTATATTACTTTAAAACAAGTCTTATTTTTTCTAATGTGCGTGAAAAATGAGGCTACAACAAGTGGCGACCTCTATAATACCGACTATGCATATGGGTATTCAACTGTCGCCAACGATTAACGGAAATAAATTCTCACGGAAAGAGATTTTTATAGCTGCGGCGTTTTTCTTCCTTTCTATTTTATTTTTGTAGGGGTGGATATATTAATAATTGACATAAAATTAAGATATGAAAAATAACAATAATTATATGATTTGGATTTTTTCCTTCTTTGTGCACTTCACCGCGGAAAATGATAAAACATACAAATCCGCATACCCCCTCCCTAAAATAAAAATTGAAGACTTTAAAAACCAATCAACTAAAAGTGTAACAATTTTAAAAATGAATAAAGCAAAGAAGTACTCCCCACAAAATTCTTTTATTCATTCCTTACTAAGAAAATAAAAACATGAATTTTATAAGTTTTGAAGCATAAAAATATGAGAAAAAAATACAATTATTGATAAATGGAGAAGAATAACCTTGAAATATTAGGTTATGGAGAAACTTTTGAACTTTTCGTATATGGAGGGAATGAGAAAATGTTTTGAGAAAAAAAAAGTGACTCGAGACAGAAATAAACAAAACACTGAAGGTCGTGCATCTTAACGGCGACCTCAATCAGTTACAGCGCGGATCTAGAGAAGGTACTGGGGTTTAGAGGTCAGGCTACCCTGGAATTAGCCAACCTGATTATCCTATTTTTATCAATTTGAAATTAATTTTTTTTTCAAAATCATACGCTGCTCCTCTGATGGACCCCCCTCTACCACCCTTTAGAACAATTCTAGATCCTAGTGTCGTTTTCTGTTGAAATGAACATCAATGCAAATGGTGAAGATAGAAAAAAAATCATGAGAAGCAAATATGCAAAACGTATGTATTTATAAAAAGAAATTATGCATGATGAATGTTCGATATTGTTTTTAAAGTTATATATATTTAGTCCCCTACCGGCAACGCCGAAGGGGACTCCTAGTTTCCTCTCAGTCTGTCCGTCCGTCCGTCCGTCAGTCCATCTGTCGAATTTTCAAATTTTTTTCTGCAACAAATAAAGATATTCAGGTGACATTTGATTTATTCGAAAGTGTCGTTTCGTTTTAAAACAAATTGAAATTGATAGAAAAGAAATATATATATATATATAGACCGAATATAACTGTTGTGAGATTACAACTATTTTAAAGTATTATTTTGATAGAATATATGAAAAGATAAAGTCGAGAATAATAATTTTTTCCCGAAAATTTTATTACAGTTACTTAGATACAGGATTCCGGCGAATCGTCGCTGTTGAAGCTAAAAAGCAGCATTTAGATCCGGTATTCTTTGTGTTGTTCAACATTTCTTATGTGAAATAACAATTTCTAATCTTGATTATATTAATTGCCAAGTACGGATATCAAAAACTGTGAATGGACCAACGTACGGGCAATGGGCAAGATTTATGATGCGAGATCCAAGTACAATGTATCTACATCAAAGTATTCAATTTCTGGAATTCGTGAAATATGCATATATATACATAGAAGGTCAATATATCATCAACAGAAATAGATGTTATAGTATTGAATAATGTTCATCTTGATATATACACGTATCTGTACCTGACATACACAGTGAAGTATGAGTTCGTCGTGCCATAAACTTTGACGTCGTCAGATCCTTTGCTAAAATATCGCCTAACGTCATGCCAAAGTTTTCAAAGAAGATTTACTGCATTTATCCGTATCATATACATGCATATCATATATCATTTTGTTCAGAATGAAATGTACTATTGTAATTCGATGAAAAATAAAATTGCCATATTTTTCACTTAAGGGTGGTTTTCGCTTGACGGCCGTCATATAAGATCTACATGTAGAATATACAGGAAATCTATGCAGTGTAAATCCCAACACAAACTTCTATATGTCTGCTGCCTTTGGTTCTGTTTACAACGCGTCACAACTTACGTCATCATTTACAGTATTTAGTACAAATAGGTCAACACAGCTTGGGCTCTGTTCAAAGCATGAAGTATATTTTTTTCTGTCAGAAATAAAGCTGGGTATTTTTTTCCCTTGGAGGTAAATCAAAAGCGGATCCAAGGTAGAGGGGTGAAGGCTTCAGATTTTTTTTTAGAAAGGGGGGGGGGGTGATTGAATTAAAAGGGGGGCCGGGGGCGGACAGGGGGTGGTTTTCTACTAACTTCTCTCCCCTGTCCCGCTCCCTTCTCCCACCTCCTAACCTCACTCCCTTCTGCCTCCCTCCAGCTGCCTCCTTCCTCCCCCTCCCATTCATCCAAGTGCCTCTTATGGGGGTGGGGAGCAGACATGGGGTACCCGCTCTCTCCGCCCCCTTATCTCCCCTCCCACACCCTTCCTTCTTCCTCCTCCCTCCCTCTCCCCCTCTCTCCTTCCTCCAGCCCTCCCTCTCCCTTTCACCCTCTTTTAAAGTAAAGGAATGAGCAAGAATTTTGTCTTCAGATACATATATTACATTGGAAAATCATTTACATTATTTAGAAGGGAAAATCCTGTAATACTAATGTTATACTGTACTTAATTTGTAAGTTTTAACCCCCTTTTCCAGATCATCCCATAAAACGATATATTGCTGATAACACTATAGACGGCGCCGAAAAGGAAGTTTTCTCTCTCTTCTACATTTTGAATGCTAATTTTTCCGGTGAAAGTAAAAGGGGAGAGGGGTGCAAGGGGGGGGGGGATACATATTCCTGATACGACAACTGACATTTCATCACCCAATGAAATTTAAAAAGTAAACATTTAAAAGTTTAATTGAATTCATTGAATAATCAAGATACATGTTAATCTTACAATATATAAATAGTTCAGAAAACAGTAAAATTCTTTTTTCTTTTTTTAATTTTAATGGTTTGTGCCCACAGTTTTCTTGCCCGAGTTCTCTTTTCCTTGGTTTTCGTCAAGGTCCAAGGAATTAAAATGTATAGATTAAGATGACATCACTTGATCTTTTCTTATCTGTCATTTATGTTTTAAAATTAAGCATTGCGATTTCATGTTTTAACTGATTGTTTTGTGACATTGAGAATTGTTCCCCCGCATTTACGAGTTATGTGCATGCTGTCGATTTAGAAATTGTCTATAATATCCCCTCTCCTAGCTGTAGATGATTCTGGATTTAAAGAAAAAAACTAATGTAAGGCTGATAAAGACGGTAAAAATGATGCTGGAAAAAATAACAAGAACACATATTGTATGACATATTTTATTCTTATTAACTTAGTAAAAAAAAATATTCAGTGATGTATGGTGAAAATTGGGTATTAATTCATTGAAATTATATTTCATCTGCGTCCTCACAATGGCTTTGCCATAATTCATATTAGTAAGTTGTAAAAACTATCGCGATGAATGTAGGTTTCGAAACTATGAGATTAAATGCACAGGAAACAACCTTTTGACATTGCACAGACGCGCACGCTGCACATAACACTTGTAAAAGGGTGATGCAGTATTTGAAGATAGATAGATAGATCGGATGCAGACGACGAGGTGCGAGTTGTCTCGCTTTTTATATGTAATGAATGAGAGGAGTATTTAGTACTGTACTACTTACAGCAAAGGCTTGCGGTCATAAATGCACATAAAACATGGATTTGATAACTCATCTGGCATGTTTCAGGTGGGATGTTTGGACGATTTTGTCCCTCTGTACTCTTCTGAACCTCCTCTGTTTTAATGACGTCATTTGACAATGGTGTTTCCCGAACTTGGTATTCGGAAATTTTCTAGAGTTTAGTTCGAAGTTGATAATAAAGGCAAGAAGATAAACGGGACCACGATGGCGAAAAGTTTCTGCTCACGCTTTGTCAAATGTATGTAAAATCTTTCATATGTTATGTCAATTTTTACTTTTGTATTTTTCGTAAACGTTAGAGCATTCTTCTTAGGCTTTGGTTGCATTTAGCTTTTTATGTTGAAGGATATCTTGCATAAACCAACCGGACATCCGCAAACATAACACCGACACAAAGTTACACAACATATTTTGTTATAGAATTTGTCCTGATATCATTTTCCAGTCAGTGAAATGTATTGCATGCTACAAACAATGTGAACACCGTGTTTATTAATCCGCCTAGATAAACAAAAACAATGCTAAATCAGAAATATTTGGTTACTCATTTAAAATTTAGAGAGGTGGGTGGGGTGTTATGTCTGCACGACTCTGACAAGAGCTTTAATTGCATTTTGTAATTATTATTATGGGAGATCCAGCCCGGCAATTTCATTCCATCCTCAATAACAAAATTACAAAGGAGAAAAAGGGAACAAAATCACTGTATGAAATATTTGTAAAAAGAATGCATGTAAAACCAAAAAGTGAGCTCAAATGGGAGAACGATCCAAATATTGAAACAGATATATTGCAGTAGATAAAAATATTTCTTACAGAGGGAAGGGATGATACAAATAAAAACACAAACACTCAAATACACCATATTGTGTTTTTATTTGAAACAGGTCAGGTATAACTTGGTGGGACAATTGTAATTCTCTTCTACATTATCTTACTAAAGATGTTAAGTTGCTTATGGTTCAATTATAGGATTTTACATAGGAATATTAGTACAAACAGATAAGGATAAAAGAATCTGATAAATGTTCTTTTTGCGACCTCGAAATAGAAAAAATAAGTCACCTTTTTAGCTCACCTGAGCCAAAGGCTCAAGTGAGCTATTGTCATAGTGTGGCGTCCGTCGTCCGTCGTCCGTCCGTCCGTCGTAAACTTTTAACATTTTCAACTTCTTCTCAAGAACGGCTGAAGGGATTTTGATGAAACTTGGTATGCATGAAGTACTAAAGGTCCTCTACCAAGTTTGTTCATTTCGGCTCGATCCCTTCAGGGGTGGATCCAGGGCGGGGTCAAATAGGCCCCGGAGGGTACCCCTCTTCAAAAATCTTCTTCTCCAGTTCCACTAAATGGATTGAAAAACTAATTGTATCTATGTGATCTAGAAGGATGTATGATTCAAGTTTGTTCATTTCGTTAAAATCCGATTACTAATTTTTGACGTCTTTTCGGACTTAGTCAGAAATGCACATTTTTGCACTATTTCTTTAAATAACTCAATAAGTGTATGATTTTACACACTCATTTACTACATATTTATCATATTTAACTTACTTAATGCTTTGATATGTATTTTATGCTTAAATTTTATTTTTTTGATTTTTTATGAATTTTTTTCTTATGTAAAAAAGGAAGGGGGGGGGGGGGGGTGATTTTCATACATTTTCTGCTTCTTTTCTATAACCACTCTTCAGATTGTCATGACAATTTGTAGGTATGAGGTACTCATGCATGGTACCCTACAAGTGAAAGAATTTTGTCCAGATATCCACTTTTGGATTTTTAAGGAATATTTTTTAAGATTGTACATAGGTATAATGTATGTTTTCCATGCCCAATGCTTCAGGTGCAACTACAGGAAAAAAACCTTCTTTGTATGATTAATCATTTTTTGATCGACCTTTCATCCATTGTTACAGCTGATAATTCAACAAGTGACACATGCTTCAATGTCTTATTGATTGACCTTTTATGTGATATGCAGTGGCGGATCCAGCGCCCCTTTTGCCGGGGGGTCAAGGGGCGAATTTTGCCGATTTTTACTGAAAATGGGTAAAAATATACCTGTTTTTGGAAAATTTAGGGTCAGTGCCGGGGGGGCGGGCACCCCCTCCGCACCCCCCTGAATCCGCCACTGATATGATTCAATTATTTAAATTCTTTATACTTATTTAGAATTTTATTTTTAAAGTCGGGAACAAGATTTCAAAAGCGGCCATGTTTTGCCGTGTACCTGAAGGTGTCATCCAAAGAAATAAAAACCTTCTTTGTATGATCAATCATTTAGCTCAATTTGAGTGACTTCCAATCCTTCATTCAATAATTATGAATTTGGTCTCGTTGGATTTGGACACCTTTGACACACATAAAAATAATAGAAAAAAGGGGGGTCATGCATACCGTTTTCTCACAAATTCCACTTTTTTACATCACCCCTCTATCCATTTTGAAAATTTTACAAATTTCATCTATTTTTAAATCGATCAATAGATTGCATAAAAGACAAAAACAGGTTCAAAACTCAATTTATCCCGACTACAGGGAATGGTACATTGATTTCATGTGCTATTTTTAAATTTTCAATAGTTTTGACCAATGTTGTGACACCTTTTATTCTGACCTGTTCACCAGTCAAAACTGAGGGGATTCCCCGCTAAAACGATTTCCTTGGATAACACCTGAAGGGGATTCCCCATGTAGAAATGTGATACCTTTAGTACTGCGATACATTTCAGGAGATACAGTGCAAACGGAATAGATTTTTATTTAATGAAATGTGCATTATACTTGGAACACTTTCATAATGGTTATCATTCATGTACTTGGAACACTTGCAACTTGTTTTCATGCATAAAGTTTGCTCGAATTTCCTCTGTCTTAGACTCTCTTAGATGAAGTAATTTACGGACTGATTTCTTGAAGAAACGTCTAATGAGTAATCTCTTCCTCCGGATTTTGAGAATGCATAGGACATTTAATATCTGAAATTCTTGAAATAAATAATTCAGTTCAGAGTTCCTGAAATCTTCCTATGAAATGTTGGACCACAGAAAGCTGTTGTTTAGAGTAAATAAATTATTATTTACAACCATAAGCCACTGTGTTCGACATCTTGTATGTATAATATTTCTAAGAGGAACACAGAGGCCTGAGGTTGTGAATAATAAAACATTTTCTCTCATAAAATGACAGGTTCCTGTAATAAGACATTTGGGAATTTTTATCTGTTCAAATAATAGATACATGATGAGTTTTTATCGGACCAAATAACTTTTTGTCGGCAAATCCTATGCAACCGATACATTTCATGAACTCTCTCCGCTAACAACTTGTCTGTGTAACAGACCTTTGATGAGGTAAAACAATTTTTTAACAGTAAATAACGATGTTGTAGGTCTGCTAGTTGGACAACCTTAACAATTTCATGGGCCTTTTAATTTGTTTCAAACTACGAAACCTAGAGAAATCACTTGAGTTGTTGAACAGCGTATGCTGAAATGCGACGCTCCTTCTCGCCTGTTGAAATATGCATAGGCAAGAAGCGCCGCATTTCAGCATATTCACTGAAAATTATTTGTTCAAGTGGCTTCACTGGGTCATGAGGTTTGATACACCATACACTGCTTTTTGGAAAACAAACTGGCCCAATTTCTGCACAAGCAGCACAACTCACTTGAATTGATAAATATTGGATTAAAACGATTTTAACTGTACGTTTCATGTATTTGAGATGAAATCAATACTATTCAAAAGCATTCATAGATTTCAGTATACTTTAATATGAATAAAGGCAAAACCGAAAAATCTTTGTTTTTTATGCCCCTGGAATAAAAGATTCGGGAGCATATAGTTTTTGGCCTGTTCGTCTGTCTGTTTGTCTGTCTGTTTTCCGAAAATTTTTAACATTGGGCATAACTTTTAAATGGAAGCTGGTGATAGAGGTTTCATATTTCACATGTGTATTCCTTGTGACAATACCTTTCCATTGATACCAAAATTTTTGACCTCGTGACCATAACCTTGACCTTTGACGTACTTCTCAAAAACTTTAACATTGGGCATAACTTTTGAATGGTTAGTGATAGAGGTTTCAATTTTTACATGTGTATTCCTTGTGACAAGATCTTTCCATTGATACCAATATTGCGCTGACCCTGACCTCTCACATACTTAACAGAAAATGGGCTTTATACTAACAAAGATGCCGCCGGGGGCATTCTCGTTTCACAAACACAGGCTTTATAATTTCTGGCATGCTAGCTATCAATAATGAAAGGTTTTGTGTTCAATTTTAAATAAACTTAATTTATGAAATCGTTTCATTGTTTTATTCTTTTTCTGCTGCACATTAATGTACAATATGATTTTATTTTTGATGTTGCATAATTGAACTATACTAGCTGGGCATATGACGTTGGACCACTTTATCCGTCTTTTCAAATCAGTAAAAAAGTTATTGTTTTGAAATGTGGCTATTTTTTCTTTTTTGTACTTTCAAAGGTTGTCTGTAAACAAAACTTCTCTGCATCCGGCAAAAATCTTTTTAGAAAGGTTGTGGGCTAAAATCCTGGTACTGGCACTATCAGTATTCAATGTCAGTATGTCAATTAGAGCGTGCATGGGTATCAGGTGAGCGTTGTGCCCCCTGGGGCTCTTGTTTACGAATGTTCATATGTGAGATCTTTTTGGGGGCAGGCATCATCATGGATTAAGGTTATTCGTTTTACAATGGATTCATTTGACATAGTGTTTTAATAATCTCCATTGTAAAGTATGGTAAATTTTATGCCTGGTAAGGTACTATAAACTTTATATTTTCTGAAAGGTGATGATGCCCCGAGTTCAGATATAAGCAATCAGGGTCATCACTGATTTCAGTACTTACTTGCTGCTTTACCTCAAAATTACTGAATTCCATACTTTTTGCGCGCATTCTTAGTTCTAGAAACTCTTTCCATTTCAAACTGTTCATTTGGTGCAGAATAGAAAGTACTACGTACAAATCCTTGGAACTAGATTTTCCTAGACGGTGTAGCTAGTAAAGGCAATGAAATTGACAAACATAAATAGAATATGACGGAATTCAATCATTTTTATATGACTGATTTCTATCATTTTTCAAAATGAATATCTTAAGTCGTGTTTATTTGTAAAGGAAAGCGTAAAATAAATTATAAGTATCAGTCATTTTCAAAGAGGACTGAAATCAGTGATGCCCCTGAATGATAAGACTCCCAGGTCTTAAACATCAAAGGGGGAAAACTCTTGTTCAACGATGTTATTTTGCATATGTTATATAGAAAAAATAGACAATTTAAATGCTTCATCAGTTATTTCCCTTCATTTTTCCCTTTGTTTTCTGGTCCAAAAAATATTATTTCTAAGCAGTGGCCATTAAAACATCAGAATTCAGAAAATATATACTTTATAGTACCTTACCAGGCATGGAAAATGCACATGTTAAAGAGAAATTGAATTCTGATATAGATTTTACTATTGAGAATATACTATTTTGAATGTTTTTACATGTACATATGAAAATTTGTTCATTAATAATCACATTGACTAGATATCATACTTAAAGACAAAAAATGAGAAATGCATTACACTCTACATGTACATATGGTTTTAAAGGGAAACTTTTAAATACTTATTCAATATAGAAAATATGAGAAGTATATATGCATGAAAAAAAAATTAATGTTGATAAGTACATAAACAAATGGGGAATCTTTCGCTTTCTTGACTAAGCACTATGGATAATATTAATTGATTTATTTCATACATATCAATCTATGGGAATTGTGTCTGGATCTGAGCAAATGAGTGTGAATGAACTTATTGATATCATGATATACAAATTGTATATATTATTATATTTTCTCCTATATAATGCTAAAAATAGAATAATTTCAATAAAAAAATATGACAATCTGAAAATCAGTACATGTATTTTTGGCAAATTCTAGCAGGTCTGATCATCCCCCATAAACACTCTCAAGATGTGCACTTGTAAATTAATTGATTGTTCTAGACTCTGATTTGCTCCATTTTTTAGCTTACAAAGTAACTCTATTGTAATAAGGAGAAAACATAATGAGACCAGTGTGCTTTCATTCAATAAAACTTCTGATCAATTTGTGCACGTAGGCTTCTTCATGTTAAAAAAAAAACACTGAAATTATCATATCAATATTCATGAGATACTTAATTTATATTAATGAGATAATTATATATTATGATTATCTATTCGCAGCTCTAACATGCAGGTCCTTCCTAAATCAATCTTCAGAGACGATGCTGCCAAATCTGTCATATGGCTGCAGACATTCAAGTTCAGAAAGGTTAGTCTTGCTGTGTCAATAACTGTAGGATTTCTTTTGTCAGCTGTATACATGTACATCTACATGTAGCAACAAAAATCTGCACATATTTTACTTACTGCATCAGTAGCTGAGAGGGTATTAATGACTACATTCTTAATACAAAACACACATGTACCGGTAGATGAAACATTAACTATGTGATACAAATCAATAAATAGATTTGTCATATTTATGATAACAATAATCTTATGATATTCCCATAATATACAGCATGTGCAGTTACTCAGATACAAAAGCCTGTACTTAAAAGGCTGTTAAATGAGGTGGAACATCCGAGGATCACTTTATCTGACATCTGTCTGTCAATCTTTCAATCTATTTAAATAAAATGGCAATATACATGTACATGCATGTATAAATTACATGTATAATATGGTACACATTAACGTTACGACAATAAGATACATTTGTACTCGCAAGGATAAGATTATGATGAGACTCAACAATCAATGAGGGTCAATCATGAATATTTACATTACTAGTAGATTCCCCAAGTTAAACGCCCATTAGGCAACTAGAATTATATTCCAATAACTTGGGTTGCTCACGTGCAAGTTTTGCATGTAGGGAGAATTTACCAACGTTCAAATACATTTGACACTAAAACAGGCAAAATATGCGAAGTGCATGCAAATAAAAATGACCGATATTTAGAATAAATGTAAATATAAGTAATGACTGTCTTACTTTTGGTGTTTATGGGTGTATAATTCTGGTTTGACACGTGCAAATTTTCCGAGAATCGCTTCGGGATTCACGGAATTTGCACGTGTCCAACCAGAATGATACACCCATGAACACCAAAAGTAAGACAGTCATTTCTTAAATGTCATCTTCAAGGTCAAGATCAAGGTCACATATTCAGGGTTACAGATTTGACAGATGACACTTCTTTTATGATGTTGTTGAACAATCAAATGTGCTCAAAGAGGATTTTTAAATGATGCAATGAATTGTTATCCCTTGTTATCAAATCATCTCAGTACTTGATGTATAAACTAACTTGTACTAAATGTAAAAGTAACACAGTTTGCCTCAATTTTACCAATTATTTTTGTTAGGCCTATTTAAAACTAATTATTATGTAGATGTACAATGCATACAAGTTACATTTGTAAGTTTGTGGAACATTGTTATACACATCATGGTAACATTAAATGTTTTAAGTTTAATTTAAATTTTCCTTTTAAAATCAGCTCCAGACAGCCAAAGACGGGTATATTGATGATGAACATGGGAGGACCAGAGACTGTAGAAGACGTGCAGCCGTTCCTTAATAGACTTTTCCTGGATAGAGACTTGATGCAAATGCCAGCACAAAGGTACATGTTTTTCTATGTCCTATTCAACTGCAACTGTAAAGAATTAAGTGTATTGTAAATGCTAGTTCTATAATATTGGAAAATTTCTCGTATTGATCAGTATAAATTACGAACCCACTTACATGGAGATGATAACTTGGACTACATCACGAGGTAATACAAAACATTGATTAAAGGGACTTAATTCATAATTGTATGAATGTTTATGATAGCACACTGGGACCTGCCATAGCCAAGAGACGGACCCCGAGGATACAGGAGCAGTACCGGCAGATAGGAGGGGGATCCCCCATCAAGAAGTGGACTGAGCTTCAGGGCAAAGAAATGGTCAAAATACTGGATCAAATCAGCCCAGAAACAGGTAAAATGATCATATTATGCATGTACATAATGGTACAGAGATGGTCAAAATACTGGCTCAAATCAGCCCAGTAACAGGTAAAATTATCATATTTAACATGGTTAGGATTCTAAGGAAAATCTCTAACCCCCATGCTTTGGAATTAAGAAATATGCTTGCTAAATATAATTCTTAGATGTGAAAAATTAATTTGTTTTACCGGTAGAATTTTTAAAGGTCTATGTAAAGAAACTGTTTGCAATAAGGTTTATGTACAAGGTATGGTTATTTTAACAAAGAACTGTTCTACTCCTTTTATGTTGAAAAAAATCTGATAAAGATGAATTTGAATTGTTAAGGTTTTTCAAGTACATTAAAATACATGAATGTGTCAAATCCAAATCATCTTTTATTTTATTTTGTTTTCAGCCCCCCACAAGTTTTACGTTGGCTTTCGTTACGTGCATCCACTTACTGAGGAGGCCATTGATGAAATGGAAAGGTATTTTAGATTTTGCATCTTATTTTTGTATACCGGAAGACCTCGTCATGATAAGGTACACTTGGATCACTTTTCTTTTTTGTGTGACGTTTCATCCACTAAAAACAATGGAATGACGTCATACGGCTGACCAAGGCATGCACTACTGTGTGATGATGTTATTACATTGTTTTGAGTGGATACAATGCGGTACGACAAGACAAAAGTGACCCGGGTGAACCTTATTGTGAAAGAGTCTATTTTTCAAGCTGGTCTAATGTAAGCTGTCTTTGTTTTTTGTAATATAAACATGATAAAGTCATCTAAACTGAACATGCTGAACCATGTAGAATATTCTTTAAGAATCCAAGAAAATGTTTTATCTTGTTCAAGTTACAATATACATGTACATGTATACACAAGTTTACTTGATCAAGTTATGGACCTCTGATGCACATAAACTCTCAATGTAAAAGAAAGATAAAATTCTTTCATGAATTTCTAGTTAAACTGCCTTATAGTGTTGGGAATCGGATGGAGTGATCAAAATGGATTAATCGGATAAACCTTTTCATTGATTATCGATTATAATCAGATTCTTATAATACACTGCAAAAACTGTAAAATATTTCATGATTTGTCCATAACTTACTTTTTATTGACAGCAAATTTTATGGAAACTCGGCAAAATATTTCATACGAGTATTTATACTGACCGAAGTTAAAGATATATCAGTTGACTTAAAATATTAGTACGATGTAAGAACGGCATGTTTCTCTAGCAAAAATACGGTTTAATGATGCAAATATTTCATTCACACTTATAATCTTTTTAAATTTCCCGATTATAATTGATTATCAAAATCATAATCGAAAATCATAATCGGAAGAGTCTGTCGACGACGTCAGCGATAATCGGCACTACACTACTGCCTTATTTTCATTCCTTCTGTGACAGAATCAGACGTTAAAGTATTGTGACATCATTTAATTCCTTCAAAAACCTCATATTTGTAGCAATGTTTCCTTGAATTTTATGCTTGTTCCATAGAATTTGATGATGTCACTACATGTATTTGTTGACATCTGATACTTGCACAAATGGAAAATACTCCTGTATTTTGAAAAGACCGAATTTGCATTTCATTTACGGAATAATCAAAGATTAGAATTTCAAAAAATTAAATGATTTTAGGGATGGCGTAGAAAGGGGCGTGGCCTTCACACAGTACCCACAATACAGCTGTGCTACGACAGGAAGTAGTATAAATGCCTGGTACAGACATATAAACTCTAAAGGTGAACCCAGTAAGATATCGTGGAGTTGTATAGACAGATGGCCCACTCATCCTGGACTTGTCAAGGTACGTGTATATGTTTGATTCACTCGTGGACACCTGATATGTGTTAGAAAGATAAATTAGTGTCAAAAGTTATATTAAAAAGAATTACACTAAACTGATCTGCTGATATGTCCAGGAATGAGCTAGGTGCTGAAATATTAACAAATTAAGGATCTTCAAGGTATTTTGTTTTTAGCTTGACTGCACTTTAGTGCAAAAGAGCTATTGCAATACCCCTGGCGAAATGATAAGGTATATGCCTTTAACAGCCAATATTGAGCAAAGTATAAGTGCTACATATTCCAAACTTACATGTTGGATGTATCTTTGATCAAACTTTCATAAAATGACCTTGACCTACTTTTTCCCCTGGAGTGATTTTGCCTTTAAATGCCAATATTGAGCTGTTACTTTAAGAGCTACATGTTCCAAACTTACATGTTGGAAGTATCTTTAATCAAACTTTCATAAAATAACCTTTACTGAAGTTTTCCACTTCAGTGATTTTGCCTATAGGAGCTAATATTGAGCAACGATTGAGTATATGTAAATTGTGAAAAAAAAGTGAGCTTAAGAAAATTGCTGTCATTTAAAGACATTATGCTATGCAGTCAAGCATTAGGTGACTCTGGCAACTATTTTTTAAATCAAATTTCACTGAAGAACCTTTAGCAAGATTAGTTCTGAATGCACCAACCATGACAACAGTCATTTGATGCATATATACTGGAAAAGAAAGTTACATGTACACAATTCTTTATAACTCCAATTAAAAATCAGTCTGTTTTGTTTGATGCATTACTTGATGAATTTATAGATGAAAAATTAAGAAGATGTATTTGTTTGTAACCGCATGTCTTACGTAATTTCACCATGTTCACATCATAAGCATTTACAATTGATAACATAGTTTGTCATTTTGATTGTATACATTGTGTATAGTTGTATGACATACGATCTATTTGTCATTTTGATTTGTAATTTTGATGTTCCTTTTAGTAAACAGTTCAATGTGCATACTTGTGCACTTGTCATTTAATTGATTGATTTATCTGTGCAATCTGTTTTGACCCCATACTCCATATATCATTGTACTATGTTTGGTTGTTAAACTTCCTTAATATAAGCAAATTTCTTTCTTACAGAAAATAACATTTATCTGAAAAGGCCAAGTTCTGTTTTGTACATCAGAGATCTTGCTATTTTGCTTTTTATGTATCCAATACCGTATGATCTTTGATTGCTAACAAAACAGAACTCAAATGAGAATTTATTTAGAATAGAGAATAAACTTTTTTTTCAAGATCTTTATTTTGAGAGAAAGGGATGGAAGTAGAAGAGCTAGGTTAAGATTGTGAAACTTGGTGGAGAGCTTTTACAATATCCATTTAGTACAATTTAGTGTTGTCAGTGACATATGCTTTGTTTGGAGTGATGTGACATTTCCTTTTTTATGCCCCTACACTGTTTTTTTTTCCCTTGTTTGGGGGCTGAATTTCAGCCCCTTCCCAATGCCAAATTTCTCTTTTTTTTCCAAAAAAATCACTGTGAAATTCCCAAAGAGGAACCATGAAAAAATCACACGAGAAAATAAGACTCAAATCCTGGAAGTCAGCACAAAATGTCCTATTTCTAAGTGCATTTTAAAACTTTTTATTCATCCTTTGTTCAGTTCAAGCAAATTTATGGATTAGCAATGTTAATAAATGATACTTTAGGATTAGACTTTGGTGAGAATTTGTATAAAATTTTTTCCCAATTTCAGAAAAATGTCACAAATTTTCCCAAAGGGGACAGGCACAGGCACCTTCCCCAAAATAAAAAAAACCTGCTACAGTTCATTGAATGTTTTAGAATGTCTTAATACCTGCTTATGATATATCATAAGATCATTACATCCTTACCACTAGGCTTTTGCTGAGAATATCAGAGAAGAACTTGAGAGATTTCCAGAGGAGAAGAGAAATGATGTCATCATTCTATTTTCAGCACATTCACTACCATTAAAGGTCAGGACACTACATCATTAAGTATATTTTATTTGAAAAAACATTTCCAGTTCATTTTACATGCATTACGATGTTATCGAAAATATGTGGAACAAAATTGGTATTTATTTCATTTTTATAAAAGCATGTGTTTTTAATATTTAAAAAAATTTATACTTCAGTTTAACCTTATCTTGTTCTTTAACAAAATAACAAGACTTTATTAATAAATCATGTGGTTCTATGGGCAGACCTAGATTTTTCCAAGGTGGTATATACCTTCAGGGTGGATACATCACTAGATTTTGAAAAAAAAAATATATGTAAAAAAGCAGGTTCCTGAGTCTTAATGTCTGCCAGATCTATATTGAGGCTAGCACTATTCACTATTCAAAATTACTATGCTAATTCTTATGGAATGAATTAAGCTATTACTAGGTAAGGTTCCAGTATAAAAACACCATTTGTACCACTTTCTCCTAATATTTCAGGCTGTAAATAGAGGTGACCCTTACCCGGCAGAGGTTGGCTCCACAGTACTCAGAGTCATGGAGGAACTAGGGCATTGTAATCCATATAGGCTTGTCTGGCAGTCCAAGGTAAAAATGTTTGAATCATCATAAATTTCTAATTATGCCCCCCTTCAAAGAAGAGGGGACATATAGGTTTGCCGCTGTCGGTCGGTCGGTCGGTCTGTCGGTCTGTCGGTCGGTCCGCGACATCAGTTTCCGTTCAATATCTCTGGAATGGATTCACATATTGAAATGAAATTTTGTATACAGACACATCAAACAAAAGTCTAGGTCAAGTTCATATTTGGGTCCGATCAAAAAAATTTTGACAGAGTTATGCCCCTTGCATTTCGAAAAATACCAAAATTACAGGGTTTCCGTTCAATATCTCTTGAATGGAGTTACATATTGAAATGAAATTTTGTATACAGACACATCAAATGAAAATCCAGGTCAAGTTCGTATTAAGGTCCGATCGAAAAAATTTTGACAGAGTTATGCCCCTTGCACTTCGAAAAATACCAAAATTTCAGGGTTTCTGTTCAATATCTCTTGAGTGGAGTTACATATTGAAATGAAATTTTGTATACAGACACATCAAATGAAAATCTAGGTCAAGTGTGTATTTGGGTCCAATCAACAAAATTTTGACAGAGTTATGCCCCTTGCACTTTGAAAAACAAGAGCCCCAGGGGGCACAACGCTCACCTGATACCCATGCACGCTCTAATTGACATACTGATATTGAATACTGATAGTGCCAGTACCAGGATTTTAGCCCACAACCTTTCGAACAAGATTTTTGCCGGATGCAGACAAGTTTTTTTTCAGACAACCTTTAAAAGTACAAACAAGAGAAAATAGTCACATTTCAAAACAACAACTTTTTTACTGATTTGAAAAGATGGATTATGCGATCCAAAGTCATATGCCCAGCTAGTATAGTTCGATTATGCAACATCAAAAATAATATCATTTTGTAAAATTCCACATTAATGTGCAACAGAAACAGAATAAAACAATGAAATGATTTCATAAATTAAGTTTATTCAAAATTGAACACCAAACCTTTCATTATTAATAGCTAGTATGCCAGAAAATAATAAAGCCTGTGTTTGTGAAACACGAATGCCCCGCGGTGGCATCTTTGTTGGTATAAACACAATTTTCTGTTAAGTATGTGAGAGGTCAGGGTCAGAGTAATGTTGGTATCAATGGAAAGATCTTGTCACAAAGAATACACATGTACAATATGAAAGCCCTATCACTAACCATTCAAAAGTTATGCCCAATGTTAAAGTTTTTGAAAAGTAGGTCAAAGGTCAAGGTCAAGGTCACGAGGTCAAAAATTTTGGTATCAATGGAAAGGTATTGTCACAAGGAATACACATGTGAAATATGAAAGCTCTATCATCTTCCTATCAAAAGTTATGCCCAATGTAAAGTTTTTCGGACAAACAGACAGACGGACAGGCCAAAAACTATATGCCCCCGTATCTTTGATTCCGGAAGCATAAAAAACAAAGACTTTTCGGTTTTGCCTTTATTCATATTAAATTATACAGAAATCTATGAATGAGAGCTTTTGAATAGTATTGATTTCATCTTAATACATGTAACGTACAGTCAAAATCGTGTTAATCCAATTAACACAGACAAGTTGTTAGCGGACAATATTAATTCAAGTGAGTTGTGCAGAAAATGAGCCAATTTCTTTCCAAACAGCAGTGTACGGTGTATCAAACCTCATGACCCAGTGAAGCCACTTGGACAAATTATTTTCGGTAAATATGCTGAAATGCGGTGCTTGGAAATGTATTTTTAGCATATTGAATCAATAGTCGTGATAAATTTAACTTCGAACTTGATCTTGTCTTTTATGCAATCTACAGATAGGTTTGAAAATATGCAAAATTCGGAACATTTTCGATGAGGACGCAGAGTTCCTGTAAAAAAAGTGAAAATTGCGAAAAAAGGACATGCATGACCCCCCCCCTTTTTTCTTTACATTTTTATACGTGCCAAAGATTCGCAATCAAAAAAGACCAATTTTACAGACTTCCGGGCACTTCAAGTCAGTCAAAATTTTTAGTGTGCACCTTTTTATTTCCTGTAGTTACCCCTACTAAAGGGGCAAGGAGGTATTGAACCAATCAAATCTGTAACACAAGATATATGGCGACTATGTTTACCATAGATACAGAAATAAGACAGAGAAAATAATCATTAAATAGGGATATTGTTCTGAAATATGCATGTATGAAAAAAAAGCAATCCAAGGAATGCTTGTGTTGCCTGCGTAGCGGATTTTTTTTTTATTGAAATTAGGTCAATTATCAAGGGCAAGGTCATTAGGTTAAAAATTATGGAATGTTTAGAAAGGTCTTTTCATAAGGAATACAAATGTGAAATATCAAAGCCCTATCACTTACCACTCAAAAGATATAGCAAATCATAGATTTGTTGAAAAGTAGGTCAAATATATAGGGCAAGTGCACGAGGTAAAACATAGGTAATCACAGATTACGAAGCTCACCTCATGACAGCAAAATTCAATTCAAACATATTTCTTAGTACATGTATATTGGCTTTTAAAGGCAAAACCACTCAAGCAGAAGAAGTATGTCAAGGTCATTTTATGAAAGTTTGATCAAAGATACATCCAATATGCAAGTTTGGTACATGTAGCAGTTATACTTTGCTCAATATTGGCTTTTAAAGGCAAAATCACTCAAGCAGAAAAAGTAGGTCAAGGTCATTTTATGAAAGTTTGATCAAAGATACATCTAATATGCAAGTTTGGAACATCTAGCACTTATACTTTGCTCAATATTGGCTTTTAAAGGCAAAATCACTCAAGCGGAAAAAGTAGGTCAAGGTCATTTTATGAAAGTTTGATCAAAGATACATCCAATATGCAAGTTTGGTACATGTAGCACTTATACTCTGCTCAATATTGGCTTTTAAAAGCGAAATCACTCAAGTGGAAAAAGTAGGTCAGATGCTGCATCCGATGCATGGGTCCATCTCGGCATCCAAAGATGAATCACTTGTGCAAGTTTGGTTACTGTAGCATCAGTACTTTGTCAGATACTGAGCTACCCCAAACTTCTTATCCAAATCACTCAAGCGGAAAATGTAGGTCAGATGCTGCATCCGATGCATGGGTTCACCTCAGCATCCAAAGATGAATCACTTGTGCAAGTTTGGTTACTGTAGCATCAGTACTTTGTCAGATACTGAGCTACCCCAAACTTCTTAACCAAGTCACTCAAGCGGAAAATGAAGGTCAGATGCTGCATCCGATGCATGGGTTTACCTCAGCATCCAAAAATGAATCACTTGTGCAAGTTTGGTTACTGTAGCATCAGTACTTTGTCAGATACTGAGCTACCCCAAACTTCTCAACCAAGTCACTCAAGCGGAAAATGAAGGTCAGATGCTGCATCCGATGCATGGGTTTACCTCAGCATCCAAAAATGAATCACTTGTGCAAGTTTGGTTACTGTAGCATCAGTACTTTGACAGATACTGAGCTTCCCCAAACTTCTTAACCAAGTCACTCAAGCGGAAAATGTAGGTAAGATGCTGCATACGATGCATGGGTTCACCTCAGCATCCAAAGATGAATCACTTGTGCCAGTTTGGTTACTGTAGCGTTAGTACTTTGTCAGATACTGAGCTACCCCAAACTTCTTAAAAGGACGCGGACGCGTGGGTTTATAGCATAAGCTCACTCAACTTCGTCAAGGTGAGCTAAAAATGATGGTATGTGAAGAAAGGTCTTGTCACATGGAATGCACATGTGAAATATCAAAGCCTATCACTCAGCAATCAAAAGAAATAGCCAATCTAAGATTTTTTGAAAAGTAGGTCAAATATCTAGGTCTTGGTCATGAGGTCAAAAGTTATGATATGTGTAGAAAGGCCTTGTCACAAGAAGGAATACACATATGAAATATCAAAGCTCTATCACTTACCAATCAAAAGATATAGCAAATCTTAATTTTTTTGAAAAGTAGGTCAAATATCTAGGTCAAGGTCATGAGGTCAAAATTATGGTATGTGTAGAAAGGTATTGTCAAAAGGAATACACAAGAGAAATATCAAAGCCCTATCACTTGCCAATCAATAGATATAGCCAATCTTTGTTTTTTTAAAAGTAGGTCAAATATCTAGGTCAAGGTCATAAGGTTAAAAAATATAGTATGTGAAAAAAGGGCTTGTCACAAGAAATACACATGTGAAATATCAAAGCCCTATCACTTACCAATCAAAAGATATAGCCAATCTTAGATTTTTTGAAAAGTAGGTCAAATATCTAGGTCAAGGTCACGAGGTCAAAAAATGTGGTTTGCGTAGAAAGGTCTTGTCACAAAGATTACACATGTGAAATATCAAAGCCCTATAACTTGCCAATCAAGAGATATAGCCAATATTAGATTTTTAGAAAAGTAGGTCAAATATCTAGATCAAGGTCACAAGGTCAAACATTATATGTGTAGAAAGGTCTAATCACAAGGAATACACATGTGAAATATCAAAGCCCTATCACTAATCAATCAAGAGATATAGCCAATATTAGATTTTTAGAAAAGTAGGTCAAATATCTAGGTCAAGGTCAAAAGGTCAAAAATTATGATATGTGTATAAAGGTCTTGTCACAAGGAATACACATGTGAAATATCAAAGCCCTATCACTTACCAATCAAAAGTTATGGGGTGTGACACCCAAGTGTGACAGACAGACGGACAGACAGAGGGACGGATGGACGGACCGACAAACAACAGACAAAGTGATCCCTAAGTGTCACTGTGCTTCGCAGGCGACACAAAAAGTCAACATCTTAAAAATAAATTCAGCGTATATTTGATAGCGTATGTGGCCAAGTTAATTCGAAGTATGAAAATAAGTACACAAAGCCAAACTAGCTATAGCTTGTCTTATTTAAAAAATCATTAAAAATCTGAAAGTTGATATTTTGACAAAATTCTTTCACAGTTTCATTTCTAGTGATAAATATAAAAATAAAAAGAGAAAAAAAACTGAAAAAGGGAAAAAAAAATTGTTGGGGTCCCGCCGGGGTTTGAAGCTACTCCCCATGGGTCCATTTGGCATGGAAAACATACATTATACCTATGTACAATCTTAAAAAATATTCCTTAAAAATCCAAAAAAGGATATCTTGACAAAATTCTTTCACTTGTAGGGTACCATGCATGAGTACCTCATACCTACAAATTGTCATGACAATCTGAAGAGTGGTTATAGAAAAGAAGCAGAAAATGTATGAAAATCAACCCCCCCCCCTTCCTTTTTACATAAGAAAAAAATTCATAAAAAATCAAAAAAATACATTTTAAGCATAAAATACATATTAAAGCATTAAGTAAGTTAAATATAATAAATATGTAGTAAATGAGTGTGTAAAATCATACACTTATTGAGTTATTTAAAGAAATAGTGCAAAAATGTGCATTTCTGACAAAGTCCGAAAAGACGTCAAAAACACGTCAAAAATTTGACTTCGAAGTGGAACCAAAAATAACAACACTTCTTAAGACATCTCTCTAGATCATCCTGATGCTTTCTGTTTGTCGATACATGCTTCGGTTCTGAAGAAGAAGTTTGTCAAAGGAGGGTACCCCCCGTGACCTACTTTTGGCTGTGGTGGCGCCACCTGTTGACAGATCCGGACGAAAAACAACAACACTTGTAGGGGACCATGAGTACTTCATACCTACCAAGTTTCATCAAAATGCCTTCAGCCGTTCTGGAGAAGAAGTTTAAAATGTGAAAAGTTTACGACGACGGACGACGACGACGGACGACGGACGCAACACTATGACAATAGCTCACTTGAGCCTATGGCTCAGGTGAGCTAAAAAACAAAATTTCAGGGTTTCCGTTCAATATCTCTTGAGTGGAGTTACATATTGAAATGAAATTTTGTATACGGATACATCAAATGACAATCTAGGTCAAGTTCTTATTTGGGTCCAAGCAACAAAATTTTGACAAAGTTATGCCCCTTGCATTTCGAAAAATACCAAAATTTCAGGGTTTCCGTTCAATATTTCTTGAGTGGAGTTACATATAGAAATGAAATTTTGTATACAGACACATCAAACAAAAATCTAGGTCAAGTTCATATTTGGGTCAGAACGAAAAAATTTTGACAGAGTTATGCCTCTTGCATTTCGAAAAATACCATAATTTCAGGGTTTCTGTTCAATATCTCTTGAATGGAGTTACATATTGAAATGAAATTTTGTATAAAAACACATCAAATGAAAATCCAGGTCAAGTTCGTATTAAGGTCCGATCGAAAAAATTTTGACAGAGTTATGCCCCTTGCACTTCAAAAAATACCAAAATTTCAGGGTTTCTGTTCAATATCTCTTGAGTGGAGTTACATATTGAAATGAAATTTTGTATACAGACACATCAAATGAAAATCTAGGTCAAATGTATATTTCGGTCCGATCAACAAAATTTTGACAGAGTTATGCCCCTTGCACTTAAAAAAAACCCCCAAAATTTCAGGGTTTTCCGTTCAATATCTCTTGAGTGGAGTTACATATAGAAATGAAATTTTGTATACGGATACATCAAATGACAATCTAGGTCAAGTTCTTATTTGGGTCCAAACAAAAAAAATTTTTACAGAGTTATGCCCCTTGCACTTTGAAAAATACCAAAATTTCAGGGTTTCTGTTCAATATCTCTTGAGTGGAGTTACATATTGAAATGAAATTTTGTGTACAGACACATCAAATGAAAATCTAGGTCAAGTGTATATTTGGGTCCGATCAACAAAATTTTGACAGAGTTATGCCCCTTGCACTTAAAAAAAAACCCAAAATTTCAGGGTTTTCCGTTCAATATCTCTTGAGTGGAGTTACATATAGAAATGAAATTTTGTATATGGATACATCAAATGACAATCTAGGTCAAGTTCTTATTTGGGTCCAAACAAAAAAAATTTTTACAGAGTTATGCCCCTTGCACTTTGAAAAATACCAAAATTTCAGGGTTTCCGTTCAATATCTCTTGAGTGGAGTTACATATAGAAATGAAATTTTGTATACAGACACATCAAATGAAAATCTAGGTCAAGTTCATATTTAGGTCCGATCAAAAAAAATTGGACGGAGTTATGCCCCTTGCACTTTGAAAAATACCAAAACTTCAGGGTTTCTGTTCAATATCTCTTGAGTGGAGTTACATATTGAAATGAAACTGTTACTTTATACCCCAATAGGTTGTATCAATGCAAGTATAAAGTTGTGACGGACTTTAATCACAGAAGGGGTAGGGGGGCATTAATGTTTTACAAGCATGACTTTTAACTTGTTACTAAATGCTGTAATTATCTAATGTGTGTCTGATGAAAAAAATTGATAACTTTAAAATACATGTATGTTTCCCATATGCAAACGATCCATTGTTAACGTTATTGGACCTTGCAAGCAAACTTGACCTTCTGCTTAGAAAACTTTGGTGGTCACTCTTCATGGTACACTGGAAAATAAAACTTTACTATTAATATATGTACTAGATAGAACCTCTTCTCTAATGATTGTGTGCATTAAACAAAGATATTTTATGTTACAGGTTGGACCTCTGCCTTGGTTAGGTCCCCAGACAGATGAGGCTATAGAGGGGCTCGCCAAACAAGGAAAGGAGAATTTACTGCTTGTACCAATAGCTTTTACCAGCGACCATATCGAAACTCTGTTTGAATTAGATCTGGAGTATGCACATGAACTTGGTGCAAAGGTAAGGTATCCTCAGGCAAAAAAATGTATCGATTTAAACTGTCCATCACGTAAGCTATTAAAGTGTCACCTGTTGTTATTTTTTTGTACTTGTAATAGTTATGTCTTGGCATGCTATTATGGATTAATTTTTTACACACCCATCTTTAGATGTACATATTAAAAGTATTTTGCACACATTGTCCATCTGTCTGTCTGTCAATTTTCTGGTCTTTTTTACATGCATTTGTAAGACCTTGTAGCCATAATACAGCTCATTTAAGATATTAGCCCTAGGGTCTTCATACTTGTCTGGAATGATCACCATGACGATAGTAACCTTACTTTTACATATTTATATGGCTTATAAAAGATACTTGTCAATGAAATGAACTATTCCAACATCAAACTTACAAAGATGATTAATACAGCCAATGAAGGTCAAGAGGTCAAGGTCATTTCAGGTCAATCATGCACACAAGAAACATACTATTTCTTGAACATTTGAGAATTCTAGTCTTTTATAATACCTGTTTATTAGAAACATGCAACACTAATTAGGGGTAGTAAACAATACACATACAAGGACCTTTTTTTGTATATAAACACAGAATATAGAAGACTTTATATCAGCTGACCCATGGTCGTAATGAGGCTCGAACCAGCAACCTTTCAGTTACTGGCCCGACGCCCTATCCACTAGACCAAGGGGTAGTGCATGTTTGTCAAAAACAACAACTTATCTGTGTTCATATATATTGCTTTAAAATGTCCATTCCTTTGTTTTGCATGCATCATAATACATTTATGTTTTTTCTTTACAGCACAAAATAAACATAAGACGAGCAGCATCTATGAATGACAGCAAAACTTTTATACAGGTAAATAGTGATTAACTTTTGAATGTTCAATTTCGTTGAATTTTATAGTAAAATTTTCACAAATTTTATAGAAAAATTTTCACACCATTTTAATCCTTGATCATATCATTTATAAAACATGCCGATTGTTTGCACCACACATACGTGAATGTATCGATATAGGATAAAAAGGTAGACAAACATCTTTTATGTAAAACCCCCTGTCTGATTCAAAGGCTGTAGGCAAATATAGATTTTTTCTTTTCAGTATTATAGACTCATGTTCAGCTTGTGACGGTACCTTATGTAAAATCATCATGGTGTCAATTTAATCATTTCCGTAGTGTCTTTATAACGCCTATACAAACATACAGAGCGAAATTTCATCTGTAGCTTTATAAGCTATCGATGTATAGACAAAAACCGCTTCACAAACAAAATATAATCTGCTTCGCGGATTATATACTTTTTGCATCGGTTTTTGTCTGTCTATACATCGATAGACAGAAAAATTATTACAGTCATTTCTTAATTAAAACACTTTTTCCCAGCATTTTATGCTCGTTTCCATAGAATTTGACGATGTCACAGATGATTGACATCAGATACCTGCACAAATGGGAAGTAACTCTGTATTTCAAAAAGACTGAATAGACCTTCGCAAATCTTTGCATGTACGCCTGGCCTTATGTTTCAATTTAATTATGATGTAAATCTCTAAAAATAAAGATAATGATGTAAGCATGAAATCTGTTCTCTTTACCAGGCTCAGGCTGATTTAGTCAAATCACATCTAGAATCAAACCAGGCGTGTTCACGACAACTCCTCTTACGATGTCCGATGTGTACCAATGCCACCTGTGGGAAAGCCAAGGAATTTATAGGCAATCAGCAGGAATTACTAGACACTCTTAAGGCACAGTCTCAGGCGGACAAGAAAATGAAGGCACAGGCATAGTGTTTACCTTGTCTTTGTGTCTGTGGTTGAATAATGATCGAGAATGTCTTACATGTTAGATTTTCTAGATTCATGGTTTTGGTTTTGTTTATGTACGTGTATCTTCAGATCATGCGTTTATTTATTTCTCCAAAGTTTAAGGTATTTTTAACAAATAGTACAAGGCAGTTGTATGACCTGCTTTCCTTTCTTCAGCAATAGTCTTTCTTCAAATTAAAATTTATTTATATACATGTACTTCAAAGAAAGAGAATAGTTTTCTGATTACCGGCATTACATTGTTATTTATTTTCAAATGTTTGAAAAAAATTTATTGGGTATTCAGATTTTAGATTTATTTATTTTAAGATTACCAAATGTGTATTATTCAATGCAACATACCATGATCCCTTTGAAGTTTGGGAGCTAATTTTTGTCTTTTGTTTTTGTTTGTTTATACAAGATATTTTAACTGTAAGTGTCAAGGACGTTCTATTTTTGAAATTTAAATTTAAACTTTATTTATTTTACAACGTTTAACAAACAAGTTACACAACTAATATTAATGTCTCACATTGGCTCAGATGTCGACATGAGGGGGTCCAAGGAGCAGGAGGAAACCGGAGTACTGGAGAAAAAACCCCTGCAGTGGCCTGGTTGGGGGACCACCTACCATTCTATTTTAAATGTGTTTTCCTTATGGCAGATCTGACTGTAATTTATTGGTTCACTTTTGTCTTGGCATTCCTGTTCCTGTTAATTAAGTTAACTAATACAGTGTATGACAAATACAACCTGTTTATGATTTGAGGGGATTCAAATGATCATGTATTTTTCACTTCGTATATGATTTTATACTATGATATTTGAAGTAAAGTCTCAATCATATAATCAGAAAAAATTAGATTCTTTAGAAATCTTTCGACTTTCATTGATACTTGATATATATGTAAAAGTGGGGAGCCTCTTTTCTCATTCCTATAAAACATTTACATTTGTTTCTCTTTTTGACATTTTATGGTGCTGTTGTTGGATATCATGTGTTGTATAGTTTGATATCTTTGTATGAATTTATTTTCATTCCAAAAAAAAAATCATTTAAATTAAATTTCATTAATCCGAAAAGAAATTTGAAGTTTTCTGTGTATTGACAAAGACGAATGGATCCTTAATGTATCTGTTTTACAAATAAAGATTTCACTGAAGAATGTGTATTTTAAAAAAAAGTGATAAAATTGTGTTAATAATAGTTCATGTCATAGATTGATCAAACTTACAGTTTATGCCTGTAGCAATGAGAGTCGAGATGCAGAAAAGGTCAAGTTTACTTTCAAGGTCAAGGTTACATGTACATGCTTTAATGTCACCCGCAAAGCAAGAGCAAAATAAAGGGATCTTTCTGTTCGACATCTGTCTGGTATTAACACTTTCAGATGAATAGCTATAACTTTAAAATTTATGACTGTCATACTTCCATCAAATTTGCAGGGATGGTCAAGCATGATAAAAGAAGGGAGGGGATCTCCAACAAGACCCTGTTGCAGCACCAACAGCAAAACACCAATACACACGATGAAAAAACACAAAAGACGAGCATAGTATGAGACAAAAAAGAGATATACGACATGTAAACATCAAGCACAAAAGACAACACATTAACGGACGAGACCAATGGGCAACCAGTGCCGACTTTGGACGGCCATTTGCCACGCGAATAGCATATGGTGGTTATCCTGGATTACGTGCGCACAACCTTCTCACTTCTCCAATTACCCAAAGGTCTCAAAGAACGTACAATTGTGGTGTAAAACAACCTCCTCACTGTTAGATATGACCTCACATAAACAAGACTGCAAAACGTAGAGGCCCCAGCAACACAGATGAATATGTAAATGAATATAAAAAGAGGGCATGCGTAATACAGTCCGTGTATTACGTGTAATACAGTCCGTGTATTAAAAAACTCAAAACCCAATGAAGGTCAAGGTCAACAGTAATATCAAGGTCACTTATTTAGGGTCAAACATGTGACAGATGACATACATGTTTTGAACAGTCCATTTTTTCTGCAGATATTCATTGTAATCATCAGGAAAGGTTTTAGATACTAAGATAATTATGTACAAATAACTAATTTTAGCCTCGATGAGCCCCATATATTTAAATTTTTAAAAGAAACCTTTTTGATTCTGTATCTTTTTAATATTTAAAAAAAATAAACATCAAAGGCAACAATAATAGGCAATAATGATATCAATAAAGAAAACAAGTATTATGCAATTGGATATAAACTATCTACACTGTAACAATTGAAGGTGAAACCTTTGGGCTCCTGGATTTAAGCAGCTCTGAAATGGAAAGACATAAAAACTTCATAACAAACCAAAGAAGTTATAACAAGTATCAAGGAATTTGTATTAAAATGTTTGAAAATGAAAATTAAACGGAGTCAAAATTTAGGTGAAGTTTAGGTTGTGGGATTATTTTACAATGAAAAGTAATTTTGAATTTTCGAAGAATTCAGATAGAATAAAGATGTCTTACTTTTAAAGCCGCCCATTAGAGTTTGAATCTTCAGTCTTTTGGTTACCATGGAAACTTGGATTTATGACAAATATCTTTGTTTTATGGATTTTAGTATTTCTATCTCCATCATTTTCACTATCAGTTGTATTAGACACTGACATCAGGGACCTGCATAACATGGATCAATTTGATTTCAAAGAAAAAAAAAGAACAGTTAAAAAAATTCTTGCCTAATTACTATGCATAATATTTGAAATTTTCACAACATAGAAGCTTTCCTATTAGTTTTATCCTTCCAATCTTTTGTTGTTGAAAGTTATCATCAGGCAGACTTTGGTTGATTACAAACAATTTAATTTTCACGAAGTTGGCATAGAAACGTTATTTCCTAATGATTTTTGCTGGTTTTTAATAGAATTTCATGATGTCACAATAAGTTAAGAAAATTACAGTAACTTTTCGAATTGAAACTATATCCAGTGCGATTTACCGAATTTCGGAAATGAATGTTTGCCTTTTGAATCGATTTTAAAATTACCGAATGTTTTGTCAAATGTAATAGAAGTCCACTATACTATACACACCCTAGTCCTGAAGACTGATCATTTTCACCATCAACCTTGTTTTTATTCCCACTTCCTTCATGGTCACAGTATAATGTATTCAGCCTGTCATTAAAAGAAATATATCAAATTTGGCACAGTGTGTTAAGATGCATTGTCTTTACTAGCTAAGTACTGTGTATTGTGTAAATTTTCATGCCTTCAAAAATTGTATTCAAGAACCATTCAAGATGATACTGAATCGAGCCCCGTCCCCTTTTCCAGATCAGCCCTTGAATTTTGCACATTTCACTGGCTTGTTCGTTTCGATTCTAAAGCATAGGCGGATCCAGATTAAAAAAAAAAACCGGGGGATCTAGCCAGTTCAAAAAAAAAGGGGGGGGGGGGGGGTTCGTTATATATAATGGTTTTGAGAATAATATGTACATGTATGTATAAACGGGAAAATTAGCATTGATGGCAAATCCCGGGGGGGGGGGGGGGGGCTAACCCTCCTTCTACATGTAGATCCGCGCTTGTAAATTATTCTAGAACTTTTTTCAAACTTTCGTAATACATGTACTTGAAAAATATTGGACGGAAACATAGTGTTGGTCATACCTTGTTTTTGACGAAGAAAGGTTGGGCAGCGAAAGGCTTGACCCGGATATAGATGCGAGCGATCCTAGTTTTGCCTGGAGCCGCTCCCTGCTCAAATTTGACGAAAAATAGGAGCTCCTGGTGTTGCTACTGCTAGAATCTGACCAATCAGATTGTCCGTTATATCCATGTGATGCAAGATGACAAATGGAACCACGTGACGAGGACTGTTCTGACGAGTCCGTAGATAGAGACTGATCGCTGCAATATTTTGAAATAATATTGAAAAATGGACCACAAAAAGTATCTGTACTATTTCTGATGCTATAAAATATGAGTTCCAGTCAGTGAGAATTCTTATAAGTGATAATAATGTTTTATAAGAAAAACAGAACTAAACTAAATTTTAAATGAAAAAAAAAACAGAGCTAAACTAAAAGAACAAGTTTTTCTCCCTCAGGATGAGCTATAGATTTGAAACTTATTTGATTTTATTATTATAAGAGAAAGAACGATTCATTCTTTGCTCATAGAGCAGCGTCTTTCAAATATTTTCTATTTCAAATTAATGCCATACATCGTGAAAATTTTGTCAATGTAACGACAAATGGTTAACTTATTCTTTTTTTTTTTTTCTTTTTTTTTTCTTTTTGTTATTTTTTTCCTACCTTTGAATTAATTCGCCTTCATGTTTGCTTTCGTCACAGTATTTATCTTCTTTTAATTTACTCCGAACAGATGGCATAATAATCCTCAACACGACCGCAATTAGCACAAATATACCAACAATCGAACACGCACCAATGATAACCTGTTCTTGAATAGACACGTAGTCATAGTCTGTATTTTGTCGAAAAACATCGTCCACTATATTGTCAGAGGAGTTAAATACTGATTCATTCCGGAAATTATTTTCATTCACAGTCAGTACGTCACTTCCGTTAATGTCTACTTCCGGTTTTTGCAGGAAGTTCAACAGATCCTCTGGAATTTCTGTTCGTGTCCTGCCACCCATGTTATCATCCACGACAGGATCTGGTCGAATGAAAAAAAATTATATGAAATAATTTTTTGCCCATCTACTGAAAAATAATATGAAACAGAGTGAAGATTTTTTTTCCCAAATACGAAAAAAGGAGGAGATCTCCAACCAGATACCCTATGCGAAAACACAGAGTGGACAAGCACAGCAATAGACGTAAAAGAGATAGAAACATTATGTTACATATGTATGGGTTGTATCATAGATGACAGTTTCATACAGGCATCATGTTGAAATTGACAACATACATCTAATCCAAACAGGAGACGATTACTCCTACACCTTGTTCAATTCTATTGATTTAAATCTATATGTACTTCATATGCGACTCATGTAAGCCACTCTCGCATAACATAAAAATACCCGTAAAAATATATCGTTGTATTTAGGGAATATTTGCTGCTTCCAATTGTTTTACAGTTGTTTATTTTCGCAAACTTGGTCTGATCTACCATAACAAGTGAAAGGATGAAACATGTACGTAATCAATTATTGCGTTCATAAATACATTTGCTTACAAATTCTTCTCATTCGTCAATCGTTATTACCACGCAAGCGTAGGCTCGTTCATTTTCGTGGCTATCTTTATTCTTGTTTTCCTATTGTAACCACTCCCTTAATTAACTCGTCTGCAGGTAAGACAAATCCATCAAATAAAGGTCAAGAGGTTGATTTTTTTTTCTAATTCTATATTGAGGTTTTTTTACCTATAAAAGTTTAAAAGAATACATTAGTCTCCTTTGTTTTGGCTCGTATCTGTTACGTAATTTGAATATGGATCAGTTGCACTAGGTACGATCGGAAGCCTAATTTATTTTTGGCTTGTCATTTCCATAGCCAGATCTGCAAACTATGGACGTTTTGGATCGTCAGTGTATTCGTCATTCCATCCTTTCATTGGAATCCATTCATAAAATAAGATTCTTTGCACATTTTTATAAATTTTTGACTTAAAAATATTCGAAAATAGCACAATATTTCACGTGTAAGTAATGAAGGACAAAGGCCACTGATACCATAGAAATGACACTATCGAAATTTATGAATTTGGTAGACCGACGATAGCAAAACGAGCATCATTTTTGGATAGGCTATGGTTAAATTTTACAAAGCTGAATACATTGCTAATTCTAGCAACTGCTCAACTACAAGTTTGTCTAGACATCTGACGTCAGCCCTCACGGCGGTAAAGGAACACGTTGCAAAATATTGTGAAACTGTTCTTAACAGGAATGATGTAAATTTATTTTGGTCTATAAAAAATTCCGGGGATGTGATTGACAAGATAAAATCTAGAAATTTTCAAGCCATTACGATTGCTTCATACGATTTTTCAAATATGTACACCACGCTTCCTCACGACAAGATCAATGATCAATTGTCCAAACTCATTAAATGGTGCTATAATCGAGAGGGGAAACTTTATATTTGTACATCTGAATCAAAGGGTTTCTTTTCCGCTACAGAATACAAATCATACAAATCATGGACATGTAGCGACCTGTGTAGTGCCTTGTCCTTCCTCTTGGACAACATTTATGTAAGATTTGGTGAGAATCTCTACAAGCAGGTTGTAGGGATTCCTATGGGTACAAATTGTGCGCCTCTTGTTGCAGATTTATTTTTATACACATATGAAAAGGAATTTATTCAAAATCTTCAAAAGCAAAGAAAACATGATGATGTGAAATGCTTCATTAGTACTTCTAGGTACCTGGATGATATTCTTACTATCGATAATCCTGTTTTTGAAAAGTATAAAGATGTTATTTATCCACAAGAATTGACTCTAAACAAGGCAAACTTTACAGACACTGAAACACCATTTTTGGACCTAAATATCAAAATTGTCAATGGAGAAATTCATACAAGTGTATATGACAAACGAGATGATTTTGGATTCAACATAGTAAATTTCCCCTGGCTTGACGGCGATGTCCCTAGATTACCGTCATACGGTATCTATATTTCACAGCTCATCCGGTATGCTAGAGCATGTACTGATGTTTTGGATTTTCATAATAGAAATCTGCAAATTACAAAGAAACTTTTAGGTCAAGGTTTTCGCTTTCACAAACTAGTAAAGACTTTCTGGAAATTTTACAAAAATTATGATCAACTTCTTTTGAAATTCGGACCCATAAAAGCAACGGAGTATATTACTTTAGGTATTTCACAACCTGCATTTTATGGTGACATAATTAACAAAATAAGAAGGATCAAAGGTAGACAGCATATGTATCGAAAATGCGTCAGAGTCATCAAACGCCTTTTATACCGTGGATATGATCCTAATGTCACCAGACGGACACTAAGCTTGGTACTTGACCAATATACAGTCTTGTACGAGCGCATTCTTAAGACTTGCACTCTGACTGACTGTGACGACGGGACTCCATGACGGGCCCTGTCCAAACCTCTTTAGAGAAGACAGGGCCCCGACCACCTGTCCTCTCTGAATGTCAGTCGGACTCCTCGGGTGATTACATACATGAGCTCGCTACAGCCGGCAGAGCACGGACTGTATTACGCATGCCCTCTTTTTATATCCATTTACATATTTATCTGTGTCTCTGGGGCCTCTGCGTTTCGCGGTCTTGTTTGTGTGACGTCATCTTACAGTGAGGAGGTTGTTTTACACCACATTTGTACGTTCTTCGAGACCTCTAGGTAACTGGAGAAGTGAGAGGGTTGTGCGCACGTAATCCAGGATAAACACACCGTCTGCTATTTACTTGGCAGATGGCCGTCCTAAGTCGGCACCGGTTGCCCATTGGTCTCGTTGGTTTATGTGTAGTCTTTTATGTTTCTATGTTGTGAGTTGGTGTTCCTTGTCCCTTTTGCGTCTCTTTCTGTGGGTATCTGTTCTGTGTTTTTTGCATGGGTGTTTTGGGATTTTGCTGTGGGTGCTGCAACCTAGTGTTGTTGGAGATCCCCTCCTTTCTCGGATAGAAGTGCAGGAGAAACTTCTCTTGAGAAAACTATTTTGTTTGTGTTTTCAGTCTTAATTGCTCTAAAATGATGCTAATGAATTTGAAGACGTTAAAAATTTGTACCACTTGGTGAGTGTCACTGCTGGTGGACCAAGAGTCCCCGAGGGAACATGTAGCCAAGTTCGATCAATTTCGGTTGGTCGATTCTTCAAACGCATTTCAAAATTTCTGTTTACAAAATTTTCTCAAATGTCTAAAACCTGGGTCCTGTAGCATCATATCCGAGCCATCTTGCTACGTCTTTCGGTATATATAGGACATAATTTTTTGACGATTACATGTATTCTTATTTTTCAGACAATCCCATCCCTACCCTAACACCCCCCTCCCCCCTCCATTACAAGCTCACTTTTTCCGCCTATAAAGTAAATCTACATCTGGACATGGGTTGTACCGATTACATTAAAAAATATATATGTAAATGGATATAAAAAATACATTATAGCCCTCCACCATTTTACAAATGTAGTTGAACACGAGAGTTGCATGACAATTGTATTTGTTAGATATGCTACACTTGGATAAAACATTTATATAGTATATTATAATGTTTACTTTTATGAATTAATACAAAGTTTGAGGTTTGCTATTTTGAACTTCTTTAAATAAATAAATGTTTAAGTGGGCAACTCCTCTAAATGGAATTCATACATTTGTAAAATTTTGGTACTGTCACTTTCAAATATCTCATTTCTTTTGAGACGACATGTATTTTAAATAGAATCGACTCAATTGTCTTTATAAATCAATTAAGATTTGCAGGTGTCGCGTGTCATATATATAAATAATAAACCTACTCTATATAGGTATGACAATGCACATGCATGCACATGTGATTAAACCATCTTCCGTAACAATCGTATACATGCATTTAGGCGTTATATAATATAATCGTCATTATTTCGCTTGTATAATGTGCAAAATTGAAAAAAAAAAGAAATTGGAATCGGAGCGTAAAATTCTGAATGCATGTATTATATAGGTCTACAGATTTAATAAGCCGTCAGTCCGTCTTGACAAAAACTTGTCATCGCAATTCCTCCTAAACCAGTGGATGGATTTCATTGAAACTCTATATATACAAAATGAGAGACAATCTATTTGTTGTAAATGTTAAAGCAGGCATTCGAGTGATTGCCAAATTTATATAGAATCGCCATCATTTAATGAGTTTGGAATTAATTAAGTCAAGCTATGATATCGTCATATAAGCAAGAAAATGAGAAAAAATGCACATTATCTATTAGAATAGCACCTGTAGTAGAATAGCACCTGTAACATTTGATATTTTTATAGTATTTCAATTAATTCTTATCGTACAACAATATAGTTAAAGTCATATATTTACCTGTGATATTCCCTAAAAAAGGTGGCATGTCTAATTCCTCCAACTTAACTATGTCATTGAATGCAGCGTGAATTTACGTTTTCTACTATTATACATATTTTACTCACAAAAAAATGAAATTATTTAAAGTAAGCGGGGGAGGTCACGTCAGTTTTATAAAAAATCATAATTTATGACGTGAGTTGACGTTCCTGCGATTTTGTGGTGAGTTCGTAACATGGAAAAACAAAAATAAATAAAGACTGATCTCCAACTCTGATTCATAGTTACCGCTTATTAAGCTTTTCAGACTTAATTTTTTTTTTTGACATCACGTTTATAGTTCGGTGCATGTACGACCAAAATGATCTACATTTGTTACGTGATCGATGGTCGGTATCGCCCGGCTATTATCGTTTTTTATTTTTGTTCGAGAAACCAAAAGTGTTAATTAAGTTTGATGAATCTGGTCAATTGGGCGATGTTTAAAGGGGAGAAAGAATACATGTATATTACGTGTTGGCGGGGCCCTCAATAATTGATGACTGTTTAAAGAAAGAAAAAACGTGGAAAAAATGAATTCTTAAACATTTGAAAGTATCTGTGATCAATGAAAAAGTGTGACAGTACTATATGTACAAAAACAATAGTCTAAGAATAGAAACAAAAACTGTGTACTAGAGTGATAGCTATGTACATAGTCGAAAAAAGATAATAATCAATGAAAGATACAAGAGAAATGAGATACAGACAAAGCATGTCAAAAGATTATCAGTTCAGTTTTAACATCAAAAATATAAATAAGGCCACAGCAAGTTTTTTTCTTGGTTTAAGACCCCTTCACATATGCGCGAATCTATTCAACTTAGTCTTGCGAATAAGGAAAAATTCTCAAAGCCTGCGAATTGTGAACGTTTAAGTCCCTTAAAAATTTAAATGTAACAAACAGCGAACGTAGAGAAACCATTTTTTTTTTGCAAATCATGCAAATCGGTTAAGAAGTATATTCCGAAAGGTTACTGTTGCCCATGCATCGTTTCGTAAGTTTATGTGAAGTCTTTTGTATTTAGGTTTTATATGTCGTTTTAGGTGTTTAGTCTTTTTCGCCGCTTTGTGTTTGGTGTCTCGTATTGTGCTTGATCGCTGTTTTCGTGTTTGGGTGATTTTGGTGTTTTGTTGTGGGTGCTGTGAGTCCTCTAGGAGAAACCGAGTCATGTTGTAGATCCACTCTTTTTTTTACAATGAAAAGGCTTGTCTTATTTATAAATATTAAAAAAAAAAAAGGAAGTATTTTCACTTGTCTGTTAGAGAACAGCCTTCTGGGCATTTTTTTTTTCAAAATCACCAGACATGCATGTTTCCGATATAAAGGAGCTCAGAAAAGTCCAAATTTCAAAATGCGAAATTTGATAATTTTTTTCAGTAGAAATGACAAGTGATTTGGTTCACATATGAATCTGTTGTTAGATGGGATAATTTATTTCAAATATGACCGATATTTGGGTCAAAATAAGCCTTTTTACACAGAAATCAATGGAAAACATTCGTTTTATAGAATCGGATATATTTGAGGTGGCCTTAAGTAAAAAAAAAATCGTTTGAAAGTCCAACTAGACACAATTGATATTAACTTTTTTTTTTAAAAATGTGAACATCAGATAAATAGTGGCAAAACATCATCAAGATTGTTTCTTCTTGAGAAAGGATAAATCAGATATCCCTTCAAAAGGCTTTCAAGGCGGCTACATGCACCTTGACTCGCTGTTTATCTTTTTCTAACTATCTACGAGGGCTGATTGATATGTTGTAAGCCTCGGTTTTTTGGGTTGCAGAAGGTATTCTGAAGATAGATTATCTCCAAAAAGGACAAACAATCGATGGCACATAATATGCTTCACTTCTGACACAGTTACTGGAAAATATTAAACTTAAGCGCCGCGGAAAGGTCTCTAGTTAAAGGTGGACAATTCTCCTGTTCACAAGTCTGTCACTGCCATTGCTGCCATTCATGATTGTGGCTTTAATTTGATTGAGCATCCACCATATTCGACTGATCTTGCTCCATCAAACTTTCATCTATTCCCAAAACTGAAAGCAGCCATTTCTGGCACCCACTTTCAGTCCGATGATGACGTCATACTTGCAGGTGGATTGCTTAGCTTTCTAACCGAATCTTTAAAAGTGGTATTGATGCCTTTAAAGTGTATAGATACTGAAGGGGATTATGTTATAAAATAATATAAAATGTCTGATAAAATTCAAATCCATAAATACGAGACTCTCAACATATCAATCAGCCCTCGTAGTATTATACATTGCACGACTAATAAAGGAATGTCCTCAAGTTCCAAAGAAAATCATGCTGCCTTTGAAATCTTATTCTGAACTTTTTTAGATGGTAGCACAGGGATTTATCACGCTAATACCAGTTGCTGTATTTACTATATATATGTGTTAAAGGGATCTAACTCGGCGTTTAACGAAAAATCGACAAGTCATCTTTAAGTCTTCAGAAATAGGCTAATCAATGTCAAAACCTATTTTCTGTGGTATATTTCGATAGATTAATTCATACTGAATCTTCATACCAAATTTGAAATCAGTACCTCCCTTACGAGCCGAGATATGCCCAATACCGCTCTCTTATGAGCGCCGCATTTCTAGGTCGGACAAAAAGGTGTCCGATGATAATCAGGCATCAGTGATCAACTTGAGGCACCGCTTGACCATTCAATGATGCGAACATCTCAAATACATAACATTGCATGAAATGGTCCCATATATGCTTAGTACAATTTCAAATAAAGTCTTTTTTGACGACTTTGAAATAAGAAAAGCGTCGGATTTAAGCGAGATTAAATTCAACATGTGCAGAGTTATGAAAGACATATACGTGCATGCAAAGAGGTAGCTAAATGAGGGACTTTCATATACCAGCGATTTTTGAGATTGTAAAAAGCATGTGAAGAGTAGATAATCATGCAGTTGTATGTCTTTGAAGTGTTCGGACGTTTAAACGATCAAGCAGTAACCAAATTTTGTCTATACTGCTTGATTATCACCGGACACCTTTTTGTCCGACCTAGAAATGCGGCGCTCATAAGAGAGCGGTATTGGGCATATCTCGGCTCGTAAGGGAGGTACTGATTTCAAATTTGGTATGAAGATTCAGTATGAATTAATCTATCGAAATATACCACAGAAAATAGGTTTTGACATTGATTAGCCTATTTCTGAAGACTTAAAGATGACTTGTCGATTTTTCGTTAAACGCCGAGTTAGATCCCTTTAACACATATATATATAGTAAATACAGCAACCGGTATTAGCGTGATAAATCCCTGTGGATGGTAGGGATAATAATTCGTCAGACAGATTGATTTCTTGAAATGTTGAATATTTTATAGGCATTTGAGCATTTTCGTTTGATCGTGTATATCCTAAAATTTTATGTCAAAATTACAGTGTATACGTTGCCAATTATCTAAATTTGAAATACATGTATCTATTATCTAATAAATCTACATTTATGTGACATTTTTAACTTTATTTTGCCTTTCAACGATCATAAATTATTACATACCTTTTTACTTTTGTGTATTATATTGGTTACCATTCTATTTGTAAAGAACAAGAGGAAAGGAGATGAAAAAATGTCATTATCTATTGTGCCTGATTTCTGTGATTTCGTTCTTTCGCTTTGTCGCCCCGACAACCGTATTATTATCTACTTTTCGCCGCGCTATTTATCGTTATTTTGGGGTGACAAAACGAAGAATGGCAAAATACTACGAGACAAAACGAAAAATAGGAGGCGATGATTAGCGGGGCGAAATGTTTCGCTATACTAAATACAAAAATACGCCAGCGGGATTCGAACCAGCTGTTTTCAAGTTATTTGGTTCACATGGTAAATCATTTTCACATAAATACCGTTTGTGGTTTGTATGGAGTCATGTTTAATGATTTATTAAAATATCGGTTTCATCTTATTTCAGGTGAATCGTTTTTTATCTATTTATTTATTTATTTATTTATTTATTTATTTATTTATTTATTTATTTATTTATTTATTAATATTTTTTTCGGACACAGAGAATGTAGTTCAAATGTACGTTACACCTGTACTACTGATTATACAGGCGTCTGGTGTATATATCCTTTGAGCACTCAGTGACAACCATGCACGAATTTAGATTCACTGTGCATAACTCCAGGTTCATCACTGACAAATTAAATCAGAAAATAAGTCAAGAATGGGTTATAAATAATACAAGTGAGAAAAGTTATAATCTTATACTGATATATGACGCTTTTGATCAGATTTAGAGTTCAAATCAGAAAGGAAAATTTTACGCAGAATTCATAATGCAGAATAAAATTGTATTTCATACATAAGGACTGCATTTTAAGACATAATGGCAGATTTTTATAATAAATAAAAATACTCAGGAAGACAGTGGTAAATTCATTAGGATAGAAAATAAGACTATTGATACGAGGGCTGATTGATATGTTGTAAGCCTCGGTATTCTGGGATACAGAAGGTATTCTGCTGACAGATTTATAATTTATCTCCAAAAAGGGCAATCAGTGGCACATACTATGCTTCACTTCTGACACAGTTATGGGAAAATATTAAACTTAAGCGGAAAGCTCACTAGTTAAAGGTGTGTTGTTCCATTAGGACAATGCTCCTGTTCACAAATCTGTCACTGCCATGACTGCCATTAATGATTGTGTCTTTAATTTGATTGAACATCCGCTTTATTCGTCTGATCTTGCTCCATCATAATTTCATCCATTCCTAAAACTGAAAGCAGCTATTTCTGGCACCCGATGATGACGTTATACTTGCAGTGGATGGCTGTCTGACCAGTCAAGATAAGGAGTTCTTTTACAGTGGTATTGAGGCCCCGTTAAACACCAGTGGCAAAAGTGTATAGATACTGTAGGGGATTATGTAGAAAAAGAATGCAAAACGTCTAATAAAATTCAAATACATCAATACGAGGCTCACAAAATATCAATCAGCCCCCATCGGCCTTTAATTTGTCGTAACTTTACAGTTTGTTACTTAAGCTATCGCCTCATTTTGAAGCCATTAAAGGAAGTGTATGCATTATGTATGCCATGGTACTTACTTGATTCAGCATGCGTATTACAAACTGTTTTCGAATTCCAATTCTTTTTGTAATCCGCTTACAAAGTTTTGGAATAATCTTTGTCTCCTATGTAATCTATTGTCTTATTTGTGCTGGCATATTACAGTGGGGCTTTTTTTTGTCTTATGAGGTATCTACGTATCTGGGATATTTTCGTGCACGCAATTCGGGAAACTTGGCTTGGTACTTGACCAATCCACAGCCTTGTACCAGCGGATTCTAACTTGTCTTGGTTATTGACTAAGTTACAGCTTTATACTAGCGCATTCTTAGGAACTGCACTCTGACTGACTGTAACGACAGGACTCCATGACGGATCCTCTTTAGATGAGACAGGTCCCCGACCACCTGTCCTCTCAGAATGTCAGTTAGAATCCTTAAGTGATAACATGCATTTATAAGCTCGCTACAGTTGACAGAGCACGGACTGTATTCCGTATGCTTGTTTTGATATCCATTAACATATATGTATCCATTTGTCGTTTTACATCACAATGTCATAGGTTCCCATTGTTCTCAATATGAAGCACCTAGCGGAATGAGATGCGCGTTGGAGACCAAGATGTCCATCTGTATGTTTCCGGGGCCCCTGTGTTATGCTGTCATTTTGTATTGTCAGCTTACATCGAGGAAGTTATTTAACACCACAATTGTGCATGCTTCGAGACCTCTGGGTAACCAGAAAAGTGGAAGGGTTGTGCGCACATAATCCGGATAAAAACACCGTCTGCTTCTGGCGGGGCAGATGGCCGTCCTAAGTCGGCACCTTTTGCCCGTTAGTCTCGTTGGTTTATGTGTAGTCATTTGTGTTTGATGTTTCTATTATGTGATTTAAGAAATGAATCGCATATTTTTTCTGTTGATGCAGGTATCACCCGGAAAATTGGACAGAAAACTGCATCACGCGTGTAGCGCGTTGATGCAAAAGTTTTCTGTCCAATTTTTCGGTTTTTCGGGTGATACCTGCATCAACAGAACTAAAATTATAAGATTCATTTATTATCATTTTATATCAACTACTTCGGAAAAGCAGACAGTTCTCTTGTCCTTAAAAACAAAAAATCGCCGCACTAGGGGGGGGGGGGGGGTTGCGCAGTGATATAACTATAAGTCCAAAGACGAAAACAAGTTATGGCAGCCGCCATGATTTAAACAGCGAACGATCGTCTCTATATTTTTGGAATAAGGACAAGTTTGAGCAAATCCTACATGCACAGTTAATCTATTTTGTGAGTAAGAAAGAAATGGTACCCTTGAAATGTTAAGCTAACATCAACATATTGTATTTTCAGCATCGAGTGTATTGGTGTTTGAGGGAACCTTCGTTTCTTGAAACTAACAATGGAAATTAAATGATTTGGTGTTCCTAGACCATTTTGTGTCTCTTTCTGTGTATGTCTGCTCTGTAATTTTGCATTGTGTGTGTTTTGGGGGGTTTGCCGTGGGTGCTGCAACAGAGTGTTGTTGGAGATCCCCTCCTTTCGTTTACCATTTACCTTAAAAGTTATGTATCTCAGAGTGCCGCCCAAACTCTGCCCCGCGGATAGATATGTAATGGTATAATGAGAAAATCTTCCCTTACGTGTATAAGTTCGTATAACAACTAAAAACTTTATCTTTCAACTTAAAAAGTAAATATTAAATGACGTGTGTTTTATTTCAGTATATCATCTCAATTTTCATTTATTCATAGAAATACCACAGACTGCATCCTTTGACGTGTTTAACCCGAACATGCAATAAATCCTCTAACATTATTATTTGCACGTTATTCTTCATGTGCATTCACAGAAAATTAGAATATGACATAATAATCATATATCTATTGAATGCACTGCATTGAATGAAAGATATTCTAAATTTTCTGTCATTAAATTGACCTAAATTTCTAAATCTAAGGGGTATCTTCCTCATTGCATAGCGTCTGCACACAAAGTTATTATGCACTGCATTGAAATATATTCTAAATTTTCCGTCATCAAATTGGACCTTCATTTTTAAAACCCTCATTGCAAAGCTCTGTCCTTAGATGGGGTATCGGCATAATTTTTGGTCATGTTAAGAATTACGCTCCTTGCGCCTGCACAAAATTTGGAGCCGCTTATTTTTGGCAAGAGGAAATTAACAGTCTATATGGTAGACTGCGCCAGGAAATTTTCACTTTGGCTTTATTTAACCTAATTGACAGTAAGTACTACTGACGAGGATTCAATATCAGAAACACGTGTCTAGTACAATAAAATTGGTACTATAAAACATATATTTCAGTATTGACTATCGATGCCCGTGGACTTACGCACTGCAAGGAAATATATTCTAAATTTTCTGTCATCAAGTTGGATCTAAATTTCTAAAATGTTAAACGTCTTCAAATTCAATAGCATCATTTAAGAACAGATAAAACTTCAGCGTGGACCAGACATGCACAAACTAAGGGGTTTCTCCCTCATTGCATAGCTCTGTCCATACCTGGGGTTTCGGCATATTTTTTTGTCATGTTTAGAATTAAGCTCCTTGTACCTACCCTCCTACGATTTTTTGGCCATATTTTTTTAAATACGCTTCTGGATACACCTTACACAAAATTTGGAGCTGCTTACTTTTGGCACTAGGAAATTAAAAATCGATATTGTAGACGACGCCAGGAAAATTTCACTTTAGCTTCACTCATTAAGTATTACTGACTAGGATTCAATATCCGAAACACGTGTCTAGTACAATTAAATTGGTACTATTGAACATATATTTCAATATTGACAACATTGACATAAATGCTTTTTGTATACATATTTTACATTTTCCGAATATGTTTGTTGATAATTTTTCTTTAACATACAAGTCATCTATGGCAGATTTTTAATATCGTCAAAGTGACTGAAGCATGTTTACAGTAGATTCAAATGGGAAAGAATGATACAAATTAAAACACAAACATTCAAACACACATTTTTGGCCCATTGGCCTTTATCAAGAGGGAAAACGGCAACGGCAATTGTTGTTTTTACACTTGATGGAGGCCAAGGCAACGGGGATTTGTGTACTTGAGTACTTGTGGGTGTTTCTGTTTGTGTTTAGTCGCACTTCAATCACTTAAAGAAAAGATACATGTCATGAGGATTTTTTTATTCGGAAACATTTAGTTTGGTGAAAACAATTTGTTTACTGTGATTATTACCGTACTAGCCATCCAAACTCATTCAGAGACCCATACAACCGAACCTTCTTGAATTGTATAAATGGTAAGAGCCAGGCGAGGTAACTTTAATATCTTATACTGTTAAAACAGTGACTGCACTAAGTCTTATATATAAGGAGAGCAAAGGATGTTATAATTTTCAACGACAGGTAGTCAATTACGGTAAGAAAGGCTTTAACGATAATGTAGTATTGTCAATTTTATTATTAATTTTTATTTTAAGTTAAAAATGTTTTTTATTTAAAATTTTATCTAAATAAATTTTATTTTCTCAGTAAAATTTACTATAACATCAGTAAATATGATTACATAATATTACATAACGCTTCAACCATACCTTAAACTCGCCAATGAACGTTAGCCATCCTCCTGTCTGCCAAAATCACAAGATAATCTGAACATAGCTTCACGTCTCCATTATCATGAAGTATAAAACATTTAACAATATCACTCCTTCATTCATAAAATATTTGATGGCAAAGCAGTTTTAAAACCCGAAATAGAAGTAAAGAAGAGCCAAAAACGACACTAAAAATGCATGTCTAATTACATTTACCAATGGAAAAATGAAGTGAATCGTCTGTGTGCTTCAGGCACATTGATCACCCCTTGTGATTGATCGTCCTGAGCCATCTGTACTCGAGGGACTTATTCATGCTTGCTCTGTTAATTAAAGTACCAAAGCTATCTCTCTCTCTTTTGTCTGATTGATAAGAGAATGCAAGATTAAACGCACATGAAATTGACTTTACCATAATAATTAAATTAGACAATGCACTATATATTTGAGTACTATGATCCAAATTAAGGTAATACTAGCTATATAGTAATATAAACTAGATACTTTGGATTCTTATATTTGGGACAAAAGCCGAATCATGTATTATAGTGTTATAATTTTTTTTTAGTATTGGTGACGTCTAGATTAAACTTTTCTTCTTTTGTTTTTGTAAAATAAATGTGTTTCATTCAGATTCACTAAAATGAAAAAAAGCTGAATGAAACACTCAACAATAAAAAAGACAAAAACTCGTTGTCAGTGGATTTTTTAAAAGTTATTCAATATTCTGATAAAAATCACACAACTTTAGGTCCCTGTGCCACACAATAGAGTTGGAACCCTTCCGCATTATTCTGTACATAAGAAAACACCAGACATGCACGTACCGGATGATGAATCCTCATCAGTGGTAATTAAGGCCCAAATGATTCTGAGAGGCTTATGTAATTTCACAGCGCCCTTTTGATGATTTCAAATATCCTGATACCTTCATCGTTAACGTGAGTGGCTCCAAATTTTGTGTAGGATGTATTCAGAAGCGAAGCGTTTACAAGTACATGAAACACGCGGCCAAAAACGATGGAGTGTATAGGTCTTTGCCTTCTATATTTTGTTGACATTTTCTAAAAAATGAAAAAGGTAGGTTTTCAAGTGAAAAATGTTCAAAGATTTAAAATGAAATTGTTACTGAAGAATTGTAATGGCAACATCTACGTTCAAGGTTAAGGTCACAAGGTCAAACATTTTGGTATCCATGAAAAGGTCTTGTCACAAGGAATACACATGTGAAATATAAAAGCCCTTTCACTTACAATTCAAAAGTTGTGGCAAAGGTTAAACTTTTTGCGGACAAACAAACAAACGCGGACACGCCAAAAACTATATCGATTACAGAGGCATAAAAATAATGAAGTGACGACATCTTGATTTGACGTTTTGCTGTAATAACGATATCTAGTTTAAATGTTTTTCTGCGGTGGTGGTATCTATATTAATGTTAAACGTCTACAAATTCAATAGCACCATTTAAGGACAAATAAATTTGACGCATGGACCAGACATGCACGTTTCGGTTACTGAATCCTCGTCAGTGATCCTCAATCTAAACAATGTAATGTGGCCAAAGAGTGTGAAAATTACTATGTCCATAAATGTACCGAAAGACGAAGCAGGATGAGTGGGATATGATGCTACAGGACCCACGTTTTCGACATTTCAAGAAATTTTGATAAGAGAAATTTTCGAATGCGTTGAAGAGACAGACGATCAACCGAAGTTGTCCGAACTTGGCTACATGTGCCCTCATGGACTTAAATACGATCCTGTAGTAGCGACATCTATATTATGAATTAAGCTTTTTCTGTGGTGGCGACATGTTTTGTATGTATTAAACTTTTACCGTGGTGGCGACATCTTTGTTATGTATCAAGCTTTTTCTGTGGTGGCGACATCTATCTTATGTATTAAATTTTCTGTAGTAGAGACTTCTATGTTATGTATTAATATAAGCTTTTTTCTGTAGTAGAGGCATCTATGTTATGTATTAAGTCTTTTCTGTAGAAGAGACATCTATGTTATGTATTTTTATTTTTTTTCTGTAATTGAGACATCTATGTTATGTATTAAGCTTTTTGTGTAGTAAAGACATCTATGTTATGTATTAAGCTTTTTCTGTGGTGGCGACATCTATGTTATGTATTAAGCTTTTTCTGTGGTGGCGACATCTATGTTATGTATTAAGCTTTTTCTGTAGTAGAGACATCTATGTTATGTATTAAGCTTTTTGTGTAGTAAAGACATCTATGTTATGTATTAAGCTTTTTCTGTGGTGGCGACATCTATGTTATGTATTAAGCTTTTTCTGTAGTAGAGACATCTATGTTATGTATTAAGCTTTTCCTGTGGTGGCGACATCTATGTTATGTATTAAGCTTTTTCTGTAGTAGAGACATCTATGTTATGTATTAAGCTTTTCCTGTGGTGTCGACACATATGTTATTTATTAAGCTTTTTCTGTGCTTGCGACATCAACATCAACATTTGTTTCTGCAATGGAAAATGTATGGTGTATACTTATTTATTTCCAGTTTCGACATCTCTTGTACTTGTACCTACGTATGTATCATAATAAAATGTAGAGTTTGCTGTTCAGAAATGTATATTAAGGAAAATGTCAAAACATTAAAAAGAGATTTACTAAACTTGTGCTCATTTGATCCATTGTATTCGTGCATCAGTATATTCTTTTGTATGTCTTTCCACTTCTTCCCTCTTTTTTGTGAGTATGTCTTCTTCTCCGTCTTCTTTTCTATTTTCATTTTCTTGTAAAACAATAAACTCCAGTCTATACCTACATTAAGATTTGTCCTATTCATCAAACGATCTCATGAAATCGGTGAACTAGTAAGCTGTGGGTGTCAACTTTCACCTGTTATATCCGTCTTAATTATCAGTCAGACATTTTTAGTTAACGTCGGAGATATTTTTTTTCAATTCGAATGACATTACATAAGAGTTCTATGCTTCTTCTTGTGTACACTATGATACTCGAAAATGCAATGTCATTTGAAGAACACCGTTGTAGAGATACTAGTTACATATTTCTTTCCATGGATACGATCGCAACGTCTCCTAAAGCATATTTAAAGAAATAAATCGGATCAATGGTACTAGAAATTTGTACCAGCGCCTTCTGAGCATATAATGCTCACAACTTGTGACGGTACTCCATGACGTGTTTTCCTCCAACCTCTAGGGAGGGGAACACAATGTTTTGAATTAGCTTCTTCTTTCTGAACATATTAATTTTTATTCGCCTTTTTTCCTTTTATTTGGACAACACCACATTATGATTTCATAATTTGTTGTGTTTCATTATATTATTTTGCATTTTATATGTACCAAACGTCCGCCAGTTATAAACTAAGTGTGAAAAACCAATGAATATTTTAGCACACAGGCGAAAAAGCGAAGAAACAACAAAGACAACGTAATTGATCCCATGACATCATTAACATATGACGGACAACATTTTACATGTATGTATGAATGATCTCTAGAAAGTACGATTGCATTGAGTATCATTTAAGTGAAAATATTAAAGGTTTCATATGCCATTCAAGAAATTCAAAAGAAGTGATCTGCTAGCAAGAGGTGCCTTAATATACTCTTCGTTGGCACCTGATCTCATTCTGTGTTTTTAAGAGTAAGCGTGCGCTTTCCTTCTTTTGAAGGAAAATGTTGTTCAGGAGAAAAAATATTATCTATTAAAAGATTTCCCATAAGTATTCTATTTAAAAAAAAATGATGTAAGATTTGATAATTACGGCTTAAATAGGTAGGGGGTAACAATGTCTGAAAACGTCAAACAGCGAACGAAAATATACAAAAAAACGCATTTTTTACATGAATTTTATGTTTTAATGCCTTCTTATTTTAAAAATGAAGAAGGAAATAATAACATCGAAACCAGTATGTCAGTGTAAAAGGTTGAAATACGCAATCCGGAGACTGAAAACCGTTATATTTTGTACTAAACAGCCACATCCTTAGCTTTCAGTCGCGAAATACACACTGTATAGAAATAGACATGTTTATATCGTTTATTTCGTTCATGCATGTTGTATATTTCATCGGAATCCACTCCAGAGTGGGATATTATAGTGTATGACGAGTTCCCAATATCGAACGTAGAACTTCCTGTTAGTCGGTCACAAACATATCCCTGACTGAGAAGCTTATCTGAAAGACGCCTAGCTCTCAGAACAAAATCCGTATATTTGGTACATGTACTTCCTCTGGCATAGCGTATCAACTGAGATATGAACATGCCATAAGCAGGCGATGAAGGGATGTTGCTACTCAGAAAAGGAAAGTTTGTAATGATGAAATTGAAGTCGTCACGTTTTTCATAGAGTGAGGTGTTCATGTGAACATCAGTGTCGTAGGACAACATTATGTCCAAATAGGATGCTGAATTATTTGTCTGAGTCTGTAGTTTCTTTGACTTCAAGCTCCAAAGGATATATACTGCTCAGGTAAGCCGCGAGTTTTGAATTTTGTATCTGTAAGTGAAGTTGAAGTCAGAAGCTAAGTATCTTTTCCTTCAGAGACCAAAGATTGAATGAGTTCAGCTTCGTACGAGTACAGGAAAATGTCGGCAAGGAGTGCGGCACAATGGTCCCAATTGGAATTCCGTCAATTTGCTGGAAGACCTTTCCTCCAAACACCACAAAAATGTTGTCGATCAGAAAGTTTAACATCTGAATAATATCTGTTTCTGTGTACTTATTTTTAGAATCGGACTTTTCTTTTACAAAGTAGGTTTTGTCATAGTTAAAAACAATAAATTTGTATTTGCGATTACCGTTCTTACTTGTAAACGCATTACACGTACTTATAATTTTTGCGAGTCTTTCTTTCAATTTAGAATGTTGAATTGTAGTGTAAAGTGTCGAAAAATCAAAGGCTTTGATCGAATAGACTCTACTAAAATGAGCGGATTTCAGATGTTCTAAAAGTTCCTTCGAATTCTTTAAAATCCACATCTGGTTGATACCACTGCGAGAATATACTGTCGAACAATATTTTTGAAGCCCAGATTTGACTTCAGATAAAACTTTGGTGAGTAAGATCGATACAGATTTGGTAGAACATGAGGAACCAGCGATGAAACGTTGTTTGTACGGAGTCTTATGCATTTTAGGTATGCAGTATAAACATGGTAAGGCTAAATTGTTAGTGCCGAAGCCAAACGAAGCAAGAGCTGATTTGTTGTTATCTATTATTTCAGAGGCAGAAAGGTTTATTGGGGTGTAAGTGGAATTTCCAGGTGTCCAATTTAAACCCAACTCTTTAACTAGACTGTCGAAATAGTACTTTTTGCAAGTAAATGTGTAATTTAAGGCTTTGTCTGCTGGTGTGATGACATTGGAGGTAGGTAAGCTCTGTGATAACATCATTTACATATTCATCTGTGTTGCTTGGGCCCCTGCGTTTTGCGGTTTTGTTTGTGTGTGGTCATCTGACAGTGAGGAGGTTGTATTACACCAAAATTGTAAGTACTTCGAGACCTCTGGGTAATCGGAAAAGTGGGAGGGTTGTGCGCACGTAATCCAGGATAACCACACCTTCTGCTATTTCCGTGGCAGATGGCCGTCCTAAGTCGGCACCGGTTGCCCATTAGTCTCGTTGGTTTATGTGTAGTCCTTTGTGTTTGATGTTTCTGGGTTGACGTTCCTTGTCCCTTTTGCGTCTCTTTCTGTGCTTGTCTGCTCTTGCATTTTGTTTTTGCATTAGGTGTTTTGGGGTTTTGCTGTGGGTGTTGCAACCTGGTGTTGTTGGAGATGCCTCCTTTGTTATCTATAAATTTCTCTGTGTTATTGAAAACAAGGGGTCGCACTTTGGCCCAGGAATCAGAGTATAGAATAATGAAATTCCCTATATTCATTTGTTTATGACATTATAATTCCAAAAGCGAATTGCATTGATCCTAAAGCCTATCAAACATAATGATTTCTTGTGGAATCTTCTATTATAAAATAGGAACACAGTGAACGCTGAAGACTAGTATAGTTCTTATACATGTATATCAATATTGACAATACCGACAAAGAGTAAGAAACAGAAAATATTCCCACATCAAAGAAAAGTTCTGTAAGAAAGAAAAAGTGAATCCCGAATGGAGTTGAGATCATGTGCCTGCGGGGAGTAACCATGTATATACCTGTCCGTCCTTTCTATTCTAACCAATTAAAACAAAATAACAAGCAAATAACATTTGCCGACTAGCCCGAGAAGCATAAAGGGGAAGCCGACGTTTAATTCACACAAATCAACATATCAGAAAGTGGTACATGGTTCACTTTTATAATAAAATTTAATGGCATACAATGTAGCCATTATGAATATGACGACGCTTAGAATCAAAAAGTAAATACATGCTGCTGTTATAATTTAAAGCCCCTCAATAGCAACGTGACCGGCCAGGAAAAACCAGAGATAAAAAGATTTTTCTCAAAAATACTCTGGAAACCTGTATCCCACACCAATGTCAAAAAATAGTTCGCTGCCTGAGGTGCATAGATGTTGGGACACACATCTATATAGAAATTGAATTTTGAAAAATAGCATGAAAAATCTGAACATGAAGCTAGAATAAAAACAAACGTTTTTACTTTTTCTCATTCCTTTTGAGAAGAAAACAAAATCTCTGTATCTTAAAATATTACAAATAGAAAAAATCTTTTTAAAATTCGATGTAAACAGGTATAGAGACGGGCTAGAACTGACTGACCACGCTAATAAAACACGCTTGACCACTCAGTCACGTGACTGGAATGTTCGATTAGCCTTTAAGGCCACACCAAATAATTTCTAAACGAACCATAAGGACAGTTATTTTCCGCTATGCTCCGTAACGCGGAAAATATTAAGTCCTTTCTATTCTAACCAATTAAAACAAAATAACAAGCAAATAACATTTGCCGACTAGCCCGAGAAGCATAGAAAATACCAAAGATAGGGAGCGGACCAAATAGCGATTACAGAGATAATGAATGAATAAAAAAATGATACTGTAAATAAACATTCCATGTGTTTTCTGAAAGAAATTCTTTCATGAAAACAAAATTTTATTCAAATAGTTACAACCCCAATTGCTGAGAAACAGATAATCTGCTTGATATCTGATCAACTATGTACATGTCTTTGCTTGTGTCGCACTTCCAGCGACCGTGACGCTTAACGCACCTCTCGTTAACGTCACCTGCCACAGCAGCAGTGGCGCCCCCTGATCTAAGGGAATGCAACCCAAAATTAGCATTTGGATTCACTGATTTTAAACGAGACACAATTGTCTCTCTAGCCGTCGTGTAACTTAACTTTTTGTTCTTATAGACAAGCTTGGAGATACCTTTGGACCTAAAAATTGGCTTGAATAAAAAATCTGATGATTGTAAATCTAAGCAAGCTAAAGTTATGTACCTCGACATCATGCTCATAGGACAGGCACTTGTTTGACCTTCGGCAATTAAAATTTCATTACCCTGCCTGTACTGGTCAGTTTTACTTCTATTAATTTGTAAAGACATATTATGCTCAAAAAGTTTTACGTCACAACACTTCAAATTGCTCAATTCATCAAAGCGTAAAAAACCAGCAAAAGAAAACAAAATCATACACAAATCTCTTACTATCAATAAGTCATTAGAATTTGCATGCAAGTCACATAAAGAAATGAGGAGCTCCGTGGAAACCGGATCCTTTCTGACGACCTTTGGCGTTGCGATACGTTTTGCAGCTTCCTGAAGAGATCGCACATACGAATTATTTGTCGGATCTGCCATTCCATTCAAATCGTGCGCCCATTTAATCGCATAAATGGCATGGTTGATCACATGAGAAGACGATCCACGATCAAGCAAATGAGTGATGTAAAGCGCGACATGTATAGGCTGAGCAGGAATATCTTGAAAACCTTGACCTTTGATGAAGGCTGACCATCGCTTAAAATGCCCGAAGTATGTAGAAGCGGTATTTTCACTTTTGCACATAACAACGAAATGCGACATTTTAGCAGCAAGATCCTCCATGAAAATGTTGTTTGCAGCACCACTTTGCTCCACTGCAGCATTGATACCCCGCTGGATACCTAAACCTGTCAAATTCAAGAAAAAATCTTATGATGAAAATTCAAATCTTAATGCTACTAAGTCGAAATTCAAAGGATTTTTAACAAAAATGCTTCTACTGCATCTTCTTTTTACTGTTGCGTTAATTCTAGGCAAAATATAAAAATCTGATATATGCTGTCTATAATATCTAAGCAAAGGCCAAAAAGGCGCCGACTCCCATTTTGGCACAACTAATGTGGCCTTGACCTCGTCCCTGTGATATTTATTTATGGCTTCTGCTGCCATACTGGGCGGGGGTACAATAAGGTTATTGTAACCTGACCATGAATGCATGAAAGCGTTAACACCATTTGTACCGGGGCACCATACCTTTGAACTGAATCTTTGGCATTTATTGTTGTAATGACAAGCAAATCTATCATAATCATGAGGCCCGTACCTGACCTCTAGTGTATTGAATACAGACTGGCTTAACCCCCAGTCATCCCTATCTGACATCCTACTCAGAGAGTCCGCCTCCTGATTTTCGTTTCTAGGTACCCAACATGGAAAAATAGTAATTCTATTTTCTTTGCAAGATTCAAAAATATCATTTGCTATGTTCTGAAGTTCGTTAGTTTTACTACCCACTCTGAGAATATGACAGACATTCTTGTTGTCACTGATGACCTTGACATTTGAATTTCCAAGTTCAACTGATTTTGTCTGAATAATTCGATGTACAGACTCTAACTCTCTCCAAGTAGAGCTTTTAACACTCTCACTACTAGTCCATGAACCGTGAACCTGATCACGACCCCTACTAATCAATGAACCGTGAACCTGATCACGATCATCGCAGCCCTGCTGTTGGGCGCTCTCTATATCCTGACTATAGAGCGAATCTGTCTGAATTAAAAAAACCACCAAACCCTGTGTTTGATGCATCACTAAAAAGCTGAAAATCCGATTCATCTGGCAAGCTAAAAGACTTCAAATGAGCACCATGCGCATTCAGCTTATCTATGTTTTCATTCCAAAACGTCATCTCTTTGATTGCCTCCGTCGACAATTTAACTTTACTATTCCAACTTGCTCTCCCCTCTATGCAAAAATACAAATACCTTGTACTTCTACGCACTTCGTCACCTATAACCGCCTTCGTACTTATAATCTGGCCCACCAAACTAGCTATAAGCTTAGCGCTAAAAAGCACCTGCCCCCTACCAACCTGACGCAAAATTTCCCTCAATAGTGACAGTACTCTATGTACTCTGTCTGACGTCACCCGAATGATGCCCTCTTCCAGATTCCACTGAAAACCTAACCACTGAGCAACTTGTTTAGGCTCCCAATCACATTTATCGTGTGCAAGAAGGAACCCAAAGCTCTGTAGCTCTGTTTTGACTAGCTCACTTATTCTAAGAGCCTCAGAATAACTACAGCTACCAGCCAGACCATCATCTAGGTACATCACCAATTTAATGTCCATAGATCTAACATGCTTCACGAAATGCCTGGTGACTTTCGAAAAAATAAAACCAGCTGTTGAGAGGCCAAAAGGCAGGACATTGTAAACAAAATACCTGGCTTTGTTACCAAAATTCCAACTAAACCCTAGGTAAACTCTATGATCGACGTATATGGGGATATGGTGGTAAGCCGACTTAAGATCGTAAGAAAAAAGGAAATCACCTTTCTCAAAAATATCTCTCGCTACCTCAGAGTCTTCATATCTATATTTGAATTTGAATAAATGCATATTGATATGGCGACAATCAAGTACCAACCTTGGCTTGCCCTTTTTGTTGTAAGCCACGGTCAATGGATTAATAATTTTAGGTTTTAAAGTAATTTCGGATACACAACCTTTCTGTAAGAGTTCATTTATTTCTTGAATAACAAATTCTGGATTATCAAGAGCTGACCTATTGTTTTTCAAGCTTACTCCTTCTGGCAAGTTTCGAAAGGGCAATTTGTAGCCTGACTGTATTACTTCTATACAATATGAACTTGCTCCAGTTTCGACCCATTTATGTAAATGATGTCTAAGCCTACCTACAGGTGAATTACTGTTAATAGACTCACTGTGTAAGACAGAACAGACTGATTCTTTGCACAAAATTGTAGAATGATCTGATTTTAAATCTGATAAGCTAAATGAATCAATACTTATCTCTTTCACATCAGTGCTCTGTTTCTTGCATTCTCTAACCCAATGACCTTTGCCTCCGCACTTAAAACAGTTTCCAGGCCTGGAAACCGGAACAGGCTCCTCCGAGCGTCCAAATCTGTTGGGCGTGGTTGTGTAAGGTTGCCTTGCGTACGGGTGGGGACGAGACCTCTGCTTTTTACTTTCTTTTGCTTTCTTTTCGGCTCTAGCTTGTGCTTTGCTTATTTTCTTTTCGTCGTCCGAATTATCGGCTATCGGATTAGCCTGGTACTCAGTTACTACCTTCCAACCCAAGGGACTTGAATCAGCGATTTTGATAAGTTTTTGTCTTTCATTCAACAAATCAATACCTTCTTTAATGCGATCACGCGCTGAAGTCACATTGTCTATTGTAATATGCTGATTTTCTAAATTTGTGTCAGCTTCTCGTAGCTTAGAAATAACTTGAATGTTGCCTCTGTATTGAGCCTCATTGCCATGCCTCTTAAACTTGTACGAGCCAAACATGCTTTCCTCTATTTTGGCGAGCTGGGTAATAGATAAGTCTTTTTGCGTTGTTTCGATAGACTGACGAAAATTCGTGAAATTAGCATCCATCATAGTCTGCATACTGGTGAGGAGATTATTCTGCGATGCATCTACTGCTTTCTGCACTTCATTCGAAATAAAATGTCTTGTCGTAGGAGACATGCCGCCGGCTTCTCCCGCGCTATCCATGGCAAGCGATAAAAATTCGATGTAAACAGGTATAGAGACGGGCTAGAACTGACTGACCACGCTAATAAAACACGCTTGACCACTCAGTCACGTGACTGGAATGTTCGATTAGCCTTTAAGGCCACACCAAATAATTTCTAAACGAACCATAAGGACAGTTATTTTCCGCTATGCTCCGTAACGCGGAAAATATTAATTACATAGACCGTGCGGAAGATGCCATATCCGTTTGTTAAATTCGGTGTTTTGGCAGTGCATGAATTCTATATATTGTTTTCAATTTCGTACTGAAACATCGACGGCGGGTGCGGCTAGCCAACAGGGGATGCTTACTCCTCCCGGGCACCTGGTCCCACCTCTAGCTTGCGAGGGGTCCGTCGATGTTTAATTTTGTGCGCTATTGTGAGTGCTGTTGAGATTATCGTCAGGATATTCTTTAACTCATTGGATGGTTCTTATCTAAAATAGAAGCCGAGGAGATGTTATAATCCGATATTTTATACTTTAGAGGAAAATATGTTTCGATACTTGAAAATATTTTGTGTGTCCCTAACCTTGAAGATTTCATTTTTGTCTATTTCCCACCGTTGGTAACTGTGCCTTTTATTTGTTCTACTGATATTCGCCGCGTGGGATCGAAGCGTATGATGTTGTGATTCCTTATGGAAATTTCTGGTTGTTTCTCATATCTAAGTGAATTTGCACAAAACTGATGATACGTTGCAGTAGGACAATAAGTAAGTCTGTATCATTTATATATCTGAAAATTCTATAGTTTTTTTAAGCACTTCAAGAGTTCTGCTCGGTCAAGAACGTTTCTGTCGTTAACAAACTATTGAAGTGTTTGCAAAAAACAAAACTTTACCTACGCGATATGGATTGATTTATTAGGCATTGCCCTACTGCAATGGCTCATCAGTTTTGCAACGTTTAACTTGGAAAATGTAAAAAAAAAATACCCAAAAATTGTCTAAGGAATCACACCACCATACTTTCGATCCTACGCGGTGATATACCTTTACTTATTTTTTATAAAAGAAAGGAGGGGATCTCTAACAACACAAATAAATCACGTTTATGCACATGTATATACACAAATCAGTAATCTTTATCATTGAATTCGATCAGTTTTAATATATTCGACTCTGCGAATCGCGACACTTATATTAGTTCAAAGAACAGTAACTCTTCTTCAAAGTAGAATTTCTTTGGTAGGTGATTTCGATTGGTCTTTTTTCAATCTTGTTCCTATATTTTTCATGTATCAGGAAATGTTGATACTATAACACCATGTTGTTTCGAAATTCCTGTAAAGTCCTTTATAATAAAATTACTATCATTTGGGATATGATTCATTGGAATGAATCAACACATTTACATGATTGGGTTTATCTTCAGTCTATGAACACAAGATATAGTGATGTTCCATACACAGAAGGCTGTTTCCAGAGAGGTTATAGTACTGTATCATGTGGTACATATCTTATCAAAAGAAGTCACTTTTCACGTCCCGTCTTTGTAGATGAACTCCCCAATTGTTGTCTCTGAAATAACAATTATTTTCAAAAGTTTAGAAGAGATGAATACAATTGGCTTTTTCTTTTGATTTGAATCATCTCCACCAAAAGGCAAAAACGAGGACATAATAATATATTACTATGGATGATGGATTCTTCAGAATTGACTTCCCTTCTTTAAATCTGCCATCAAATTGTACACAAATTGTTTGGTGAATTAGCAGCCCTAGCCATGTCATGTTAAACGTCTTCAAATTCAATAGCATACTTTAAGAATAGATCTCTGGTTTGCTGAGATAGAAATATTCAATAATCATCATCCTACATTCTTGGACATGGGAATCCAATTGGCATCTTCTAATGCATTTTTGAGTTCTTTTATTTATGCCTAAGGTGTTTGGTATCTAGTTTGAACATACTTGTAGAAATTGGATCGGATATATCATTCTTTTTAATTCTAACTATGATTATAAAAAATAACAACTAACTTACACTTTCTTCCAAAGGAAGGGATCTCTACCATGTAAAAGGGCTCTCCTGAAATGTTAACTTATTTTAGAGAATGCATGTTCAAATTATTGAAACATTTGCAAGAACGAATATTTGGGAGTAGTATATTCCTTAAATTCGTAGATATACATAAATGTATTATAATACTTTGTAAGTGTATTAAGCTTCACATGGTTCATTATATAAATTCAAATCAATTTAACAACAAAAGTATGTAAAAAATCACTCCTTTTCAATTTTTTTGGTGAAATATATTCTCTGTGCTATGTTGAACTTGTGAACTACTGAAATGATTTTGGTGGCTCCGCTAGAAGCATCACGGAAGAATTTTTTAATATTCGAAACACGTGTCTTGTGCATGGAAATTGGTTTGGAATTTTCTTCAAGAAGGTATAGAGTTGGAACCCTTCGACATTATTAATCATTCTTTCTTACTCATTAAATCCTTTGCAGGCCTTGATGGAATCTCTTGGAATCCAATTTCCTACGTACCTAGAGATAAGAAGAGTAAAGTCATGTATTTTACTTTATCAACCTAAAATTAGTGTATAATTTTATGTATTAATTTGTCTCAAGATTGTTAAACTACACTCTACATTTTAGGAGCATTTGCAGTATATCTGAGAGAGAGAGAGAGAGAGAGAGAGAGAGAGACACAGAGAGAGAGAGAGAGAGAGAGAGATGATTGTGGTGGTGGTGGTGGTAATGAGGAGGAGGAGATGGATGATGATGATGATGATGATGATGATGATGATGATGATGATGATGATGATGATGATGATGATGATGATGACTCACTTATTGTCTTTCTTCGGAATAGGCTCTGATGCTACAGATCTATCTTTATTAGCTTTTTTCTTGGAGTCTGGTTTGCTCATATAATCCTTCGGTGGTTCTTTGGGAGGTTTATTGTTCCTTTGGAATCTAGAGGGCGTGGTAAATACAACGTCATCGTCAGAATCAAAATTTTGGTTTCTCTGTGTAGGTCTGTAGAAACGGTATGCTGAAATATCTGAATCAACAGAATGAAGACTCCGAGTCTTGCGACCTTGAGCAGAAAAACTTTCGGTTTGGAAATCTGGCTCGGAAAGAGGCTTCCGAAAGGGGAATTCCCGCTTATGCATAGGTATGGCAAAAATGTTCGGCATGTGAGCGCGGGAAAATGAGGGAGGCTTGTACGTAACTTCCTCTGACCAATAACCCGGATTGCTATTCCTGTGGAAAAAGGAACATGTATGTGAAGTTAAAGAAAATTGGGTAGTATCAGAATGCTTTTTTCATATTCTGTTGCGACTAGAGCGTTTTCAGTTTGGCAATCAAACAAAGCAATATAGCAATTTCGAACCAATATGCAAATATTGCTATATTTCATTTTGACAATCAACTTCACTTAAAATTAATATCTTGTTATAAAGGTCTTTACCCTATAGTTGTATCATCCAATGTGTCATGGTTCTCCTCTAAAGCTTTCTTCCTGAAAAGATCAATATTGCGCATGTGTAGTATCAAATTCATAGAAACAAAATGTATAATTTAGGTATAAATTAAAAAACGGCTCAAAACGATATTGCTGAAAATTACAATTTTATTTAATCCATGTATAATAGAAATGATGCTTACTCGTCTTTCTTTCGACGGATTCTACTTTCAATAATGCACAGAATTATTAGTATGACGAGAATGACGACACCAAGAACGCCGACAAGTACACCAATCAAAATCTTCGTCTCGTCAGATAATGAACCATCAGATGTTGTTATACTTCCGGTGTCTAAAAATAGAATAACAGTATTTCGAACCAATATGTTGCAAATATTGCTATGCCATGTAAACAAATTTTATCTCCTTATCGAACTAAACTAAATTATTAAATGTACTAAGTAGGGTAAATAGATATTGAACGATATTGAATTCAAAAGGAAACCGAAGATCGTAAACTTTAAACTGATTTCGTGAACTCATATGACATATCCATGTTTCTATTTTATACATTTCATGTAATTCTTTGAAGAATTTATATACCTATAAGTGCCTAGTATATAATCTAAGAACACTGAATAGTAGCAAACTAAATGTTTGATGTCCTGATTAAATGTGCAAGGCATGATGACTCGAGAAGAAAAAGTAATGTAAGAAAGAAGTAGAAATATATTCAAATATTTTAAACCTTTACCAGCACAATATGGCTTCGTGTCAAAATCCCACTTTCCATTTTGACACGTGACAGGGGATTTACCAATCAAATTGAAATTATTGACGCAAGACAAATCGACCGTTGTACCGGAAGTGACTGAGTAGTTTGATAGTCTGAGTTCCCTCTGATTGGACAAAGTAATGAGCTGAGGCAGAGAGTTGTATGACGTCAGCCTTTCACAGTCTGTAAAGCGAGTTATGTAAGAAAGCATGACTGTTAGTATTCATATGTTATACTAAATATATGAAAGGTCATGGTGGAACTAGAGGGGACACTATAGGGAGTGTGTGTCTCTTGGAAATAGTCGAAGCATCGTTATTTGAATGATTTCTATTCAATTTTATGAAATCATAAACTACACGTAGATTAAACTCTCCTAACCCGAGCCAGTCTGGAAAAACCTACCCTTTACCTTATTGGCTGCGATGGAACACCCTACCCTTATTTTTGACTAGGCTTGAGCACCTCGCTGACTGGGTGAACCCTGATTTGACAAGAAAACTCCTTTTTTAATCCTAGATCTGCACATGTGGAAAAGTAACTATGGTGTAATATAAGTACGTAGATTGGCGATGGATAATTCAATCAATAAAGAAATTTATTTTGACGCCTATTATTATTTTTCAGTCTTCGAATTTTCGAAAATTGCAGTCTAGGAATTTGAATATGTCATGGGTATGCATTTTGAAGTATGAGTTTTAAACTGATGTGTATCACTGTGTAACATCACGTGACTTAAGTTGGTGAAACCACGAACACAAAATGGAGACATACCGCTTGTTTGAAGGACAGAAAACAGGTACTGTGATGATTGTGTTGATTCAATTTTATCTTTTCATAGCCGATGTTCTTGTAAAAGATGATATTTTGATGATTCTTTGTTTGTCAATCAAGAAACCATTGTAGTTTTTACAAACATTCTGACAAAAGGAACGTCGTGGTCGAAATATGTTAAACACAATGTTGTGGTGGTTTCCACGAAAATATCTACAGCTTTTGTCACAATGTTTGTAAAATCCACGACGTTTTACTTACTAAAGATTCCATGATAGTAAAAGTACCATTTCAGACAAGGATATAGGCTATGAAAAGATGAAATTTAATCAAAGCAATTATTGCAGTTCCTGTTTTCTTTCCTCCAACCGAGCTTTTTATTCATTCGTGGTTTCACCAACTAAAGTCACGTGATGCTACACATTGTGTATGCTAAAACTGTGTTTAATCTGTGACCCCGCCCATTATTCATTGATCAATTATTTGAGGATGCAAACCATCAATATTTTTCTTATTCAATTTCGACATCGACAATTTTATCTGAATTTCACACAAAATATTTTGATAATCTCTCTGTGACGTATTTGATATAGTTAGATCCGTATACATGTTACATGTATACGTATAGTTTTTTTTTAACAGGGAGAAACTATTTTTGTGTGTGTGAAAATGTTCAATATAATGTTTTCCTGTGAATGAAGGATGTTTGATTTCTTAAGTTTTTAAAGTTTACTTTTGTTATTACTAAATGCAGTTTAAACTAAAATTTCTTTTTTCCCCTCGTTTTGTTAAGTTTTTGAATTACGAGTATGGTATCTTTCCATGTTATTGTTTATCAAATATAGCCAAGTTCGATCAATTTCGGTTGATCGTTTCTTCAAACGCATTTGAAAATTTCTGTTACTAGTTACTAGTACGTAAGTCTTGAATACTCGAAAGGCAGGGGAGTATATTTCTCACTTGCAGACCTCGGTCCATCATACTTAAATCCGATGACAATTTCACATTTATATTAAAAACCGTTGTTCAACCAACAATTCTATATGGGTGCGAGCTATGGAGCAATTTTGCAAAAGCTTCAAACTCTACAGCATTTCATCTGTAAAAATGCCATACAATCACCAGCTCGAAGTAGATCGGACATTCTTGAATCACTTTTGAACATTCTTCCCATTCAATTCGAAATAGACAGAAGGAAGTTACTCTTTCTTGGACGGTTGTGTCAAATGAGTACCGAATCTCTTCTGATAGAAGTATTCCGAGCAAGACTGTTTACATACTTTGAAAGGATATCGACATCTTAATGTGGTTTTATTCCTGATATTCTTCAAGTTCTGGCTTCATACGATTTATGATCTTATCTCACACAGCGGCTTTTCTGGATAAAAAATTCTTGGAAGAGGATCGTAAAAATCACTCAGTTCCAGATTAGAGATAGAAATTTTTGAATGGAAAATGATGACTTTTCTACATTTCGAGTTATTTAGTTATTTGTGCAAACTCACATTCTCATTTAATCTGGAAACTTCCGTCCAACTCCTATGAACTTCAAAAATGTAATTTTGTTTGCAAAGTAACTGCCTTATGTAGCGAAATAATGCGAGAAAAATTCATTTGTCAACTGTGCAACAAGGTCTTCACCGATTTTTCCATCATGTAGCTATCAATTGTCCGTTTACGCTACACATCAGAGACATATAGTGGCAGGACGTTATTTAAAAGTCACCAAATATAAGGATTTGCTCAGAACTATCAGGGCTTTCAGATTCAGATCTCTATATAACCCTTATCATGCTAATGGACGCCGTATTGCTACCCCGGTTTAACGTAGAGGTTTTCACCTAATGAACTACAATTTTTTTTTTGCGCGACGCTGTCGCTACCTACAACAAGGCACTATTCTTTGCCAAAGAAAATCTGTAGGGCAACTGCATTTGTGTTACTCTTGAGTCAGTGTAAATACTTTCCTCTCTCATTTGCCATGCCATTTAGATATGCCAACCAATAACAGTATTTATACGATTAGGCCATACAAAATTAATGAAATGTTCTTTGGATTTTCTTGTGAAAAAAAGGGTGCGAGCGGGCGAAATTTTTTTTTTCAGTATTGCAGTTTTTAAGGTGCGGGCGAGTAAAATAATTTCATTTTTGATATAGGTTACCCCTGTAATACATTTCTGATGTTTTTCTCACTCAAAAAGGAATCCCCTTAGAAATATGGTGACTAGGAAGCCTGGCACATAGCTCTACAGAAAATATTTTCGAACATTCCCCCCTTCTTGACTTTCGATGGGACAACAAATTTGCTCCCAACATAATTTTTTAAACACAAGAAGTATCATTTTCTTCGAAATTTGCACAATCTCAGACTTCTAGAAGCTTTAAGATTTGCAGAAGTCAGAACCGACCCTAAAAAACTCTTTAGTCAGAAATTTTGTGGTGCGGGCGACCATTTTATTTTCATAATATTATTTTTTGAATTTTGAAAAATATGGTGCGGGAAATCCAAAGAACATTTAATTAATTTGGTATGGCCTTAGGGAATAATTTCCCAATGCAGACTTTCACTTGTTCATGTTTTCGTAAAATCTATATAAATATGTGTGTGATGTTTGTATGTATAACATGTTATAATCTCCTTTTGGAGAAATAAAGAAAGAATGAATGAATGAAAAGGTGATTTTGAATAATCTTCTAAAAAGCAAAAATATAACTGAAAATGAAAAATTCTACAACAGACTTACAAACGGACCCAAAATGAGCATCTAGCCATGCAAGATCTTTAGGGAACGCCATGACATCGACAGGTTTGACGCACAAAAAAAAAACCGGATATGACGTAACGACGTTACAAAAGTTGATAAATCCATAATTTTTTTCTTGCTAACTATTATTGCAATACAGGCAATTCATTGGCAACACCCTCTGTAATAATTGAAATTACTATCAAAGAACAAGAGTACCCGTGTGTCACTCAGAAACCGTAAACATTCACAATCAGTGTTTCGATATTATCAGCCCAACTTTATAGGATATTGGCTGTGTAACTGACTACCCTGTTTTGGTATCATGACCAGCCTTTGGAATAGAAAACAAGAAAAGAAACTGCTTAGTTCACAAAGAATCATTATTAGTCAATTTATCAAGTAAAACTAAATAGATTTCAGAGAGTTATCATATTGGTATCAGTAAATTAAACGATTTCTAGCCTAGCAACAAGGGTGTGTATGGACAAGCACATATCCAACCTATGACATGGCAGCCATTAGTATCGCCGAAATTTAATTTCCGTACAAATATTATTTGCATACATCATTATCCACTACATTTCTTAAAATCAAATTTCTAATTAGCAACAAAAGATCATAGTGTAGTGATAATCCTAATGAGTTAAAGAAGATCCTGACGATAATCTCCACAGCACTCACAATAGAACACCAAATTGAGCATCGACGGACCCCTAGCAAGCTAGAGTTGGGACCAGGTGCCCGGGAGGAGTAAGCATCCCCTGTTGGCTATTGACTAACGTTTACACCGAACACAGAGGACCTTTCGTTTTTACGCAGTTTTATCAGTTCAAGGGAAACATCAAGAAATGCGATCGGACAGTACATAAAGCTGTCGAGGACGATCTGTATGGACACAAAACGTTCTGAACATGGAGTGGTTATCAGACTTAAAAGAAATATCTGAAAGACTACTTAAAGAAAACTTCAAGCATCAAAAGATTTTAAATTTAAAATAACATGTAAGAACCTTATGGTAGAGGCCTAGACCTCACTAAGGCACGGTCCATTTGATATTCGGGGGGGGGGGGGGGGGGGGGGGGCTTGGTTTTTTTTTTGTCGGAGCACGATTATTTTTTTCGTCCCGGACCGGGGCAAAATTATTTTTTTCTTGCAAAGTTGGAGCAAGGAAATTTTTTTTATAACAATTGATGTGAATATTAAGAATGTTTGTGTTTTTTTAATAGAAATTCTCTATTTTTACTTAAATTACTCCAAACATTATTTTTATGTAAAACTTGTATTCACTTCTTCACTGAGAGAGATGAAAGATTTTTACAATATGCGATATATAATTTTTAGTAAACAAAATGTATATAAGGTCATGTAACATGTAAGAGGGCCTGAATTTTTCAGGAATTGTATGATTATTCTTCAAATTCAGATTACTTGTAAGAGCAAGATTATTTTTTTCTGTCACACCATAAGCAAATTAATTTTTTTCATCAACATTCAGAGCAAATTTTTTTTTTCGAAAAAAACCCAAGCCCCCCCCCCCCCCCCCCCCCCGAATATCAAATGGACCGTGCCTAAAGGTATTTTCGTGACAGCACGCGTTATACAGCCACATCTGAGTAGTCAGTATACAAGTAATATTTCAGGAAATATCAATATGCGCCTGTAGAAATGCTTGACACCATAAAAAGTCTCAGTTTCCTTAGTAAAGAAAAGAAGTTCAAGCTTAAGGTAAAAATTCCATTCAGTTTGTAATACATGTACGTTTTAACATGTTCCTCCATTCTTAAAGTTGCTTTGAAATATTTGAAGTTATGAGACAAAATAATTTCAAAACGAATTTACGCTTAAATGAGCAACAAGTGCCACACATATGCTAGACATTCAATACACGATACTACAAAAAGAAGAATGTATCCTAAATTACCTTATCGTTGTCAGATGTTTTCACTTGGATGGATTTTCATTTATACTTTATGAAAAAGGAATCTTTAAGATACGGAACGAATTTGTTTTGAAGTGTTGACTTGTTGTTCCCGTTACATAATATTTGTAAACAGGCATGTAGCTTTCACCAGCTGTAACGAGGGAGTTTTTGGAAGACATTTCTATCGGTGGGAAAAGGAAAACCCCATCTCGACGTCCTTTATTCATTCACAGTTGTAATATTGCCTTTAAAATGTTAAAATGTACCTAGAGCATCTATGGAGCGTGTAATAAGAAAATTTTCCCACAGATACACAATGGAAGCAAAAAATTTCTATGAATCACAGAAAATAGATTTTTTTATATTAATTTAGTCAATGAAATTAATTATAAAGATTTCCTTTTTTAATTCATTATAACGTTTCACGTATTCAAGTAATGTATATATAGGAAAACATCGAATCAAATCGTTGCGTGTCAAATTTCAAACTCATCATCGAATTTTAAACAATCTTTTTTTACTTTTTGCTTCCTTCATGTACATCATACTAAAACCGCACACATATTTATATTATTAATAGATAGATAGGTAAATATAAATCGTTTTTAATTAGCAAAATGAAATCAAGAAAAACAAAAAAGTTATACTTACTCGACATACTTTAAGGATGATCCGTACACTATCTATTTTTATGTATGTGTGTCAAATTTATGAAAATTCATAATGCCTCTTATCAGATATTTCGAAGTCGTCACGCCCAGCCGAGTCTAAGTAACCCAACTTATGTCATTACGGATTCGCGACCCACCCTTCAGAACCCGAATGTTAACAAGCTAGACTACTCCCGCGCCTAATAAATTCGATCGATCGGTCGATTCACTTTGTTTATTAGCTCCCTATTCAAAATATTTAAATTTCTATGTTGGAATTTGTTGCTTTAACAAAAAATATCAAATGGAGCAATATTGCCTGTGATTCGCCAAGCGTAAAAGATAGGAATTAATTACCCGTTACGTTATATATACGTACTGTGCGTTCATGTACGGATCGGAAAATTAATATATGTTGCGATTGGCTCAGGAACAATTACTATAGCAAAATGGTCACCATTGTGTGTGTTTTTTTTTTTCTATAAGCATTTCCCTCGTTTTGTTTTTGTTTTGTTTTGTTTTGTTTTTCTTTACTTTCATTTATCTTTCTATTTTTGTTTTCCCTCTCTAGGATGCAAAACATTTTCCTAAATCAAATCTATTCAGTATTGATCGGCTTCACTTTAATTTTTTACCTCTTGTCGTGGCAATTCTATTTATTTAACCTTATTTCGACTTTGGGTCGATTTTATCTTGACCCTGTCTCTGATTTATTTGAACATTCGTAATCTTCAAGCTTTATCAGACTTAGCATAAAATTTTGCGGAAACTAAACAGGTTCCATTGTTACTTAGGTCGGAAGTATATCGTCATACTTCCGTTGTCACCAAGGGTAGAACCACCTTAAGAAGCGATCAGAAAATTTGAACAAACGATGAATCTAATTATATCGTTTTAACAATGGTCATTTTTCTACACTGTTTGGTCACTATAAAGGAAAGATAACCAGAGTTAAGAAGATTTGGATATTATTTACTTTTTATCCATAAACAAGACATATCAATTATGAATCGATCTAAAAATTAATTTTTGTGGTCTCTTAAACATCCGATAGAAATGTGTACATAATAAAGCTATGGTAATAGGATTTACGAGGTTTTATAACATTCTGTAGATTTATAGATTTGTTCAAAAGAAAAACAAATTAAAGCAATACAGCACTATATGCATAAATTGTACAATGTAAAGTCCTTGGATTCAACTTGTAGATCCTCAACACGTCTTTCAGCTTCCAGTCTCTATCCCGACATGCAGCCTCTATCCCGACACGCAGCCTCGATCTCAGAACGAGGTCTGCTTACTATCGTCCAGCAATCGTCGATAAGTTTTGAAAATCTTCACAAAATGATCATTTTCAAATCCATCCAATTCCCTGTAATCGATTAAAACACATTCAATGGCATAAAGTTCTAGGAGATGATTTTTATAAATGTACATGTAGGTCACCGGTATTCTGCATTTTACTCTCTATAGGAATATTTCATCTGTCAATTTCAAAGTTATGTTATGCCATTGTCACTAAGTGTTTAAAGATACATTTTGATGGCATTATCTATAAATAGTGAAATTTTGTTTTAAGTTGGTTTCTATTCCAAACTTAAAACGATTTTAGAGAGCTATAAATAAGCAGTTCAAAAACAGTTTATTAACCACAAACTTCTAAAGAATACTTTGAAATATCGCCATTCTCGAGCTTTCCTCCTCCCTTCATCAAGAAGACTTTAAAATATAAAGTGGTATTTTATATTAATAATATGAAAGTGTTCCTTGAGGAAATACAAATTCTAATGCACCAGACACGTGTTTCGGATAGTAAGTCCTCATCAATGGTACTTAAATGCAGAAGTGATTTTCAGACACAGCCAAAATGTATTATAGTAGCGCCCTCTAGTTTTATTTTTTGAATTTAAATTTTGTGAATTTTGCAAAGATTGCGCGGATCCCAATTTTGTGTAGGGTCTATTCAGTAGCATAATAAAAAAATCTATGTCCAAAATAGCATTGGAGAGATTGTGCTAGGATGCTAACCTCCTTTAATTTCGATGATGTACTAATTCTTATGTTTTTAAATGTTATGGACACAATACTGATTTCGGGATACTTCAATTCTTGAGCTATGTGCGTACATAAAACTCTCTAAATTAAGGTTTTTAAACAAGAATATACTGAATGTTACTGTGTACAGTCAAAGAAACTTCAGTTATACATCGCTAACAAGCCTCTGAAATTTGAATAGAATTTTTACAGGTCAACGACCAGTTGTAAAATCAAACTAGGTCATCTAGATCGTTGTAAATTCGCTAATTCGATTATAAAAATCTAATTCAGTTATGAATCATCGATGTGAGCATTTAAGTTGCCATCTGAGCGATTCCATTATTTAGCATTGCGTTTAATTTATGCTCAAGTAAAGCACAAGAATGCGTACTCAAATCGATGAACCCCAGCAGGACTTCACGGATAGCGTGCACAGTAAGACACAGTGCCTTCTGAGATCATTATAAATATTACACGTACGCAAAAGACAGAAACAACGAATAAAGTCCAAGTGTATGAAATCAATCTTATTTTGCAATTAGTGTTCCAAGTGGTTCCAAGTATTTAGATGGCATCTTGAAAAAGGGAATTAAGGTTATACTGGTGTTTAATACCACCTACCACCTACCCATCCCCACCCCTTTCATTTTTATGGCCAAGGACGTACACGTCCCTGATAACACAGTCTGTAATCAGATCATGACATCATAACGATCAGAGGCGGATATATTTTGCTGTCTGCAAAGTTGTCTCGATTGGGACTTTCTATAAAACGCCTATTAGGACTGGGCGTCGCCTGCCCAACTTGCATCGTATTACTTACTGTCGGAAATCTTTAGCATAAATATATTCAGCTTCCGGAAGTTGCGATGTCGTTGTCTCAATATTGATCTGACGAGTTCGCTCGATTTCGATTGGTCCTTCCATTCCCTCATAGGAGGCGTTGGTGTATCCTCCTCCCCCTCCCATGGCCGATACGTAGGTCCCTCCCGTGCTCATTCCTCCGCCCATTCCTCCGGCCATAACTCCGCCCATTCCGCCGCCCACGTGATCTAGCTCACCGGAAGCATACTCATTTGAATATAATTCTCTGCGTTCCAGCTCTGATTGCCGGACATCCTGTCCTTCCCATCCCGTCTCTAATTCTCGGAGTTTATCGTCTAGTTGATGTCCCGGAACTCTATGATGAAGAAATTATGCAAAACACACTGATTTATAACAATTTATATGACATTGTAATAGTTTCTAATTTTGAAATGTTCCAAAATCTCATTATGAAATTAATTATCACAAGCATAATTCATTTCCTTTTTTAGCAAACTTTTGGCCCACAATTGTATGTTGCTAATGAAAAAAAGGGGATTTGAACACTTTTAAAGGAAAATGAGTTCTGAATCACCTTTTTACCAAATTAGTCAAATTTAGTAAAAACAAGCATGTCTTTGATATTTTCTCAATTTTTTTTATTGTTTCTCGTTAATGTACTAATGTCAAGATCGAAGCTCTTGATAAAAATCTTTAAGAAAAAAAACTTAAAAATTTGTAAAGATGAAACTACATACCCTCTCAGCGACTCTAGCCAGACTCTTGGTAATCTCATATCACTGAAAAAAAACAATGTCATATGTTAACATATATTATATTTACAACGTATTGTATCAGATCATTAATGTCACGAATGTTTTTTTACCCAAAATAAGATAAATATAATCGCTATGGGATCCTTGTTTCCATTAAATTGATTGGTATCATTTTAAGTATAGATATCTTACACTTCGTGCAGATTGTCGTAATCGTATTTGTCAAGCTTGTCCCATTCTTTGCTGAAAGACCGGAAGCTGTTTACAGACTCAACATCCGTGCTGCGCGCGCTGAAATTAAGAATTCGAAAATTATCTATCTTTATTGCACTTTGGCAATTTTTGAATGAACTTAAAGAATGTTGAAATTCGTGTCATTCTAACAGATAAACACTGCATTCGTTATTTAGATACATGTATTGTTATTTAGACCATTTGTATTTTGCATTATGCTTCATATTGTGTACGAGAAAGGCATGTAATACCTAAACGATTAGAAAACCCCCTTAAAAAGAATAAAACTATATTTAGAAATAAATGTAGTATAGTTCTTGTCTATTCATAGTAATGAATAAGTAATGAAATCATACATGTATATGCATATAGCACCTTACCTGATAGTTTCTAGTTGTCTAGCTTTCTGTGCACCTATAGCCCCGGCTGACTTTTTCTTGGCCGCTGCAGCAGCCCCTCCCCTTCCACAGGCGGCGCAGCATGGGAGGGGACATAAGCAGCAGAGAATCGGGAGAGCGAGGAAGAGGAAGGTGGCAAGTCCCGTCAGTACCCCAGCAAGGATAGCAGTGTCCTGATGGCTCAGACCACCGATGGTCGGCGCAGACTCATAGAATAAGGGGGCTGGTTTGATATCTTCCACAGAAACTAGAATTAATAAAATATACTTTCATACATTTATTCTTTATATTGAAAAATACGCAAATTTTTACTTTTTATATGAAATATGTGGGTCCATGTAAAGTGCGATACGAAACAAAAACGATTTGTTTCGTTTCGTTTCGATTTGTTTCGTTCATTTCGTTTCGTTTTTGTTTCGTTTCACACTTTACAGGGACCCGAAATATGTGCATTGGCATTATGATTTTTTAAGGTGACATTGAAATACATATAATTTGAAAAAAATCTGACTGTGTCCCCTCTTCTATCTGAAAGTTGGTTGGACGGCTCGAGTGATTCGTCATGAGCTCGCTTCAGCCAGAAGAGCACGGAGTGTTTTTCGTATACCCATTGCCTTTAATACCTTGTGTTACCTGAAGCACTGTGTTGTTATGTGTCACCTTACAATGAGGAGGTCTTCAGTTTACAGATCAGCTCTATGTCTAGGAAGAACTCCGTGTATCCTGGTAAGTGAGAGGATTGTGATTCGTAATCCTGATAACCACACCATTTGATACTGAATGTTTATAAGGTAGTGTGATTTTGGAACGCGGTTCAGCATTCAACATTCAACATTCGAATGTTGAACCGCGTTCCAAAATCACACTACGGTACCTGTTTATAGAACATTGCCGTCTACAGACTGCGACAGGTACACAATGTACTTTCCTTATTTATTGTCATTCGTGTTTTATATTTTGTTACGTCTGCTTTGATTGGTTGGTCTGTGATAATGTTGTTGTGTCTCTGGTCCATGTCTGTTAAGGTTGTTTTGTCTGATGTTTGTCATTACATGTGGGTGTGTGTTCCGTTGTGCTCTGTAGTCTTACTGGAGATCTTTGTCTGATGTGTGTTACATCCTGTGGGTGTGCTCCGCTGTGCTCTGTAGTCTTACTGGAGATTTCTCCCACAATCATACCATAATATGGGTATGTTACATTATTTCCCTTGACAAACCAAAACCTCATTCAGCTAGCGTACGTAGTTGACACCTCAATGAAGACAGAACTCAAAAAATTCATATATTTTGACATACCAAAATTCACATAAAAGATGGTATGTTCTTTTACTTAAATTTAAGTAGTATCATTTTTCAGTTTCATTTTTAAAATTGATTACAACCGCTTCGTATGATCACTTGAACTAAAATAAGCCATTTGCATTGTTATCTCTAGCCTTGGGCTATATAACATCTGTACCACAAAAAACTTAACTTTTCTATTACCTCACAGATACCATCTCCTATATTGTCTCTTTCTGTAAATAAAGCCTATTTTTGCAAAACATGATGCCTATTCCTAACAATCACCTCAACTCGTTCACTTCTGAGGAAACAACTTTAGTTACATGCATGAAACCTCACCAACAAGAACGAACCTTCTCCCACTTGAGACTGAGAACTCTCAAATTTCCCTCGGGTGAGATAAATCGATCTCACCCTCTGACGTCATCGATCTCACCCTCTGACGTCATCGCTACCAAAGCGACGTTATGGAAGCAAGGCAAACTGGTGATTATAACAGACACTCTAGATAGTCGATAACGTGGGAGAAAAACAATCAAACACCACCACGAGGGAGGGATGGCTAATTCTCAACCCTCGTGTAAAAAATTTGCTTGTCCATGACTCGGCAAGCCTCGTCATGGACTTGCAAAATTTATACACTAGGGTTGAGAAATCGCCATCCCTCCCTCGTGGTGGTGTAAGATTATATTATTCGCCAGTCGAAATCGACAAACACATTAACCCGTCGGTAGGAGTTTTTATATTTACTAAATAATTCCAGCCCCCATTCCCTGTTTCCATTCAATCAGCAACAATGATTTCCCGCGGATTCTATATTCTCTTTTCTCTGTGTAGTATATATAATGTATATAAGCCGCGGGAAATCGTTGGAAAGGGGGAAAAGAGGGGGTGGGGTGGGGTTGGGCTGGAATTCTTTAATGGAAATCAAAAATCCTAGCAACGGGCCCTTGTGATAAAAAACAAACATCGCTTCCTTCATCAACCACTCATTGAAACCTCATTCTCTTATCAAAATATAAGGTTCTGGGCCGATTTGCCAAATCTTATATAAATGTAAGCATTCACTACAAGGAAATCTTCCCTTTCAAATACTTACATCCTACGAAATCTTTCACTTACCTACTGTAATTCTCACAGACTAATACCATTTACTTACCAAAACCTCACAGACTTACAAAACCTCACAGACTAACAAAACCTCACAGACTAACAAAACCTCACAGACTAGTCTAACAAAACCTCACAGACTGATATCAGTGACTTACCGAAACCTCCACTGCAGACACATGAAGGATTTGCAGCTACGTCCTGCCAGTTGTCAAATATTTGATCTGTTAGAAGGAAAATATACATTATTTACGGTTTTGAAGAAAATTTGCAGACTTTATTGTCAGAGGTCTATATAGTTGGAGACCCGCAATTGGGCACCAACAGTCGTAGAGACACACTCGACCATACCATTAAGTATATCCGACTGATTTCATTCAGTAAGGAAATTCAATGAAAACTACTAATTTAAAAGAATTTATTATTTTAGTCTCGAAAATGAGTATATGAATAAAAGCCTGAACGCTTTACTGAAGATGATACAAGTCTGCATGAAAGAAATGTCAGATAAAAGAGGGGGTGGGATGACCGTGTAACTGCTTCATTCTTTCCAAACTCCACGGTCGAGCTCCCTTCTGGTAATAGTTTGCATTCTTTTAAAATAATTCTTACTTATATCACATTAATCCCTATATATAGCTTCCATCTTATCGTTTCCAAACTTTCGACCCCCCCCCCCCCCCCTTTTTTTTTGTTCCTTCACACATTGCTACTTCTAACGTATGATCAACCCAGCCCACATATGGCCTATAAGGTGTGTATGATTTATACATGTATCATACGTAGTTGTTACTCTCCTCTCCTGACTTCAAACAAAGATGGCCATGTTAAATTGACCGCCCCTAGCGCTCCACATACCTTTCTTATTGTAAAATGTGAGATTTTATCTGCAGTTGAATTGTGTATATATGAAAAGTCAGCCATTTAGTTAAGAAGCTTTTATGTCTAAATTATCTCTCCTCCTTAAAACTAATAGCTGACGGCCATTTTTACCTTCTATGTATTTTTTTCTTTATCAAATTTTTAATTGTTGCTTGAAAATACGAAAGCCATTGGCGACTGCGCCTATATTTGGGTTCGAAATCTTTTCACAAAACGAATAATTAAATTGTAGGAAAGATGTAAAATCGGAATATCCTCAAGGCTTTTAATATTGCAGAATTTAAAAAAAAATTAAAAGCAAAGCTGAAAAGAAATTATTGAATACTTATTACCAATTTTGAATATTTAATGTACCTTTAGAATTCTAAGCAATTTACCAGTTATTTAGTGTTATTAGACTACTAGTTACTAGTTTAGTTATTAGAATACCAAAAAAAAAAAAAAATAAATAAATAAATAAATTCGCTAGACAATTGAAGCTCTTGAAGCATTTATAATATAATTCAAAATAAATGCATTTCAAAGCGTACGCAAAACCAGTGTTTGTTCATGAAACCAACTACAAAAAAAAACTCATTAAATATGGTTACTTTTTACTGATATTTCTCTTTTTCTAATTTGCTCAAAGTAGATTTTAAGACGTGTCCGTCGGAACAATTTCAATATTTTCCTTCATGTTTCGATTTTGTAGCACTCCAATTCTAAATTAAACAAAACATTTCTGTCTTTTGATTTTTATCAATCCTCAACGATATAATATTAATTTATCTTTCATATTATCATCGAGGTACAGCATAATTAATTAAGACAATTTCCCGTGTCGTAAAAAAGACGTCAAATCTGCGTGTATTGAGACGGTACAAATTTTATGGCTTACGGACATCTACCGGACACGATACAATGTATGGCTACATGTGTTTATGCATGTTAACAACATTTTTGACATCTCCAATACACAGTCACGTCCCTTTTTTAGGTTTACTTTCAACTTTTTTTTCATCTCCGAGAGACGAGTGACTTTCTCCAGATAAAAACCTTTTTTTTTTTTCGTTGTCAGAAATAAGATACTTAAAAATAAGACCTTAAGAATTTAATTATCCAAGGTCACGTGATTGTAAAGGTGGAGCATCTTATTTTAATAGTAAACTAAATTTTTCATCCGTTTTCTTTAATTAGAATCATCGTAAATAATAACAAAATAATGTCAACTATCATGTGTCCTTTTCTTTGATTTAAAATGTTCCTTTTGATCAAAATAAAACGGTTTGAATTCTAATTTGAAATTCATTTCATATTATACATAACATACCCATTTTTAGTTAATTTTCCATATATCACTGACGAAATCACAACTAAAAATCCAAATCTTTGCTGTTACGAAAATTTTCTCTGTATTATCCTTGTATTTTGTTTTGTTTGTTCTCCGTTATGTGTAATACCGAAACAAGGTAAAATTCTCGAAAAAAATAGAAGGGGGCACCGATGGGGTAATCTTGCTATCAAACCGCCATAAAGACGATCAAGAAAATTATGAGACACTTGACGGAGGATAGAATTTATAAAGATACAAGTAGTGTTTGAATTGGTAAAATATCATTTATTTCAAAATCAAACAATGAAAATTATACGAATCTGTATTCACAAACATTTTAAGCCCCCTTGAGTGCCCCTTATCCTCCTTTGGGCAAGATCGCGTTTATGTCTCATTCGAACGTGACTTCGCGATATGAGAGTTTTTTTGTTGGCTAGGACAATGTATCCACCTAGCCCCCTGGACAATCTGACTGACATAAGGTGGGAGAATTGAATAATGTTTTTCTTTTTGTGTTTGTATATATAACACTGACTCTCAGTCGTTATTGTAAAATCCTCTTAATAATGTGTTAAAAAGCTGACTTAAAACTGTAATCATTTAAAGGAAAATAAACAAACTTATGTATATCATCCATTTATAGAATTTTAGAAAACTTTTACAAGAAAATTACGCTCTCACCACACTACATAATTATGTATGTGTTTACCTTACAAAATTTTTTAATTAAAAATTCACATTTGCTGTACTATTATCATGCCTGTGAAATAGGATTGCATATCAAATAACAAATCGTTCTTTACAAAGGCTATCTGTATATCCTCTAACCCTTCCCCCTCTATTTCTCCCCTTCTCTCTCTCTCTTTCAGATCCGTGCATATTCATTGGTTATTACCACAGGAACTCGATGCCAACAACCTTCAATGACACCCGCCCCTTCCCAGTTCTCTCTAGTCAAAGTTCATAAAGAAAGTACATTATATAAGGAAAGTATATAGGGAAAGTATATAGGGAAAGTAGAGGCGGATATTCTTTTGGATCGTTGGCATCGAGCTCCTGTGGTTATTACTATAGAACTTCATGTATTTCGAAATAGCACTGTGACAGGAATTAGATGCATGTTCCAGAATTTTCTTTTATTCATTTTTACTCAATACATTTGTCTAGTAATACTTCAGTTTAAAAAAAAATACAAAGCTTTATCAATTACTGAATTTGGGGAACATTTTTATTTTGTTTTTCACAACAAGGCCTTTTAAAAATATGATCATCATCTTCTTGCAGTGCCTGTTTCACCGAGACCCAACCAAGGACATTTCCAAAACTGGATGTCTTTGAAAAAATTATCACCCTGATATATCATCTCATCAACTTGCATTCATATATTAGCTGTTTAAAGTTCCAGTGGCGTAGCTACCATGTATATTTGTATTCTAAAGCATCCACTTTCTTCTAAAAATTCTCAATATAGGACTTATTTCCATAGCTTATCTCTTTTTGACGTGCTGCTTCGGCATTTATACTGATTTCCCTCATCTAGTGGTCTCTATGCAGTCCTGATACCCCTTGTATAATAATAATAATACAAAAAAAAAAGACATCCACCAACTTACCGCCTACTTGGATATCGCAGTAGCTGCGACACTGAAAGGGTATAAAACTTAGCAGAACTTTCGATATATTTTTTTTTTTTTTTTTTCGCGTTAAGGTAGAGTATCCTTCAGGTCAGAATTCTGGAAATTTTATGCCAGGATACCCTATTTTTTCTCTTCAGAATATTGTTCAGATTATCAAACCAATATGGTTTTGGGAAAAGAAACTTTTAAAGTTACATTCCATCACCCCTTAAAAGGATTTTTTTTTACTTTTCCCATAGGGTTCAATGTTAAAGTTCAGACGGCTACACTCTCGGTATAATCATGGAACCAAGAGTTATTTGTTTGTATATCAGGTTTAACATAAGCTTTGAATATATGGAAATGAAAATATTGTAAAAGTTGTTATTTAGGAAATATGAGCATCTGAGACCTGAGGGATGCTCTACCTTAACACTAATTTCAATATCAACTGCGAGTGCCAAAACTGCATCTCAGCTGTGATCAATAATCTCTATTATTGGATATTTTTCCAGTATATTCATTACAATTTTGTTGCAATATTGAATGGGTAAAAACTACATGTACCTATATGTATTTTGGACAAATAAAGTATGTTGAGCAATCAAGTACGATTTAATCGTATACGCAGTAGCTAATATCTCTGATGTGCTTTGTGTATGAATGTCGATTGTTATCTATTTTTATCAATCAAAAATATACAATACAATAAACAATAATATAGATATATCACTTCCTCTTCAAAACTACACGTCAAGTTAACTTACATTATAAGTACATGTATTTAACGGATATACAGCTAAATCAGACCCTGTGATTTCATATTGGAGTTTAGACACCATGCGAGTACTCATTTTCTTCTTTCTATTCCAATGCTTTCGAGGTTTGTATATGTTAGCCTAATTATGATAAAATTAAAAAAAAAATATTAAAAGATCTTTTTAGATACGTGTATAAATGGCATTTTTCAATAATTTCCGAAGTTATTACAAAATACTTCTTATACTCATGTACATTATCTCTATCAATTACACCGAAAGTGTAATAAAGTAAAAAGTAAAATATTCGTAACGCATCAGAAACCTTGTAAACGTAACATTTTCGACCACCAATATTTGAAAAATTCGAAAAACGAATCACAAGGCACTGTAAGAACTTATCCGTTTAGCAATTTTAGTCGTGCTACCCTGACTTCTATTTTCTAAAACATTCTGAGTAGACGGTCTCGTGTGGTGGAACGTTAAAAGCCGTTGTTATACCCTTAGATATTTTCCCCTTAATAGTCTACACAAGAAACAAGAGCCCCAGGGGGCACAACGCTCACCTGATACCCATGCACGCTCTAATTGACATACTGACATTGAATACTGATAGTGCCAGTACCAGGATTTTAGCCCACAACCTTTCTAAAAAGATTTTTGCCAGATGCAGAGAAGTTTTTTTTCAGACAACCTTTAAAAGTACAAAAAAGAAAAAAATAGTCACATTTCAAAACAATAACTTTTTTACTGATTTGAAAAGACGGATAAAGTGGTCCAACGTCATATGCCCAGCTAGTATAGTTCAATTATGCAACATCAAAAATAAAATCATATTGTAACATTCCACATTAATGTGCAGCAGAAAAAGAATAAAACAATGAAATGATTTCATAAATTAAGTTTATTTAAAATTGAACACAAAACCTTTCATTATTGATAGCTAGCATGCCAGAAATTATAAAGCCTGTGTTCGTGAAACGAGAATGCCCCCCAGCGGCATCTTTGTTAGTATAAACGCCATTTTCTGTCAAGTATGTGAGAGATCAGGGTCAGCGTAATATTGGTATCAATGGAAAGATCTTGTCACAAGGAATACACATGTACAATATGAAAGCCCTATCACTAACGTTTCAAAAGTTATGTCCAATGTTAAAGTTTTTGAGAAGTACGTGAAAGGTCAAGGTTATGGTCATGAGGTCAAAAATTTTGGTATCAATGGAAAGGTATTGTCACAAGGAATACACATGTGAAATATGAAATCTCTATCACCAGCTTCCATTCAAAAGTTATGCCCGATGTTAAAGTTTTTCGGAAAACAGACAGACAAACAGACAGACGGACAGGCCAAAAACTATATGCTCCCGAATCTTTTATTCCAGGGGCATAAAAAACAAAGATTTTTCGGTTTTGCCTTTATTCACTGAAATCTATGAATTATGCTTTTGAATAGTATTGATTTCATCTCAAATACATGAAACGTACTGTTAAAATCATTTTGATCCAATATTTATCAATTCAAGTGAGTTGTGCAGAAATTGGGCCAGTTTGTTTTCCAAAAAAGCAGTGTATGTTGTATCAAATCTCATGACCCAGTGAAGCCACTTGAACAAATAATTTTCAGTAAAATATGCTGAAATGTGGCGCTTCTTGCCTATGCATATTTCAACAGGCGAGAAGGAGCGTTGCATTTCAGCATACGCTGTTCAACAACCCAAGTGGTTTCTCTAGGTTTCGCAGTTTGAAACAAATTAAAAGGCCCATGAAATTGTTAAGCTTGTCCAACTAGCAGACCTACGACATCGTTATTTACTGTTAACTAATTGTTTTACCTCATCATAGGTCTGTTAGCGGAGAGAGTTCATGAAATGTATCGGTTGCATCGGATTTGCCGACAAAAAAGTTATTTGGTCCGATAAAAACTCATCATGTATCTATTATTTGAACAGATAAAAATTCCCAAATGTCTTAACACAGGAACCTGTCGTTTTATGAGAGAAAATGTTTTATTATTCAAAACCTCAGGCCTCTGTGTTCCTCTTAGAAATATTATACATACAAGATGACGAACACAGTGGCTTAAGGTTGTGAATAATAATTTATTTTCTCTAATAAAATAACAGCTTTCTGTGGTCCAACATTTCATTGGAAGATTTCAAGAACTCTGAACTGAATTATCTATTTTCAAGAATTTCAGATATTAAATGCCCTATGCATTCTCAAAATCCAGAGGAAGAGATTACTCATTAGGCGTTTCTTCAAGAAATCAGTCCGTAAATTACTTCATCTAAGAGAGTCTAAGACAGAGGAAATTCGAGCAAACTTTATATATGATAACAAGTACATGCAAGGTATCCAAGTACATGAATGATAACCATTACGAAAGTGTTCCAAGTATAAACATAGTGTAATCAAAGATTACCAAGCTCACCTCGCGGCAGCAAAGTTCAATTTAAACATATCTCTAAGTACATGTATATTAAGAAAATCACTCAAGTGGAAAAAAGTAGGTCAAGGTCATTTTAAGAAAGTTTGATCAAAGATACATCCAATATGCAAGTTTGGTACATGTAGCACTTATTCTTTGCTCAATATTGGCCTTCAAAGGCAAAATCACTCAAGTAGAAAAAGTAGGTCAAGGTCATTTTATGAAAATTTGATTAAAGATACATCCAATATGCAAGTTTGGTACATGTAGCACTTATACTTTGCTCAATATTGGCCTTATAAGGCAAAACCACTCAAGCAGAAAAAGTAGGTCAAGGTCATTTTATGAAAGTTTGATCAAAGATACATTCAAAATGCAAGTTTGGTACATGTATCACTTATGCTTTGCTCAATATTGGCCTTTAAAGGCAAAATCACTCAAGCGGAAAAAGTAGGTCAAGGTCATTTTATGAAAGTTTGATCAAAGATACATCCAATATGCAAGTTTGGTACATGTAGCACTTATACTTTGCTCAATATTGGCCTTTAAAGGCAAAATCACTCAAGCGGAAAAAGTAGGTCAAGGTCATTTTATGAAAGTTTGATCAAAGATACATCCAATATGCAAGTTTGGTACATGTAGCACTTATACATTGCTCAATATTGGCCTTTTAAAGCAAAATCACTCAAGTGGAAAAAGTAGGTCAAGGTCATTTTACGAAAGTTTGATCAAAGATACATCCAATATGCAAGTTTGGTACATGTAGCACTTATACATTGCTCAATATTGGCCTTATAAGGCAAAATCACTCAAGCGAAAAAAGTAGGTCAGATGCTGCATCCGATGCATGAGTTCACCTCAGCATCCCAAGATGAATCACTTGTGCAAGTTTGGTTACTGTAGCATCAGTACTTTGTCAGATACTGAACTACCCCAAAAACTTTAACCAGATATGACAAAGTCATTCAACCGGAAAATGTAGGTCAGATGCTGTATCCGATGCATGGGTTCACCTCAGTATCCCAAGATGAATCACTTGTGCAAGTTTGGTTACTGTAGCATCAGTACTTTGTCAGATACTGAGTTACCCCAAAAACTTTAACCAGACATTGACAAAGTCATTCAACCGGGAAATGTAGGTCAGATGCTGCATCTGATGCATGGGTTCACCTCAGCATCCCAAGATGAATCACTGGTGCAAGTTTGGTTACTGTAGCATCAGTACTTTGTCAGATACTGAGTTACCCCAAAAACTTTAACCGGACGCGGACGCGGACGGGGACGCGGACGGGGACGCGGACGGGGACGCGGACGCGGACGCCGGGGTTATAGCATAAGCTCATCTCAACTTCGTCGAGGTGAGCTAAAAATCTATTCCGTTTGCACTGTATCTCCTGAAATGTATCGCAGTACTTACTACATGGGGAATCCCCTTCGGGTACAGGATACAGATATGCATATCTAGGTCATTATCTTGATCATTGTCCAGGTCATTATCTAGGTCATTGTCCTGTCAAATAGTTCCGATTATTTTCTTATTATTTTCAACAATTGGTGGAAAATCAAATACACACAATGTTTATCTTGAATTGTCTTCCCGTGATTGTTTACTAGATAGATGAAATAAAATTTTGAATACAGTTTAAAGTGTGTGAGACATGTACATGTGTGGAAGAATACGTGTGAAAATGGGTCCTCAGATCCAGATCATAAAATTCGAATAATTCCGGTCCGGAACCAGGTGCATGGCTTTGAAAAAAATATTTAAAAAGTTGTGTACTTTTAATCTTTACGGCATTTTTTTCTATGTAATTCAAATAAAATTTCTAAACATTCAAAAGTAGTGTCAATGTGTTTAAGCCGGTGCGAATTGAGAATTTTTCTCCTATTTTTGGTAAGAAACTACTTGAAAAATAACTGGGATCTGGATCCTACACGGCAAAAAATGGCTTATGTTCCCGACTTTAAAAATAAAATTCTAAACAAGTATAAAGAATTTAAATAATTGAATCATATCACATAAAAGGTCAATCAATAAGACATTGGAGCATGTGTCACTTGTTGAATTATCAGCTGTAACTATGGATGAAAGGTCGATCTAAAAATGGAAAACATACATTATACCTATGTACAATCTTAAAAAATATTCCTTAAAAATCCAAAAGTGGATATCTTGACAAAATTCTTTCACTTGTAGGGTACCATGCATGAGTACCTCATACCTACAAATTGTCATGACAATCTGAAGAGTGGTTATAGAAAAGAAGCAGAAAATGTATGAAAATCACCCCCCCCCCCCCCCCTTCCTTTTTACATAAGAAAAAAATTCATAAAAAAATCAAAAAAATAAAATTTAAGCATAAAATACATATCAAAGCATTAAGTAAGTTAAATATGATAAATATGTAGTAAATGAGTGTGTAAAATCATACACTTATTGAGTTATTTAAAGAAATAGTGCAAAAATGTGCATTTCTGACTAAGTCCGAAAAGACGTCAAAAACGCGTCAAAAATTTGACTTCGAAGTGGAACCAAAAATAACAACACTTCTTAAGACATCTCTCTAGATCATCCTGATGCTTTCGGTTTGTCGATACATGCTTCGGTTCTGAAGAAGAAGTTTGTCAAAGGAGGGTACCCCCATGACCTACTTTTGGCTGTGGTGGCGCCACCTGTTGACAGATCCGGACGAAAAACAACAACACTTGTAGGGGACCATTAGTACTTCATACCTACCATCAAAATCTGTTCAGCCGTTCTGGAGAAGAAGTCGAAAATGTGAAAAGTTTACGACGGACGACGCCGGACGACGGACGGACGCCGGACGGTGCGCTATGACAATAGCTCACTTGAGCATCGCTCAGGTGAGCTAAAAAGTCCAACATAATGACTGTTAGAAACAGCCGGTCCAAACGAACTGTTAAAATCGACTGTTGGACCGGTCAAGTGACGAACTGTTGACCGGCAAGATATTTTAGTGTTGTTATGACAACAAGCTTCTTGTTTATTTCGGTTATTTTGATTTATTTCCTCAGTTAAAGACGCCGAATAATGTAAATTTGATCATTTTCGGTAATTAGTTGTATTTGAAAAAAAAGAACGTTCCCCATACACAAGTAGAGGGCGGACAACAAAATGGGGTAGTACTCCACCCTTTATGTGATAGAAGGGGTTATGAGGTACCCCAAAGGGGAACGGCCTGGCGTAAATACTCTGTAACGGGCAGGTGACCAATGATTCCCCTTAATACATATAAGATCAATACAGCCAACTATAAAAGGTTCTGCTGGGTGCTCAAAAGGAAGGTAAGAAACGGGCGATTTTTTTATGAAATGCCACGGACTTTGCGATAAACATCATAGGACGTTTCCTTTTGACTTAAACGTAAACATTTTCATTGTTCTTACAAATGTACATATGCAATAATTTATTTCTATCTACCATAACATTGAACTAGTTAAGTATACATTTTGTATTCACTAATTTCTATCCAAATTTATTCTTTCAAAGGATGCTCTTCTATCAGAGTATATTGGCGGTACCCAGACAATTCAAGTGCGTGTTTAACGGCCACTTTCAATGTAGATGAAGCCATACTGACCAAAAACGAAGAAACTGCTGATGTCATGCTCGAAAGTGCTACCACCACAGATGGAACGTGTGCTACATTTTATTATAGCTTCATATCGAATCTCCATGAAACTTTGAGCAATGGCGATACAATGGAATTCACATTCTATGGAATAGGTGGGCGTGCTGCTGCTGGAACGAGAATGGAAGTTAATTTTACCTTTGATCCTTCGAATTACTTTGAAGATGCAGAAAGTGGCGGTAAGATTGTTAAATTTTACATATTCAATAGAAAAAATCAAAAATTAATGTTTGGTAGCTTGATAGCCACAGTCTCTTTGAAGTCAAGCGCCGTGTTACAACAAATAAGTTTACAATAAACACGTGACACCTCGATACCATATGTATGGTGGTTGTTATGAAAACAACATCGAGGTGTCACGTGTTTGACATGAAGCATGATTGTAAACTTACAACATGGCGCTTGATTCGAAGACAAAGAGACGAAGTGAAGGCAAGTGGAATTCCGGTCGCATCATTGATAGTAAAGCTTAACACGGGAAAATATGATCGTTTACTTTGCTTTATTAGAGTCAGACATAGTCAGCAATCCCCTGGAAAACTTACCGATTCGTGCCAGCCACATCCTGAATTTCGGTCCCGGATTTATCTAAAGTGCAATGACCCGCGACAAACACGCCCCAACCAACCAAATAACCAAGTGTCGTTGGCTGTCGTATACGTCTTACATGGTCAGAACGTACATGTATTCGGTTGTAAATCATCTTAGTACAATGTTATTCTATTTGGTTGTGTCAAAAAAAAAACTGCTTTAACATATACTTCTTCTTAGTTCAGATCTAATATTGTCTTCATTTTACGGAATTCGGTAATTAAAAGTAATGTAAGTCTTTTCTTTAAATTCAAATCTATAAAGATGTAAGCAGTAATAAGATGACAATTATGCCTCCTTGGATCTCCTACAATAGTAGATTTTGAAATTGATGAGTGTCGTAAATCACCCTCTAGGGTATGGGTACCATTCCCCCAAAACAGAGAGAATGCCCAGAATTTACGATATTTTACTAACGGAAATTATTCACTGTTATATGATCAAAAGTTGAAACACGTACTTGGTAAAATCATCTAGTCTAAGACTACAGAAGACCCGAGCCGTATGGCGAAAGCATTTTCTAAACGCATTATGATTATTTTTTAATCAAGCGAAGCATTGTTAATCTATGATATGGTTCTGTCAAGATCAAACTACGAATATACTATTTTTGTCAAATGTTTGATTGAAGCGAGTCTATCATAGTTATAAATCAGAAACCAGCTTGTTACAACAATTACATATGCCCTCGCTACCGAGCTATGATTTATTGCTTATAAAATGGGTAAGTTTTGTCAAGGACTTATAAACAGAAGGATTGGAATCTCGTCTTTTCCCGTTAACATCTCAGTGGCGGATTCAGCCGGGGGGTGGGGGGGGGGGGGGGGGGGGGGCACGGGGGCACGTGCCCCCCCCCCCCCCGGCAGTGCCCAAAGATGGGGCACTTATGACATGCTTTTGGAAGCATTAAACTACTGTTTCCGCAATAAATCTGTGAAACTAGTCAGAAATAGCCCCAAAAGACCCCAGAAACCACCGATTTGAGTAAATTTTCCAAAAATTTCTCGGGGATAGATAGTCATGCCAATTGTCTGTACGTGGACGTACACACGTTTTGGAAACAACCTACATTGAATCATGTTCATATCGAATTTTCTTTATCTGAGGGATGAATCGGGAACTTTATATCCTATGCAAGGCATATTTAACACACATATTTCTTGACTAAATATTCGATACAACCTCCTATAAAACTTAAATTTTTTAACTCTAAATTTGAGGTCGTGATCAATCGTTTTAAAATGAACAATTGAAATTGTTTTGGTCAGATTTAAACCGGCTTCCTCCAAGAATTTTGAAAAGATAAAAAATGCATGTTTTTCTTTATTTTTAGAGTGGAAGTTATCATGGTTACATTTTTGGTTAAGCTCCTAGGTAAATCAAAAATATAATCATGATAGAACTGCCAAGAAATAATTAAACCTTTCAATCTGGACGATGCAGGGAATGGGACACCCGTGATCTCTAGTTTGTCCAGGAAATTTATCATCTACAAGGGAATTTTTTAGGGTCTGTATGGGGCCGAAATTCGGTAAAAAGAGGTATTTTTCCCCAATTTTAGACCTAAAAATTCCCAATTCAATCATTTCTCCAAAACGAGAAATTCATTTCCAATTTACGTATCATTAACTGAAAGGAAAACGAAAGTAGAACAAACATGCTCTAGGAGGGATTCAAAATATAGACAATTGATATGATAAGGGATAATTTGCATGAATATATCTTTTTGTTGTTTGAAATTCATTTCCCAATTTAGGTTAAAATGTTGCAAAATTCCCAATTTCATCGGCCCAGACCCCTAGCTGACATCAGGGGCTAGAAAAAAAACCCCTGTAATTACTTATTTTCTTTACCTTTATACAAATATTAACAAACAAGCGCGGATCTAGAGTGGTTAGGGGGGTCAAGTCCTGCCTGGAATTTGCATAAAATGCTGATTTTTCCTAGTTTTACGAGAATTTATGGTTGGACACCCCTCACTCCCATGGGCTGACCTCTCTGCCCGTTCAAAACTTCTCCTGATCCGCCCTTTTCTTTAGGAAATCCCGATTATGCTGACTAAGAACTGCATGCCGTACAAGAACAGTATAGCATCAGAAATTTTTAAATATATTCTATGTAATGTAATGTTTATTCGCCAAAAGTATAAACTTATAGGCATATGACAATGCAGTACAATAAATATACATTAAGTTCATAGAGACAATGAAAAGATATACATGTAACATGAAAATGAGCTATTGTAATGTGTTGCGAAAGGAGGTTCAATAAAAATACAAGTTATGAGTTATGAATCGATAGATTTACAGCATTATGACGTATCTTAAAAGATTCGAGCAGAAACTTTCCTAATGAAAATAATTCTTTAACATTAACTGAAGATAAAAGCTGTACTAATTTAAAGGATGAATGTCTCCTCCAATAATATGGTTTTATACAATTTCGTCTTATATTATCATATAGAGGACAAACTAGAACAAAATGATACTCATCTTCAACTGAGTTACATACAGGACATAATCTGTTTTGACGAGCAATATTGGAATATCTGCCTACCTCAATATTTAAAATGTGAGCAGAAAGTCTAAATTTAGTAATAATAGATATAAATTTTGTAGGTAAATCTGTAGTAAGATAGAACTGTAAAGTGAACCTGTCAATAATATGCTTATAGAAAAGACATTTCGAAGAACGTTCGAAAAATGAGTTTCGCTCCTGCAAAAAGCAATCAGTCAAGCGAGTTTTACAAACACTCAAAAAAAGTTTGTCATTTGTAACATTATGGCAGAGCCATAAGTCTCCGAGACCCAACGAAAATAACATATTTCTAACACACAGAAGCCACATATTACTATTACAATTGTCATTATCTATTCTGTACAACATATCTTTGTAAACATTTTGTAGAATGCAGTTTTCTGTCTTTAAGAGCTTAATCCAATATTTCAGTATTTGTAAATAAAATTTAATATATAGTGGTGACCTTCCCAGTTCTGAATATACCATCATATTAGGAGTAGATTTTTTGACTTTGAGAACATACTTCAGGTATTCTAAATGTATTTTTTCGATGAAATCTGTTTTATAAAACCCCCAGACTTCCCCTGCATAATTAAGTACACTAGAAATATAAGTATCAAAAAGACTAAGTTTCGTTTCGTAATTAAAATACACATTTTCGAATTTTCTTTTAAGACTATACATACATTTTCGACCCTGTGATGCAATAGTTTTTGTTGTAAGCCTGAAATTTCCAGTGTAAAATAAATTCAAGCCCAGGTAATTGAAACTATTAACTATTTCTATATTTTCTCCTTTGTAGTTCCATTCGAGATTATGTGAAATCCTACTTGATTTACGAAATACAACTATTTTTGTTTTCTGAACATTGACTGTGAGTTTCCATGTATCGCAATATTCTTGTAATGAGTCTAACATATTCTGCAGATCGATTGCAGACTTGGCCAATAAGACAGTATCGTCGGCATATAAGAGGAGAAAGAGAGACAACTCTTGTAGGTCAATAGCATTACAATTATTTTTCAAAATCGTTTAGGTACATGGAAAATAATATAGATGATAATGCCTCCCCTTGTAAAACTCCCATTTCAATATTAAAGACATCAGAAAATTCAGAAAGATATTTTACACAACTTTTCACTTCAGAGTATAGTGAAGAAATAACACTTATAAGTTTACCCCTTACCCCTAATTTAGCTAATTTAAAGAACAATTTTTTTCTGTCTATGGAATCGAAGGCCTTTTTGAAATCAATAAAACAGCAGTATAATCTATTTCCTTCTGATAAACATTTTTCAATTAAACTATGCAAGGCAAAAATAGCATCAGTGGTACCGTAATTTGGACGAAATCCGAATTGTGCATCAGTGAGTACATGATTAGAATCAGACCAAGTCAGTAATCGGTCGTTCAGAACGCTAGTAAAAATTTTCAACAAAGAGCTCATGAGTGTGATACCTCTGTAGTTATCTGTAATATTTGGATCCCTTCTATTCTATATAAATAATAATTATTGTTACTGACACTGACTGAATCATGCGCGCCAAATCCCTTCTAAATTCAGTTCAAATACTCTTCAGATGCTACCAAATTGCTTCATTGTTCAAAATTTTCTCGGAACCCCCACCAATGGGAGGGGGAAACCCCCTCCCATACCCTCCCCCACTCGGCCCTCCGGGCCTCGCAAGTGATTTCCTTAAAAATTGTATGTGCCCCCCTCCGGCAATTGGGGGTCTGGATCCGCCCCTGCATCTCGCGTGCCCTTTTGATATGCAAATTAGGCAACGAGATGTTAGGGTTGTGATATTCAAAACCATGAATGCCCTAAATATGATAATTATGACAACATAAAAACGACTTGAATAAGTAGAATAGATTATCCTGATCATTTTGGTACCAATATTTTGATATTACGTCTTGAAATAGCCGAGAAAATGGTAAATTAAATCGGGCATATTTATATACATTGTAGGTCACGTCGCACTCTTAGTCGTAATGGCGAGGGCGAACTCCCTTATATCTAAGGCAGTTATATTTTGGTCAATTATCGACATCTATGCATGAAAAATAATTCTATCAGATACAAAAAAATCCAACTTTATTTCAAAAACAACTTTTCATAGATACTTTATAAAATAAAACAGAAACAATGGTTTTTAGATGGCTTGTTTACCTTCTTCGTTACAGGCCGTGGTAAACAGGTGATCGTAAAACCCCCATTTTCGAAGTCTTGTATTCTTATTAATATTCGGTATCATGAAATGAAAATGGTACTAATGCACTCATGCGAATTTATTAATTATTTTGATAAAAATATTCCTTTTGTTTATCGTGTCTTGTTTGAGAAAACGGGTCAGAGCGTTGACCTGCCTACGTCTTTTGGGAAAATGGCCGCGCGTACCGACGAGTTAAAACACCCATTTTCGAAGCCCCGTAAAACAATGAAATTGTAAAATTAATTAAATAAAATAGGTCCTAATGCACACTTTAGACTTTAGTCTTTATTTTGATAACAATATTTCATATGTAAATCTTGTCTAGTTTGAGAAAATGGGTCAGAGCGTTGGGCTATCTACCTCTTTCAGAAAATGGCCGTGCGTACCGACGAGTGAAAACACCCATTTTCGAAGCCCAGTAAAACAACAAAATTATCGAATTTATTAAACAAAATTGGTCCTAATGCACACTTTAGGTTTTAGTCTTTATTTTGATAACAATATTTCATATGTAAATCTGGTCTAGTTTGAGAAAATTGGTCAGAGCGTTGGGCTGTCTACCTCTTTTAGAAAATGGCCGCGCGTACCGACGAGTGAAAACACCCATTTTCGAAGCCCCGTAAAACAGTAAAATTATCGAATTAATTAAACAAAATTGGTCCTAATGCACACAATAGGTTGTAGTCTTTATTTTGATAACAATATTTCATATGTAAATCTTGTCTAATTTGAGAAAATGGGTCAGAGCGTTGGGCTGTTTACCTCTTTCAGAAAATGGCCGCGCGTACTGACGAGTGAAATTTAACCTCTATTGTTGAACCTCCGGTATACGATGAAATCGTCGAATAAATTAATCAAAATTGGTTCTAATGCACGCACTAGGTTTTCATTTTCGATTTGCCACCAATATTTCACGTATAAATCTAGTTATGACTGAGAAAATAGGACAGAGCATATGCCTATTTAAGTCTCTTTGACGATATCTGGGTCATAACGGCGAATGTCAAGGCTCCGCTTTGAAGTTAGATATTATAACAATATATCAATATATTTTGATAAAATTGGTATTTATTGAAACAGTAAGGTTTCTTCTACATGTACGCATCAATATTTTATATCTTTATTGTGTGATGCTTGAGAAAATCATGTTATTTGATCACCCTTCTCGGATAGGACTGGGCAAGGTTTTGATCTCGTTCAGATCTCGTTACACGCGAGTTTTCGTTACTATTCTCAAGGCGGTGTAGAGAGTTGCGAATCCCTCTGTTTATAAGTCCTTGGTTTTGTCCATAGAAGACCGAATGCGAACTCAAGTGTAGGCACTTATTTGTATACTTGTAGGGCTAGAACTATAGAGAGAAAAATTTTTGCCCCGCTCCGGGGCGAAAAAATAATCTTGCTCGGACAAAAAACCCAAGCCCCTCCCCCTTCCGAATATCAAAACGGACCGTGCCTTATTCGTCCGCCATGTTGTTTTGTTTCGCTATAGTTCTAGCCCTAAGTGCCTACAGAGAATGGGGTCCTCTTGAATTCAGTTGAAGACGTTGCATGATTTTCGTGCAGTTTTCGTTCTCATGTTCTTACAAGTATGCTTAAGCGATGCAATAGAAGCTGTAAAATAAATTGAAGTCCGCCATTAATGACCTTGGGGAAGAGACAATGTTACGTAACACCGGGGGTCAAAGATCATTGCTGAAAACAAATATACAGGAAGATATTATCCATTAATATTATTCATGAGAATAGTTAACAATGAATAGATATTTCATGAATGTTTATCCACTATTGTCCTTCCGTACTAGAAAACAGATAAAATTGAGCAAAAGCAATGCAATTCTTAAATGCATAAAAGTCGTTGCTAAAATATGTTGGTTTTTTTTTTCAGAGTCAATATCAATAACATTCGGGGAGTTCTTGGATTTTCCAGCGTATATGTATTATAGGTGTGTATCCAGCGACACAATGTTGTTTGAAACGACAGAAGATGGAGTCCAATATAGGTTGAATCTAACTATATCGGATACATACATGGAAGCTTTCCAGACGGTCACAAATTACCCAGTCCCTGACAAAGGTAAATCTTTAAAAAGATTTGATTTAAAAAGAGCATAATTATAGTGGTCAGTTTTTCATCCAAAATTCTAATTGGATGGCCATTTGATTCTGAGAGAGGAGCCAAACATTTGCTTCACCAAATTTTTATATTTAGAGAATAACTAGCTTATGACGTTATGTTTGTGGGCGGTAAATGCTGATTTAACGGTCCCAAACTGAGTTGTTCTGGCAAATTGTGGCGGAGCCAGGAAAATGGATGTTTGCACATCTAGTTATTCCCATTCTAATGATATTCATATTTTCGTGAATAATATGAATCAAGGCAAAGCCTTTTGTGCGAGCGGAAAGAAAATAAATATAACTATATAAAATAAAAAAAAGATCTTTCTTTTTTTATTTTCTTGCATTATAGACTATGATGGTTTATCTTATCTTACAAAACTTTCTGTTTGATGATGCATTTGTTAAAATTGATCTAGACCAGCAGATGAACATTTTAAGGGGGGCGCTGAAATATGGTTCTTTATAATTCATTTTAATTTTGTAAGAATAATGTTTAGGCTATCAATGCATATCAAACGAAAGAAAAAAAAAAACATATTCCGACTTCTAACAGTACGAAACCACCGAGACGAGAAAAGCAATCAGAGCGAAACGTCTCGTTTAAAACCGGAAATGTCGGATTTCCTAAAAAAGATTCCGTGGTTACGCCGTCTTGTTGATGCTTTATCGTTACCTGATTTACGAAAAATGTTTTCAATTAATTTAACTTATAAACAAAATATCATATGCGTCTACTTGGAGTCGAAAAAAATTTTTAAAAGGCAATATCCAGCATCTCCGCAGCAACTCTGTCTGCGAGGGGACGAAAGTTTTTGAAAGCATATAGTACATGTAGTATATTCTCATTCTGTAATTCAGCATATTTTCTCAATAAGGTATGTGTATACGCGTTACCATAAGGGCGAGCTTCGCTCGCTACAAGGCAAAATGTGACGTTAGCAACGTCAAAGCCAAGTACGTTCTCGTTTTACTGCCGTAAATAAGGAGCAAACAACCAATGGAATTCGACATTATAACGACATTGCATTAGAATGTAACTTACTCGTTTTGCACTTGTAGTATGTGAGTGTGTAGCTGACAAGTTTCTGACAACTACCACTAAGGATGTGACATCAGTACCCGTGTTCCCTGATAGATATTCGACCTACATCTTGTATAATGACACTGAGCCATGTATTATAATGTATGCAATCATAATGATACAAGTTCAATACATGACAGTTTACGGTGAAAAGGTAAGCTATGATCTGTTGTGCAACTGAATTAGCTGTAAAATTATTGTATATTTTCCTGAAAGAATAAAAAAAAAACATGTGTTAGCGAAACACGAATGCCCCCGTCGGCATCTTTGTTAGTAAAATTTGTAAAATGGTCAAACTCCAAGGTCAAGGTCACATGATAATTCATTTTGGTATCCATGGAAATGTCTTGTCACAAGGAATACGCATGTGAAATATCAAAGTCATATACAATGTATATGCACAGCCACTGTAATTGCCTTAGATAAAGCTTTCAGGACGATTGTTATTGATTTCAGTATAAATGACAGTGTGACGTCATAGCGCCCGACATAGCGCGGATGAATGAAATGAACAAAATCAGTTCCAAACTGACAACATCTAGACAGTAATAAATTAGTTGGTCATTATTCCATTGTTAAATTTCTAAATTGTAATACTTGATATATCACAATTTATTAATTTATGACATTTCAGTCACACTGAATGAGCGTGACGTTGCCATGAGGATACTCCCGCTGTTCCTTTCTAAAATTAACCCCCCTCCACATTGGTGGAAGGATTCGCTTTAAAAATAGAATTGGGAGCTTTCTTTGTTCTATTTTCGGCTTTGAAAGCGCATATATATAGAATAAGTGTCTAATTTTGTGTGTTTATGCAGAAATAAATTACAATGGCTGATGCATTTATTTGATAAAATGCGCTAACGCGCATTATATCAAAATAAATGCATCAGCCATTGTAATTTATTTCTGCATAAACACACAAAATAAGACACTTATTATATAAATCACTTACTATTCAAAAGTTATGGCCAAGTTTGTCAAACTCCTAGGTCAAAGTCACAAGGTCACTTTCTGGAATCCATGGAAAGGTCTTGTCTCAAGGAATACACATTTTAAATATGAAAGCCCTATAACTAACCATTCAAAAGTTATGGCCTAGGTTAAAGTTTCTCAAAAGTAGGTCAATCTCCAAGGTCAAGGTCACAAGGTCAATCATTTTGGTATCAATGGTAAGGTCTTGTCACAAGGAATACACATGTGAAATATCAAAGCCCTATCCCTTACCATTCAAAAGTTATGACCAAGGTTAAAGGTTTTGCGGACAAACAGACAGACAGACAAATGGACAGGACAAAAACTACCGCTATATGCCCCCAAATCTTTGAATCTCCGAATCTACGGGGGCATAAATTACAAATTTGGATAATAATCATATCCCTGTATAGAGCACAAAATCGATAATTAAGAAAATCAGAAGCCGAACAAAATCAGGATAAAACAGGAACCAAAGCAAACAAACAAGAACCTCCACCATATGAAAAGAAGCGAACTCCCGATATGGGAGTGAGACAAGGTGCCCAGGCAGAGTAAGCATCTCCTGCTTGCATGCAACACCCGCCGCCTCAATTTGGTAGAACTGTCACATCCGGTTACTTCAATTTCGGAAGACTTAGAGTACAATATTTGGTTGGATGGTTCAAATGGTCTATGACAGTACATCATCCACCATTCTGAAGAGTGGGACATCATAGTGTATGACGAGTTCCCCATATCGACCGTAGAACTTCCTCAGTGACTATGTAAGTCGGTCACAAACATATCCCTGATTGAGAAGCTTATCTGAAAGACTTCTAGCTCTCAGAACAAAATCTGTACATTTGGTACTTCCTCTGGCATAGCGTATTAACTGAGATATGAACACGCCATAAGCAGGCGATGAAGGGATGTTGCTACTCAGAAAAGAAAAGTTTGTAATGCTGAAATTGAAGTCGTCACGTTTGTCATAGAGTGAGGTGTTCATGTGACCATCAGTGTCGTAGGACAACATTATGTCCAAATAAGATCCTGAATTATTTGTCCCTGTAGTTTCTTTTACTTCAAGCTCCGAAGGATAGATACTGCTGATGTAATCTGCGAATTTTGGATTATTGATGGACAACACATCGTCTATGTATCTGCAAGTGAAGTTGAAGTCAGAAGCTAAGTATCTTTTCCCTTCAGAGACTAAAGATTGAATGAATTCAGCTTCGTACGAGTAAAGGAAAATGTTAGCAAGGAGTGGGGCACAATTGGTCCCCATTTGGAATTGCGACAATTTGCTGGAAGACCTTTTCTCCAAACACCACAAAAATGTTGTCGATCAGAAAGTTTAACATCTGAATAATATCTGTTTCAGTGTACTTATTTTCAGAATCGGACTTTTCTTTTACAAAGTTGGTTTTGTCATAGTTAACAACAATAATTTTGTATTTGCGATTACCGTTCTAACTTGTAAACGCATTACTTGTAATTCTTGTAAGTCTTTCTTTCAATTTAGAATGTGGGATTGTAGTGTAAAGTGTCGAAAAATCAAAGGCTTTGATCGAATGGACTCTACTAAATGAGTGGATTTCAGATGTTCTTTAAAATCCACATCTGGCTGATGCCACTGCGAGAATATACTGTCGAACAATATTTTTGAAGCCCAGATTTGATTTCAGATAAAACATTGGTGAGTAAGATCGATACAGATTTGGTAGAACATTTTGAGGAACCAGGAACGAAACATTGTTTGTACGGATTCTTATGCATTTTAGGTATGCAGTATAAGTATTGTAAGTCTTTATCTAAATTGTTAGTGTCGAAGCCAAAGGAAGCAAGAGCTGATTTGTAATTATCTATTATTTCAGAGACAGAAAGGTTAATTGGGGTGTAAGTGGGATTTCAAGGTGTCGAATTTCAACCCAATTCTTTAACTAGACTGTCGAAATAGTACTTTTTGCAAGTAAATGTGTAATTACTCTTTAACTAGACTGTCGAAATAGTACTTTTTGCAAATAAATGTGTAATTATTTGAGGCTTTGTCCACTGGTGTGATGAATTAATGCTCTTGGAGGTAGGTAAGCTCTGTGATAACATCAGGGTCTTTAAATAGAGACTCGAATCTGGTGTACATAATTGATTTTCATCGGTAAGTTGTAGATAAAAGTAACCCTCTGATGGATTTTATCCATTCGGAAAGGGTGTCGAGCTGTACATCCTCTTTCTTTACCCAACGTCTTGCATATTCCTCACAAGAGTCCATGATAATTTTGACATTTTGGTTCCATGTAAAGGACATACTTTCTCTGTATTTGGGACCCTTTTTTAACAATTCTCTTAACTATTCGTTCTTGACTATACTAAGGTCACCAGTATCTCAAGCCAACATCATTCTCAAGCCAGTATCTCAGTAATAACGTGTCCACAAGGAGAGTAGTTGAAATCCGATGAAGAACATTCGCAAGGAAGTGGATGTAGTGAGGGATTACTTAAATCAATACACTGCATGAATCTTTTGTAATTGTAAATTTTAGATGCAACTGTTGGTCTGTAGCTATAGGAAATGCAAGGCGTTTCTTTTCTTTTGAAATATGGTGGGATTTTTCAGTGACAGTTTTGTGGTTCAAAATTTGAACAAGATTCATACCCTGATGTAATAATAAATACCATAGATACGAATTTTCATTCTCTTTAAAAAGAATGTTATACATTCTTTTCTTGACAAAATTAGGGATTACACTTCTCATACAATGATCTACTCTGTCACCCCGAAGATTCCCGATCTTGAAATAATCGCCATTTGTCGGGAAATGTTGCAAATGTGCATAAATTTGCACCGGAAATACCCTATAAGGGTGCGGGATCCTTAAAAGTTATGGCTAAAGTTTATATCTTAATATAGCCTGTGTTTGTGAAACACGAATGCTCTCGGTGGCATTTTTGTTATTATAAACACCATTTTCTGTGAAAGGTCAAGGTCAGGATCACTAGGTTTTTGGTATCTATGGAAAAATCTTGTGACAAGGAATACACATGTGAACCATGAAAGCCCTATCACTTACCATTCAAAAGTTATGCCTAATGTCAAAGCTTTTGAACAGTAGGTCAAAGGTCAAGGTCACGAGGTCAATCATTTTCGTATGAATGGAAAGGTCTTGTGACAAGGAATACACATGTGAAATATGAAATCCCTATCACTAACCATGCAAAAGTTAAGCCCAACGTTAATGTTTTTGAAAAGTAGGTCAAAGGTCAAGGTCACGAGGTCAAAACGTTTTGTATCAATGGAAAGGTCTTGTCACAAGGAATATACATGTGAAATATGAACGCCCTATAACTTACCATTCAAAAGTTATGTCTTGTGTTAAATTTTTTTAAAAAGAAGTTCAAAGGTTAAGGTCAAGGACACGAGGACAAAAAGTTTTGTATCAACGGAAAGGTCTTGTCACAAGGAATTCACATGTGAAATATGAAAGCCCTATCACTTATCATTCAAAAGTAATATCCAATGTTAAAGTTGTTGAAAAGTAGGTCAAAGGTCAAGGTCACGAGATCAAATGGTATCAATGGAAAGGTCTTGTCACAAGGAATACACATGTGAAATATGAAAGCTCTATCACCTTCCATTCAAAAATTATGATTAATGTTTTTCGGACAAACAGACAGACAGACAAACAGACGGCAGTACAGATGGTTTTTGGGGAGATTTTTTTCTTTCTTTTATGGGTGGAGTGGTTTTTTCTCCTTTCTATAAATGTGTCCTTTATATTCAATGCCGCATATCACGTGATGCGCATATGATATGTTCCACGGGAATCACTTTCGATTAATTCAGGTAAATACTGTTAAGTTATAATTGAATTTTACGCCTACTATGACCATAATTATCAATTACATTATGGTAATCTATTCTGGTTAAGAATAAACGTATATAAAGAGAAACTTCAACAGAAAATAATGTATCTGTCCGAGAACCATATCATTACATGTTGTGAGTATAAAATTTTTCTGTTTAAGTTATAAGAATAAATTACCTTTATATGATTGTTGATGATGGTCATATGATTGGCCGAAAATAAATTCATGTAAATAAGGTTTAGACAGTATTTACCTGGTAACTCAAAAGGGATTCCCGTGGAACATCATATGTGTATCACGTGATATGCGACCCTTGTATTACAGTGATGTTTAAGCTTGTTTGATGGTCGTTCTGCTGTATTTATCCTAGTAGACTCTGGTTGTATATTGACGTGTTAGCATAAAATGTTCTTCGTATCAGTCTTTATTTTCATGATTCACCTCGAAGGAATACCCCTCAGATTAATAATGCATTCACGGTTTACTCTTTTTCCTTCAGAATATACAGATGCTTAAATTTCCAAAGGCGGAGTATACGTCCATATCAGGATATTGTTTCAATGGAAACGACGCAGTGATGAATATAGAATTTTTTGAACACTCGACAGAAAGGGAAATCTCTTTCAAATTTGTCTTACGTGGAAATGACATGATGTTATCAAGTGTGTTTTCATTGGTACAGCTTGATAATATTTCCTTCCCAAATGCAAGGAACGGTATGAAGTTAAATCAATCTTGAAGCAATTGCATTTTGTTAGGAAACTGACGAAAGTATTTCAAAAAAAAAACTTTAACTTTAATTCAAATGTGCTAAATGGTACCAAGAAATTTCGAGGTAAAGTTTTCCGCTCTCATAAACTAGTTTAGACTTTCTTGAAAATTTGCAAAAATAATGTCAGCTTCTTTTGAATTTCTGACCAATACAAGCAACAGAGTATATTTATTTGGGTATTTCACAACCTGTCTGTGATGGTGACATAATAAACAAAATTAGATGGATCAAAGTCAGAAAGAATGACAATCGAAGATGAGTCGGAATCATCAAACGCCTTTTTACCTTGGATATGATCCTGCTGTCACCAGTCGGACTTAACTTATCTACAGCCTTATATCAACGCCTTTTTTAAGAATTGCACTGGATTAAAGCGGGACACCATGACGGGCCCTGTCCAAACCTCGTTAGAGTAGACAGTGCCCCGACGACCAGTATATCCGGTCTCTTCTGGTGATAACATACATGAGCTCCCTATACAGCCGACAAAGCATGGATTATTTTTCGCACACCCTTTGAATTTTATAGAGAGCACAGCTCAAACGGCCGCGAAGCGGCCGTTCGCTAAGCTAACTTATAGATAGGGAAGTCTAAACCTACCTCTTGGTACTTGACCAATCTACAGTCTTGTACAAGCGCATTCTTAAAACTTGCACTTTGGCTGACTGTGACGACGGGACTCCATGACGGGCCCTGTCCAAACCTCTTTAGAGAAGACAGGGCCCCGACCACCTGTCCTCTCTGAATGTCAGTCGGACTCCTCGGGTGATAACATACATGAGCTCGCGGCGGCAGAGCACAGATTGTATTACGTACGCCCTCTTTTTATATCCATTTACACATTCATCTGTGTTGCTTGGGCCCCTGCGTTTTGCGGTCTTGTTTGTGTGTGGTCATCTGACAGTGAGGAGGTTGTTTTACACTACAATTGTACGTTCTTCGAGACCTCTGGGTAATCGGAAAAGTGGGAGGGTTGTGCGCACGTAATCCCGGATAACCACACCTTCTGCTATTTCCGTGGCAGATGGCCGTCCTAAGTCGGCACCGGTTGCCCATTGGCCTCGTTGGTTTATGTATAGTCCTTTGTGTTTGATGTTTCTGTGATGTGCGTTGACGTTCCTTGTCCCTTATGCGTCTCTTTCTGTGCTTGTCTGCTTTGTGTTTTGCATTGAGTGTTTTGGGGTTTTGTTGTGGGTGCTGCAACCTGGTGTTGTTGGAGATCCCCTCCTTTGTTTCAAAATGCCAAATAAAAAGATATAAAGTAAGAAATAATCCTATAGAAATAAAAAGCCCAATTACTTATACCTGAAGAGATATTCACCTTAATAACATCTTAACAGAAAAAAAAATTATTAAAGGATCAATGATACCCCACCCGGCATATTTTACGTATAAGGAATGAATAAACAGTTTGAAGGGGCACAAGTTCAACACAAAATTGAGTAACATACCCTTTATTTGAACTTGACCTGTATTTATCAACGTAAAGCTTTATATACGAAATGAATATATTCCCTGTGACAGATTTAATTTTTTAAATTTAAATGTCATGAAACCACAAAATATAGATTTTTTTTTCCAAGTTTCAAGGGGCAAAACTAAAAATAATGTGCAGAGGTTTGCCCCTTTCAGCTAAGAAAAAAAAACCCCAGTACTTTGTGATTTCAAAGCATCCAATAGAAACCCTCACAGAGAATAAACTGATTTCTGAAATTTAGATTTCATACTCGGAAATTTAGGTCAAGAACCTATATAGGCTATGTTGCTCAATTTTGTGAGGTGTTATGTCCCTTGAATCAATGTTTTGTGGATTCCTGACATTTAAACATGTTAAAGGAAAAATACCTCAGAAAATCAATTCATTGTTTATAGATTTTACACCATGTGAAGGAGGACAATTTTAAATATTGGTTATGTTGCTCAATTATGTGTAGACTTATGCCCTTTACAACTACCATATGTATAGTCGGGTCATTCTACAAAAAAAGTCCCAAATAGCGTCCTTACAATTCAGATAACAAATAATGATTATTTTTCACCCAAACGAAAAAAATCTTTAACCGTCATAGGTATAATAGATTATTTACGAACAAGAAATAATTTGACAATTTTTTCTTTCTACGACAAAAATCCCTGCAAAGTTGACCAGATGACCAAAAACCACATGTCCTGGGAGAGGGCTATAAGAAATAATTACACAATTAATGTCAAATCTTGAATTTGTTTCACTTAGTTTTTTTTTATATATCAGATAATTGAACTGAAACAATTGAATATACACATGATGGGGACTTATGCTAGCAACACAAAGATAAATTTAGACATGCTCAAATTTTCAAAATGTATGTCCTACGTTTTCATGTCATTACCGAAACGTTTAAGAAAAATGTCAGTAATTCATTGAAGGAAAGATAACTCGCACCCTTATTATATCTTATCATAAAGTTCTATTGCCGCCATATTTGCATTGGTGATATAGGGGGCTACAAATAGAATAGGCAATCAGAAATGCCCAAACGAACGCTAAATATTTGAAACGTACCTTTATTATATGTCATTACCGTATGCTCAATTTTTCTGTTTCGAGAATACATATTTCAACTTAGATATCAAGGAGAGTCAACAAGGAAGGTTTTATAGAAGATACTGATATACGTAAGGAATTAAAATTTACAACGCCCTCTATATTGTGAGATAAGTAGGTTGTTGTCATTACCGAAACAGTCATTACCGAAACGAAAATGCTAAAAAAAAAATACGTCATTACCGACACGTTTGACATTACCATAACGCATGTCATTACCGAAACAGAATAAATTTCAACTTTTTTTTTTCCTTGTTAAAATAATTATTTTGCCTATATTTTTGGCTTATTCCACATTGTAACAGACAATACTTATGTAACAGCTAAAAAACTCCGTTGAATTTGTACGTAATGTTGTCCTGAACTACGTTTCGGTAATGACAAAATCTGTTTTTGCCAATATCTTATCGGTAAAAGAAAACCATCAGAATTGCGATATATCAGCGCGCCTACTCTATAAACTTGTTTCTATGAATGCAAACTAATTAGCTCACCGCACAAGTTTGCGTTTTTTTTTTACCCCAAAAATATAGTGATTTGGGACATTATCTGTAGAATAACCCAGTCATGGTTTCAGTAATATGTTATGTAATAGGTTATATGCAACATGCGCCCGGAGGGGGTATCATTGACCTTAGATCAACAATAAATTTCATTCTTATTCGTATTGGCGGTGTTCCTCGTCCCTTTTACGCCACTTTTTTTCTTAAAGGATAATTTGCTGTGTGTGCTACAACCGAGTTTTGTTGGAGATCCCCTCCTTTCTGAAACGTCCATTATATCGTCATTCTATTTTATCAATACAATTAAGGTAGAATTGAAAAGTTAATTGCATTTTAAATGAAAGGTATCGAACTTTCAGATTATATCTACAGTACTACAGACAATCTCAAACTTTGGAAAACAAACAGGTCTTGGTTTTTCCAATGTGACGATTTACGTTTTATTTTTGGAGATCCTGTTTCGTTGCTGATCGGTCAACTGAAAGTACAGGCGTACGGAATTCGAAAGGGCGGAACTTTTTCCACTATGGGTAACTTCTTTTGTTTCTATGACTAAGCAATAATAGCAACCGACTGATTGAAACATAACGTGTTCATTACATTATTCCATGCTTATTAGTCCACTTAGTAAATATTAATTTGATTGTAATGAGAAATAGAATTTGAAATGGAAGATAACTTGCCAATTCAGCTGTTTTATCCCGAGGATCTTAGCAATCCTCAATAAGTCATCCTGAAATTTGATGAAGAGAAAAATGACATTTTAAAGATATCCATATGCTATTTTTTTTTTGTGAAAAGATAATTTCATTATTTGTATAGTTTGTTATGTTTTAAGTAATACACCTGTTACAAAAAAAAAACCAAAATTGTTAATCTGTGCTAGAATTATTAACATACGAATAACATACTATTTGAACCTAGGTCGTTCTTGCGAGAAACCCGGTGAAAATCCTACTGTGACAGCACCAACAAATGTATTTGAAGGAATTGACGGTGACGAGATTTGCATCATATTTAAGGCGTCTCTAATGCTTCATCTGCCGTATACCAGAGTGACAGATGCCGGATTTTTAGAGGTAGATTAAGTAAGGCCACACATGTACACACCAAATCAATCAATGAGTGAAAGTGAAATAAAATCCAAAAGCCGTATTCAATGCGCATACAAAACCTTAGAATTAAACAAAACTTAACAAGAAGGGAGGGGATCTCCATCCAGACCTTGTTACTGTACCAACACATATCAAAACACCTGATGCGAAAACACAAAGACGAGCACAGCGAGACACGAAAAAGAGACATACGACATAGAAACATCAAACACAAAAGACTACACATAAACCAACAAGACCAATGGTAATCGGTGCTGACTTAGGACGGCCATCTGCTATGCAAGTAGCAAATGATGTGGTAATCCGGATTACGTGCACACAACTCTCCCACTTTAATATATCGAAGGACGCACTATTGTAGTATAAAACAACCTCCTTATTAAATAACTAAACCAAAATTCTTTGTGACGGAGAATTTTTAGATATATTTCATATAAAACAAATCACTTTGGTTTAGCTTCTAAAACTAAACATCCGTTTTATGTTCGTAAATCAGCACCACTGATTTGAGCCAAATTTTTATGAATGGAAATCTCGCACAAAAATCGGCACTGACCGCTCCTTGATGTATATTTCTCTAAAGATTTGGTAACAAATCCGCTGATTACAAATGTTACACGTCTTCAAATTCGTAGCATCATCTAATAACAGATAAATGTTCAGAATGGACCAGACATGCACGTTTCGGGTACTTTACTCTCGTCGGTGAAATATGGCCTCAGACTGTGGAAGTTATGTTAAAAAAAATACCGAAAGTCGTAGCAGGGTGGGAGGGATATGATGCTACAGGACACACTTTTTAGAAATGTCGTGAAAAATTTGTGAACTCGGCAAACAGAAATTTTGGAATACGTGCGAAGAAACGATCTTTCTTTTAAATCATACATTGTCAATTTTGTAATATGTGTTGTTTTATAGAATTTCAGTCCACCATATGCGCATTATAACAAGCTATGTGTCATCAGTGATGCTCGAGGCCGAAAAAGAGGAAATCGAAAAGTAATACATGTATAAAATCATGAAGAGCAAAAGTCTCAACTTACTTAATTTTCTGCCAAAGAACCTGCTAATGACATATAAAGCTCTGCCATCGAGGAGATACCCCTTAGTTTAAGAAAATTTTCATAAGATTTTATGACGGAGAATTTTAAAGTACATTTCTTGTGAAATGTTGCAAAGTAAGACAAACGATATCTTCGGGGGCTTAACAATCCAGCAGAATACCGACCTCTTGGTTGAAATTGTTAATATTGAAATGTATAAGAAAGGAGGGAATCTCCAGTTAAACTCGGTTGCAACACGTTCAACAAAGCACCAAAAAACAGAGTAAACATGCACAGCAAAAGACTCAAAAGAGACGTACGACATAGAAACATTAATCACAACAGAGAACATGTAAACATCTAGACCAATGGGCAATTGGTGCCGACAAAGGACGTATATTCTATTGTAAAATTTTGTTGAAGCATATGCGCATTTCAACAAGTTATGTCTCATTAGTGATGCTCGATGCTGAAAAAGAGGGAATCCAAATAGTATTAAATTATAAAGATCAAAGGTCTAAAGAAGTCGATGAAATGAGGGCTGAATTTAGCACTGAATCTCATCATGTATTTTTTCTACACAATGATCTATACGCAAGAAAAACTTGATAATTACTAAAATGTAATGTATTTGGAAATACCTTTTACTTTTTTTTTATTTTGGTAAACTTATTTCTAGATACTTAAATTACAGTCCAAAGAGTAGGATGTAGCCATGTTGAAAAGAAGCTAAAATCGATAAACAAAACGTTGAAATTAAGAACAATCTGGCTAATACGGATATCTATAAACTTTAAATCATTGTTATAGTCTAAACAAAATAATAGAAATCAAATTTGAAGTACTGGTCTCAACTTTATCCATAAATTTTAAAATCTTGAATCTCAGATACGGTTGTAATTTGTATTCATTGGCTTCAAAGTAGGCATTTTACCGCGAAATACACAATGTGCGGAAATAAACAGTACGCTCTTTAATGTGAACATGTTTAGAATAATAAATGAATGACTTTAAAAGAGAAAACACAGGTTTGTAATAAACCCCCAATCTCCCTTTTTGGGCTATTCTGCTCTGGGGCATCGTTCCTTCCTTAGCTACAGAACCCCACTTTGTCAAAAGATGTGTATTGGTGATATACACCTTCTGTAAAAGTGGTTTTCTGCAGCTAGGGGGAACAATGTTAAAAGGGACATATTTTGCCCCAAAGTTTAAGGAAAGGATGTTTGATAAATCTTATCCAACTGCTGATTTTGATGAAACCAAGAACTGGCATCAATTTTGTGAAAGAATTTTCTTGAATTTCCCATTTTGAACATTTCACTTCTTAAGGGCATATTTTGCTTTATCTTATAAGCACATTGACCTAACTTTTCTGCCAAAGAACGAGCTATGCCATCAGGATGATACCCTTCTTCAGTTTTAGAATAACATCAAAGAAGTACCTAACAGTTAATATTCAGTCTCAAATTCGAGAAGACAAGGCCAAATCGTGAGAATTCCCATCGGAACGGCTGCGAACCCCGGAATGAACAACATTCCAAAGTGAGACCAGGTGCCTGGGGAGAGTCAGCGTCTCCCGATTGCATGCAACACTCGTCGCAACAGCTCCACCGGAAACCTATCATATTCGGTGAATGTCTCGATGTATATTTTGATGTACAGATCAGGTAAGTATGTCTTGTTTGGTGATGACGACAGCCATTCAATAACAAAGTAGAATTTTACTGATCATTCTTGAAAGGGAATCTGATATGCTTTTATTATATCCCTGTAGCGACCGAAGAACTTCCTCACGCTTGTCATACAGTGACGTGTTCAAATGGCCGTTTGTGTCGAAAATTAGAAGTATATCCAAGTACGAAGCGGATCTGTCGCTCTCTGTTGTTTCTTTGATCTCTAGTTCATTTACAAATCCATCTGTGTGTTTCTTTGGCCCCTGCGTCATGCTGTCTGTTTGTATGTTCATTTTACAGTGAGGAGGTTAATTTACACAACAATTGTGCGTTCTTTGAGACCTCTGGGTTATCGGAAAAGTAGGAGGGTTGTGCGCACGTAATCCGGATAACTACATAACTGATACTTGCATGGGAGATGGCCGTCCAAAGTCAGCACCGGTTGCCCATTGGTCTCCTTGGTTTATGTGCGGTCCTTTGTGATTGATTTTCTCTGTTTTGCGTTCTATGTTCCTTGTCCCTTTGCGTCTTCTCATGTGCTTGTCTGTTCTGTGGTTTTGCATTGAGTGTTTTGGAGTTTTGTCGTGGGTGCTGCAACCGAGTATAGTTGGAGATCCCCATCTTTGTTTTGTCAAATTTGATAAAATACCACTGTCTTACAAGTGAACCTTAGTGTATTGTTTTCCTTTTAACTTAGAATATTGAAGTATTAGTACCAATTCCACAAGGGGATTTCGTATCAGTCGACGCATACTGTGGAATAGACATGCAGTATATACGGTTGCACTTTTACAGTAATTGGGAATTGACCCTCTATTTTCGCTTGCATGATAAGTCATACCAGTTGGATTCTGTGGTAGTTCTGTACGAACTGAACGACATGTCTTTAGAAAGCATGCCGTATTCAGGTAAATTAGGGCATTATTCATTTTCATATATAATATGTAATAATAATATATAATAGATTTGTCAGGATCACCGTGCTTCAGGTTGCTAATCATTAATTTAGGTTTATTAATTAGTGTTTTCCGTATTGGCCTAGATTTTATGATTTTTTGAATTATCGATTTTGAGCTGTATAAAGGGATATGGTCATTATCCATATTTGTCATTCAATACTGCATCCTTTCATGATATTTGGTGGAAAGAAAAGCATGTTATCTGTATTGAATTTGCTTATGTTTTCATGTTATTCTGTTTTCTTTCAGAGGAATTGAAAACATTGCAAGATTATCTATCTGAGCCAGTATATATCCCGCTTGACAAAAGTTATAGGTGTTTGAAAAATCAACTGATAGACTTTGGTACATTTAAGATTGGAATTGAGAATTTGGAATTCCAAGCTTTTATTATCCAAAACACTTCAATCTTGGAAGGCAAGTAACTTATGCTTTTCTTTTTCAAAAATTATCTCGTTTACAATTATATCTCTATTTTAATGTTGGTCATATTTATACAGCAATTTTGCCAGTTTCTAACTATTGTCATGTCATTTCGAATAAAATCGCAAATAATCACAGAAATAAAAGAAAAAGTGAATATATCTACTTCTTAAAACATCAAATTATAAATCATTCCGATCATCATACTATCGAACTGCAACCAGTTTCATAAATTCTTACGAACAATTACAGGAATTTTTGCAACTTTTGATCATTAAGCTCTTCTTACAAATTAAAAATGTCGATGTTTTGTTTCTTAATTTTTGTTTCTTACTTTATATTTAGTATGTAGAAATGATATTAGAAAACAATGAACAAACTAAATTGAAAATCAAACATACGAATATTCCTGATTGTTTTTCGTAAGAATTTTTGTGAAATTGGGCACAGCTTTGTATTTTTTATCTTCAAAGATTGCTTGATAAGCGAATAAATCAAAAGATGAGTAATCATTATTTGGTTGAATTAGGTGATTGCCTGACCTAATGAGGTCAGGCACACCTAGATTTGAAATTTGCATAAAACGAAACAAGAAGGCTATGCGGCGTTTGCATGTAAGAATGATGAAAGCGCCGTTTACAAACATTTAGAAGATCAGACAAAACAGCATCCTCTTCTTAAAGAGCTATCGCTCCTTCAACATGTACGCTTATCAATACGTGAAGATAAGGACACCAATGAAGCTGGGGATATACTACAGTAGTATCAATTAGCTAAAATTGTTCATTTCTTTTACATTATACACCGTCACTTTCTTATTCTAATTTAAGCTTAAAAACCCTCGGCCGACATAATGACAGAATAATGACAGAAAAAGACAGGAAAGTTTCTTCATATCTGAACACTGTCTCTAGATAACGGCCTTGTCTTTCTCATTAAAGAAAGTTAAGTGTGGTTAGAAAAAAAAAATAGCTACATGTAATCATATTCAAGGGGAAAATAAAATATACAATATTTCTTAGGCTTCTCCGAATCATTTAAGCTTGAAATACACTGACACTGATCAATTCATGATTCAAAATATGCATGTTTGGTGAACCGAAATATTCATCTCGAGAACTCTTCTTTTTATACGCCCGTCATTTGACGGGTCGTATTATGGTATGGCGAAGTCCGTCCGTCCGTCCGTCCGTCTGTCCGTCCGCCTATGGAACGCAATAACTTGAATATACGTCAACGGATTTTCATGAAATTCATGATTGGACTGTGGAGAGGAAGCCGCCTTTCGATTTTCAGGTTCATCCGATTTGTCGTTACAGAGTTATGGGACTTTGATTTTTAAAATACAGTGAAAATATACTAAAATATTTTAAAATTATTTAAAAATCTATTTCTGGTCGAAATGTTTTGAAATTTTGTATACTTCAAGTAGAAGGGATGTTCTTTGACATATGTAACGGGTTTTTAATTTTTTTGTCGCATAACCGAGAAATTGTGTGTAATAGGAAGGGGGGATGGGTTATATGCACATACATGTTAAGCTAAGGGCAAAATATAGGCGCATGGAACGCAATAACTTGAATATGCGTCAACGGATTTTCATGATATTCATACATTATGATTGGACTGTAGAGAGGAAGCCGCCTTTCGATTTTCAGGTTCATTCGATATGTCGTTACAGAGTTATGGGACTTAGATTTTTAAAATACAGTGAAAATATACTAAAATATTTAAAAATTATTTAAAAATCTATTTCTGGTCGAAATGTTTTGAAATTTTGTATACTTCAAGTAGGAAGGATGTTCTTTGACATATGTAACGGGTTTTTAATTTTTTTGTCGCATAACCGAGATATTGTGTGTAATAGGAAGGGGGGATGGGTTATATGCACATACATGTTAAGCTAAGGGCAAAATATAGGCGCATGGAACGCAATAACTTGAATATGCGTCAACAGATTTTCATGATATTCATACATTATGATTGGACTGTGGAGAGGAAGCCGCCTTTCGATTTTCAGGTTCATTCGATATGTCGTTACAGAGTTATGGGACTTAGATATTTTAAAATACAGTGAAAATATAATAAAATAGTTAAAAATTATTTAATAATCTATTTCTGGTTGAAATGTTTTGAAATTTTGAATACTTAAGGTAGAAAGGATCATCTTTGACATATGTAACGGGTTTTTAATTTTTTGGTCGCATAAGTGAGATATTATGTGTAATAGGGGGGGGGATATGCACATACATGCTAAGCTAAGGGCAAAATATAGGCGCATGGAACGCAATAACTTGAAAATGCGTCAATGGATTTACAGGATATTTCTACATTGTGATCAGACTTTGAAGAAGAAGCCGCCTTTCGATTTTCAGGTTCATCCGATTTGTCGTTACGGAGTTATGGGACTTAGATATTTTAAATACAATGAAAATATACTAAAATAGTTTAAAATTCTTTAAAAATCTATTTCTGGTCAAAATGTTTTGAAATTTTGTATACTTCAAGTAGAAAGGATGTTCTTTCACATATATAACGGGTTTTTGAATTTTTTGTCACATAATCCAGAAATTATGTGTAATGGGGGGGGGGGGGGGGTTATATGCACATACATGTTAAGCTAAGGGCAAAATATAGGTGCATGGAACGCAATAACTTGAATATGTGTCAACAGATTTTCATGATATTTGTACATTGTGATCAGACTTTGAAGAGGAAGCCGCCTTTCGATTTTAAGGTTCATCCGATTTGTCCTTATGGAGTTATGGGACTTAGATATTTTGGTGTTGTGAAAAAAAAAACCCACGGGCGTATCTTGCTGCGTGAGCGTAGGCTTTATTTTTTCTGTTACGTTGCCTAAAACTTCTACCCCTCAATCTCTCATACATTGAGATTGATACCAGAAAGACGATAGTTTTATTCATATTAAAAGAATACTGTATATATTTACGTTACAAGTAGATTCCCCATGTTAAATGACCATATGGCCACTACAATTATATTCCAATAACTTGGGTTGCTATTGTGACGTCACGTTCACATTTTGGATGTAGGGAGAATTTAATCAACGTTAAAATACATTCGACGTTGTTATGTATAGGCAAATTTTGCGATGCGCATGCAAATAAAAATGACCGATAATTAGAAGAAATGTAAATTTTAAACGTCTTCAAATTCAATAGCCTCATTTAAATCTGATAAATTTACAGCATGGACCAGACATGCACGTTTCGGGTATTAAACCCTCGTCAGTGATCCTCAGTCTAAACAATGTAAAATGGCCAAAAAGTATGAAAATTATTATGTCCAAAAATGTACCAAAAAGACGTAGCAGAATGGGTGGGATATGATGCTACAGGACCCACGTTTTAGAAATTTCAAGAAATTTTGTAACAGAAAATTTCAAATGCGTTAAAGAGACTGACGATCAACCGAAGTTGATCGAACTTGGTTACATGTGCCCTCGGGGACTCTTGGTCCAACAGCAGTGACACTCACCAAGTAGTTCAAATGTTCAACGTCTTCAAATTCAATAGCATCATTTAAGACCTGATAAATTTACAGCATGGACCAGACATGCACGTTTCGGGTACTAAACCCTCGTCAGTGATCCTCAGTCTAAACAATGTAAAATGGACAAAAAGTATGAAAATTATTATGTCCAAAAATGTACCAAAAAGACGTAGCAGAATGCGTGGGATATGATGCTACAGGTACCCTGCTTTAGAAATTTCAAGAAATTTTGTAACAGAAAATTTCAAATGCGTAAAAGAGACTGACGATCAACCGAAGTTGATCGAACTTGGCTACATGTGCCTTTGGGGACTCCTGGTACACCAGCAGTGAAACTCACCAAGTAGTTCAAATGTTAAACGTCTTCAAATTCAATAGCATCATTTAAGACCTGATAAATTTACAGCATGGACCAGACATGCACGTTTCGGGTACTAAACCCTCGTCAGTGATCCTCAGTCTAAACAATGTAAAATGGCCAAAAAGTATGAAAATTATTATGTCCAAAAATGTACCAAAAAGACGTAGCAGAATGGGTGGGATATGATGCTACAGGACCCACGTTTTAGAAATTTCAAGAAATTTTGTAACAGAAAATTTCAAATGCGTTTAAGAGACTGACGATCAACCGAAGTTGATCGAACTTGGCTACATGTGCCCTCGGGGACTCTTGGTACACCAGCAGTGACCCTCACCAAGTAGTTCAAATGTTAAACGTCTTCAAATTCAAAAGAATCATTGAAGATCCGATAAATTTACAGAATGGACCAGACATGCACGTTTCGGGTACTAAACCCTCGTCAGTGATCCTCAGTCTAAGTAAGCGATGACTGTCAGTAATGACTGTTTTACTTTTGGTGTTTATGGGTGTATAATTCTGGTTGGACACGTGCAAATTTTCCGAGAATCGCTTCGCGATTCACGGAAATTGCACGTGACCAACCTGAATTATACACCCATGAACACCAAAAGTAAAACACTCATTTCTTAAATGTACAGATCTAACTAAGATGAATCAAAAGGGCGCTCAGTTCTGTGATTTGCAATGATGCATGGTGAAAAAATGAATAGATCTCCGACAAGACGATGCTGCAGGTAGCATAGCGGTACACACAGGCATGACAAAAGAAGACGGGGACAACGATAACAACAATATCAGAACATCCAACGAACAAGGCAAACATAATTAAAACAAGAAGCAAAATACATATAAAAAAATAATCGATATTGTTGTTAGTAGTTATGTAATCTGTTCTTTAATTATTTGTTTATCTGGGTTTTTTTTCATTAATTAAATTTATCTGTTCTTAAATAGTGCTATGAATTTGAAGACGCGTAATAATAATATTATCGGCATTTATGGTACATTTAGATGGTACCTTGAAAAACTAAGTAGAAAAAATCACGTTAAGATAAATAAGCCTAGGCAACGCAAAGCGCTGAAGAAAAATCAATGTGCCGTCTAGGCTGTATACAAGGATTCACCCTCTAGTCATAAGCAGTAAGTATATTAAGTTTGGTTTAGATCCAATCAAAACTACATCCTCTGGACTGTATACTAGGATTTTAACCATTCCAATCTGTGACCTTAACCTTTGACTTTGAAAATCCATAGTGTTGTTCTTCTTGTACTACACAATTGGTTTCAATCAAAACTGCACTCTCCAGTCTGTATACAAGAATTTTCACCTTTTCCAATCTGTGATCTTGTCTTTTGACCTATGACCTTGAAAATCAATATGGTTCTTCCTCTTGTCATAAGCTATCGGTGTATGAAGTTTGGTTAAGATCCAATTAAAACTGCAACCAACCTCTAAGCTGTATACAAGGATTTTGTGACGCACATACTAATGAGTTAAAGGAGAACCTGACGATAATCTCAACAGCACTCACAATAGAGCACCAAATTGAGCATCGACGGACAGCGTTACTATATCCCATTGCAACTATTTTGCGAGAGGGATAATAGCGAGCGGAGGCCTTTGCGAGCGAAGCTTGCCCTTATGGTAACGCGTATATACTCACTTTAAGTGAAAAATTGCCGAATCAGTGAATGAGAGTGTACTACTATGCTTTCAAAAACTTACGTACCACAGAGTTGCTGCTGAGATGCTGGATACTGCCATTTACATCTTTTTTCGACATGCAATTTGATGTATAAGCTATACTCAATTTTTGTTTAGCAGTTGAATTTATTGACATAATTCTTCGTTAAGCAGATAACGAAATAGCATCAACAACTCGAAATTTTTTTTGAAAGCCGACATTTCCGTTAGAGTATTTTGTTTACTGAGCTTCTATGAGGTATTTGACATCATCCCGCCAAATCGCTCATGTCACTTTGACGTCGTAAGTTTCTCCTTTAATGGACGTATTTTGCTTGTAAACGTTTTTAAAAAAGTCAATAATCCGGCCAAAGTATTCTCATGGGCGATTTTGTGTTCAATCCGGATGGCTTCACGGTATTAAATAATTTTGAAGTCCGATATTGAGTGGTTTTCTTTATTGAAATGTTGTGAAACAGGCTTTGGACGATTGTGTCAGACATCTGCGAGGTGTTTTTTTTTTTCAAACACCTTTTGTTTTGGCTCGTGGTTTTCCGTAAATTTGACTGGACCCCCCCCCCCAACTAATCTAATATATGCCGGTCTAGGTCAAAACAGGGACGTATTAAGAACCATATTTTAAGCCCCCCCCCCCTTTAAAATGTGCTGGTCTAGACCAATTTTACAAATGCTTCCGTGTTTCAACCCGCCTTATACTACCTTTTTTTGGCAATCATCAAACAGAAAGTTTTGTAAGATAAGATAAACTGTCATAGTCTATAACGCAAAAAATAAAAAAGAAAGATCTTTTTTATTTTATATCATCATATTTATTTTCTCTCCGCTCGCACAAAAAGGCTTTGCCTTGATTAATATTTATATGCAACCAAGTAAATGTTCAAATAAACAATTAATGCACGCCAAAACGACCATCAACGAAAGCAAAAACCTTATACTCAAGAAGTACACCAATTGAATCAAAGGAGTAAGGCCAATGACTTCTATTTGCACGCGCGTGCTGCTCCTGGAATCGGAGTTGTTTATACGGGATGACAATGACGCGAAATAAAGTAGCCGCATAGCACCGTTACATCATTTAATTTTCTCCACAAAGCCTGTATAACGCCTATACATAAGTGCAGGGCATTTTGATCTATACCTGTATATATAATGTCACATGATGACAAATATGGATAATGACCATATCCCTGTATACAGCACAAAATCGATAATTCAGAAAATCAGAAACCGAAGGCATACAAAATCAGGATAAAACAGGAACCAAAGCAAACAAACAAAAACCTCCACCACATGAAAAGAAGCGAACTCCCGATATGGGAGTGAGACCAGGTGCCCAGGAAGAGTAAGCATCTCTGATACTGCATAACCGGGGGCCGCACGTAAGCTCTAACGACAACCAGCTTGAATCAGATGGAATGACGGAACAACCACGTTCTTTCTTTTCAGATGTTGTTCAAAGACTATTTCATTTCTGGATTCATGGTTAATATTCTTCAGTGTCGAACCTTTTTTCCGGAATTTCCAATGATCATTTTGTTTCTATACAGTGACTAATGGTCTTAATTTGTGTTTTGTTACGGGTATGCAACATACAGCAAGTGCATTTATAGTACATGTAATGCGAGTTAGCGCATTTCATGCGATAAATGCACTTGCTGTGTGTTACATACAAGTAACAAAACACTTATTATGACATTTCTTCTATATATATGCACAGCATTTGTCTGTGTCATTCTTGTTTTCTGAACTAGCGTTTTTTTCTAGTTAACAAGAAAGAAGGGGATCTCCAACAAGATTCGGTTGCAGCACCAACAGCAACACACCAAACACCCCAAGTGAAAACACAGAGAAGACAGAGAAGACACACACAGCAAGAGACAAGGAACAGCAAACGAGACATCAAGCATAAAAGACAACACATAAACCAACGAGACCCATGGGCAATCGGTGCCGACTTAGGACGGCCATCTGCCACTTTAGTGACAGATGGTGTGGTTATCCTGGACTTTGTACGCACAACCCTCCCACTTTTCCGGTTACCCAAAGGTCTCGAAGAATGCTCAATTGTTGTGTAAAATAACCTCCTCACAGTGAGATGAACATACAAACAAGACAACACAACGCAGGGGCCCATGGAACACAGATGAATATGTAAATATAGATAAAAATAGGATAGAGGCGTACGAAATACAGTCCGTGCTCTGCAGGCTGTAGCAAGCTCATGCATGTTATCACCCTAGGAAGGCGACTGACATATTCAGAGAGGACATGCTGTCGGGGCCCTGTCTTCTCTAAAGAGGTTTAGACATGGCCCGTCATGGAGTCCCGTCGTCACAGTCGGTCAGAGTACAAGCCCCTACCCTATTGATATCCCAACTTTAAGGACCATCTACACGAAATCTGTCCTTATGAACTAGAGATCAAGGAACAGAGAAGGACAGATCCGCTTCGTACTTGAATATACTTCTATCTTTCGATGCAAACGGTCATTTGAACACCTCACTGTATGACAAGCGTGACGATTTCAGCTTCCACATAACTAACTTCCCTTTCATGAGTAGCAATATTCCGTCTTCTCCTGCTTATGACGTTTTTGTTTCTCAGCTGATACGGTACGCAAGGACATGTTCCAAATATGAAGATTTTATCATTACAGCCAGACGGCTCGCAAGTAAGCTACATGTTTAGGGTTATATCACAGAACGGCTGCAATCATCATTGAGGATGTTCTTCTGTCGCCACGGGGATATAATAATAACATATCTGATCCCCATTTCCAGAATGATCAGTGACATTAAATTCTACATTGTGATTGAATATGGATGTCGTCATCACCAAACAAGATATACTTACCTGATCTGTACATCAAAATGTACATCGAGACAATGTTATGACAGGTTTCCATGGAGCTGTTTTTCGACGGGTGTGGCAACAATCAGGAGACGCTGACTCTCCCCGGACACCTGGTCTCACTTCGGAATGTTGTTTACTCGAGGTTCGAAACCGTTCCGATGGGAATAGTCACGATTTGACCTTGACTCTCGACTTTGAGACTGAAGAACTGTTAGGTACTTCTTTGATGTTTATTGGAATTAACATGAGTTAAAGAAGATCCTGACGATAATCTCAACAGCACTCACAATAGAGCAAAAAATTAAGCATCGACGGACCCCTAGCAAGCTAGAGGTGGGACCAGGTGCCCGGGAGGAGTAAGCATCCCCTGTTGGCTAGCCGCACCCGCCGTCGATGGTTAAGCACGAAAATGAAAACACAATATATATCAACTTCATGCACTGTCTGACGTTATGTCTATATAGAAAGTGCTATGGCGACAATGTCAGGGAAATATATTCAAAACACTTACTGTCAAACCCCTCGCGGGGAACTTTTTTACGAGCTCCACACGGCAAAGGGCATAAGTGTGACACAAATGAGTTAAAGAAGATCTTGACGATAATCTCAACAGCACTCACAATAGAGCAAAAAATTAAGCATCGACGGACCCCTAGCAAGCTAGAGGTGGGACCAGGTACCCGGGAGGAGTAAGCATCCCCTGTTGGCTAGCCAGTAATTGAATTATATGAAATTACTTTGATAATTGTTTTGTCTATTGATGTATAGACAAAATCCGATGCGCGCACAAAATAGTTTGTACATCGGTTTTTGCATTTTACATCGATAGTCATTTCTTAAATAACGCTATAAGAATTCAATTCATAAATGGTGTATTTTGTAGTTTATAAAGTAAGTTCAATGCATAAATATTTTTCTTCAAAATCAATTTTGTGCGATGGAGTGGATATGGCAGATGGTTACATCGTGTTAACAGTTTTACTGAGTTTGCTTGGAGTCTTTTGTGTGGCCATAGGTGTTGTGGTAAGAAGAAGAAAGAAAAGGCATGCATATGAAGAAATTACCGATTCGATGCAGATTGACGGATAATTTATGAAATTAAACACTTGCAAATAAAGAAAAAAATGCAAACTAAACATTCCAGAAAATATTCTTGATATCGTGCAAATCATAAAGTAAAATGTACTAAATTGTAATTGATTAAAATTAACTATCCAGTATATTTTGTCTAAAGATTACGATTTCTCTCTCTTTCTTTTCACTGTTTTTGTTTTACTTGGGCCCAGAGCCATTTGTATAAATGTGTTATATACCATTAAACAATTTGAATACGGATTTGTATGATTTCCCATGCTCTATTTTTATTTGGCCAAAAGAGGAAGGGTTGGGGCATTGCAACCCCTGACCATATCTACAATGAAAGTTTATGAAGTATTTAGTAATTATTCAAGACTCACTTTGACTTTTGTATATGTTTATGATATATGGATACATTAAAACACAATAGGAAGAAATGTGAAGGCAAAATGAGGATAAAAAATAGGCATCTAATGTAAAATGAAGTGCGGGCAGCGAAGAGAGCCGAATTTTTTTTTCCAAAAGTAAAGAGATTAAGCATAAAAAGAATACTCTGAGTCAATAACCTTGGGTGAAAAAGGGGCGGGCCCCTTGGGCCCCACTCTAAATCCTCCACTGATCTTGAAAAGGATTAGTTTTCAAAATCTAAGGACACTGATTATTTGAAATGTTTTATAGTACTTCTAGTTATCTGAATAATATTCCGACAAGACGGCCCTGTGAGTGACAAAGGATGAATTGACGCTGAGCAAAGCAAACGTTACAAATTGGACCTCGATATCAAAATTGTAAACGGGGACGTTCATACCAGGGAGCGTGACTAAAGAGATGATTCTGGATTCAACATAATGAATCTAGGCTACTGTCATACGGTAATTAAACATTTCATCTCATCCGATACGCTAGAGCATGTACCAATGTTTAAAATTATCATAGCAGAAATTTTTAAATTGCCAAGAAACTCTTACCTCAAGGTTTCCGCTTTCATTACCTAGTCTTATTTGACATCATATATCACTTTGCAATTTCGGAAACTTTTCTACTTTGAAAACTTTTTATATTGTCCTAAAATCATTGAATTATAGTCAAACACAAAAAAAAAACAAAATCCAAATATCACAATGAAAAGGCTTACAAATTCTAGAAAATATATACAGATGACAAATATGGATAATGACCATATCCCTGTATACAGCACAAAATCGATAATTCAGAAAATCAGAAACCGAAGGCATACAAAATCAGGACAAAACAGGAACCAAAGCAAACAACCAAAAATAACCTAGTCATATCATCCTATAATATCATAGATATTAAATCAGGTAAACATCCTAGCACGATCCGTCCAATGCTTTTTTTTTGTGGTAATTTTATTTCATTTCGATATGTGAGTATATCGACTCTACCGGAAATCTTACGCGGTTTTGGACAAACTGTTATTCGCCATATTGGATTTTATGTGGTGTATTATTGAAATTATTTCCTTACACCGAGTCAAAGCTCCAACTTTTACTATTTTAACTCCAAGTATTCTCTACATCAATAGCTAGATTTTCCCATCTACGGAAAAATGCACTTATATTTTAACATTTGAAAACTTTTAAATTCATGCACCGAACTGCTCAGCTGCACCTCAGAAGAATTCATGAATACTACTATTACTTATCTTAAATATTATTTTACATCTACAAACATTTGTCCTTCAATTTTGAGTACACGGTCTCATAATCTTTTGTCACACTGCAAATAAATTTCTAGAAATCTCATTGGTTGTTTAGCCGTAATGATGAGACTATGTTACCCGTCTGCAGCCGTAAATATGGAACTTTGGGATGTCACGGATACCTTATTCTTTCTCGACGTTATAGCGAGCTTTTCCCGTAAAAACGCTCAAACGTTTTGAATTTTCCTCTCGCTTCAGATCCTTTAATTCTAATTTTAAACTGCTAAAATGAATTTTATTCGTAGTTTATTCATTTTGAATGAACCATTTACGGGTACGATCTTTTTAATGGTGAAGAAAATCTTACAATCCATCAACAAATAAAAAAGTTAGAAATTTTATTTTCGACGTCATTTTGAAATGATAACCACACCTTCTGCTATTTCCGTGGCAGATGGCCGTCCTAAGTCGGCACCGGTTGCCCATTGGTCTCGTTGGTTTATGTGTAGTCCGTTGTGTTTGATATTTCTGTGTTGTGCGTTGACGTTCCTTGTTCCTCATACGTCTCTCTCTGTGCTTGTTTGCTTTGTGTTTTTGCATTGGGTGTTTTGTGGTTTTGCTGTGGGTGCTGCAACCTGGTGTTGTGAGAGATCCCCTCCTTTGTTTGAAACGACATTTCATAAGCGATTTGCAGTATGACAAAAATGTTATAACGGTTCCAGACAGGTAATATGGTCTGATATACCTTGTCTGGAACTCATATTCCAGACAAGGTATATCAGACCATATTACCTGTCTGGAACCGTAATAACGTATAATAAATCTCGGGTTTATACAATATGGGGTCCTTTCTCACGTGCCGATCCGCCCCATCATAGGTAGAAAAATAAAAGATTTTTAAGTTCCTTTTCGTAATTAACAAGAATTTCGACTGGTTGTGATTTCTTTATCAATTATTTACACGATATATATATTAGAAAAGTGGTGGAATAGTCTTGTGAATTATTGATGACAAATTACAAATCCGCAACATTCCGTGGATCCGCCTCTGGATTTCTTTCTATGTTGATATGGCTACTAGCCCCCCCCCCCTCCTCCCCCGCGTGTAAAATGAATATACCCGGGATTTTGAGATAGTATTATCAAAATTGGAGGACAAATGTTTGTAGACATATGATCATAGTAACGTTTTAGGTAGGTTTTAGTATTAATCATGAATTCTGCAGAACTGTAGCAGCGCAGTTCGGTGCACTAAGTTTATATGGTCGTCGTGAAAAATATTAATGTAATTTGTACTCAGAAAGATGGGAAAATAAAGATGTTGAGGTACAGAAATCTTTGCATTAAAATTGTTAAAATTAGAGTCTTAGTTATGCAGAACGGCAGATTTTAGAGAATCACTGACGAGGGTTAAGTACCTGAAACGTGCATGTCTGGTCCATGCTGCAATTTAATCTGTTCTTAAATGATGATTTTGAATTTAAAGACGTTTAAAATTTGTACCACTTGGTAAGTGTCACTGCTGGTGGACTAGGAATCCCCAAAAGCTAATGTAGCTAAGTTCTATCAACTTTAGTTGATCTTGTCTTAAACGCATTCAAAAATTTCTGTTAAGAAATTTCTTGAAGTTTTTTTAAACATGGGTCCTTTATCATCATATCCCACCCATCTCGCTACGTCTTGTGGTACATTTTTGGACATAATAATTTTCACACTCTTTGGCCTTGTTACATTCTTTAAATTGAGGATCACTGACGAGGGTTTAGTACCCGAAACGTGCATATCTTGTCCATGCTGCAAATTTATCTATTCTTAAATCATGTTATTGAATTCGAATACGTTTAACATTCGCAACTGTTCCAATGGAAGTTCTAATGATTTTATCGTGCCTTCCGACTTTGAGTACTTCTTTGGTGTTTACTCGATAAGTCGAACAACGAGTAACATTTAAAGTACCTTGACAATACATGCGTTTCTGATCGGTGATAGAGAAAGTGGAATAAATCTTATTGAAATCAATTGCTGGCTATATACTCAGTAAATCGAACTTCTGATAAGTCGAACTAATTGCTATGGTCCCTTGAAGTTCGACTTATCGAGAATGAACTTTTCACACTGCACAGCAGATGACCGTCTTTGGTCGGCACCGGCTGTCTATTTGTTTCATTGATGTATGCGTAGTCTGGATTGATTTTGTATTTGAGGGGTTTGACAGTATGTGTTTTGAATATTTTCCCTGACATGGTCGCCATAGCACTTTCTATATAGATATAACCTCAGACAGTGCAATACATGTATTTTATATATTGTTTTATTTTCCAGCATGAACATCGACGGCAGGTGCGGCTAGCCTACAGGGGATGCTTACTCCTCCCAGGCACCTGAGGTCCGTCGATGTTCAATTCGGTGCTCTATTGTGAGTGTTGTTGAGATTATCGTCAGGATCCTCTTTAACTCATGGATGTTTGGTTTTCCATGTAGCTTTGGTGTCTGTTTCGATGTTTCGCTGTAGGTGCTCCAACCGGATCATGTTGGAGATATTCTCCTTTCATTTATCATATATTGCTATTTTAAAAATCAAAACCTGCACTCTTTCTTTTTTTTTTTTTTCTTTTTTCTTTTTCATATGTATTTTTAATCACTTTTAAAGTTGAAATTCTACGAGGTTTTGCTTGAAATTAATTGGAATCGCCAAACAGGGCATGCTTACTCCACCCTTGCACCTGGTCCCAACTCTAGCTTGTTAGGGGTTTGTCGATGCTCAATTTGGTGATCTATTAAGAGTGCTGTTGAGATTGTCGTCAGGATCTTCTTTATCTCATTATACACGTTGTATATTTTACCTAAGTTTAATGTCATGTATACTAAGTAAATGTAGAATTTTTTTCTTAATAACAACATTATGTAATCAAAATTCAGTTTTCCGCATAATAATGATATGTGTATGCGTCTAGTGTCTCTATAAGGTCTAAGGATACTTCTTTGTTATTTTACGTCTCCCTGACTGTAATTGAGTCAGACGAAAGATTGTTATTTGCTGATTTCATGGCTTTAGCATTCCCTGTCTTTAATTCTATATTTCCTGGTCGCCTCGTCTTTTGTTTGTCCACCATGTCGTCTTTATCTGCATATTCCATGTGTTTGTAATACATGATAAAGTTATTTACCAGAACTGGAACGGAGAAGCCGATCATTAGTAATCCGGATAACGCGGTCAACGAACCGATCAACTTGCCCCATAATGTTATTGGGTACATATCTCCGTACCCCACTGTTGTCATAGTAATAAGGGCCCACCAAAAGCTATGGGGAATGCTCTGAAAAACTGACTCATCATCGACATAATAAATCAGTGACGAAAATAATAATACGCCCACAAGAAGGAATACGCACATCAGCATGAGTTCTTGGATACTCGATCGGAGTGTATACACCAGAATCCAAAGTCCAGGCACGTGGCGTATTAGACGGAATATACGTAATATCCTGGCGATACGCACAATGGCGATAAAATCAACGGAACCTTCGTATCGCAATTCTGGATGGACTCCGTAAACAATGAACTGAATGTAATCTGGCAAGAGCGCTAATAAATCGATTACTCCTATCAATGACGTAATAAAACGCCATCGTTTTCTAGCAAATATTATTCTTGCTGCATATTCAATCGTGAAAAATGCAATGCAAATTATGTCGATCGTGAAAAAGACGGGATGTGTTAGAATGACGCGCTGTTTTCCAGAACCGGAAGATGTTGTTATATTTGACGTCACATTTCCGGGTATCTCTGTCGTCATATTACTATTTTGGCTTAAGCTTTGTGACCGCACTTCGTAGCCTGGCTTGTCTATTAGTTTACTGTAATTGAATTCAGGAAGCGTCTCCGTCACGAATGAAATGATTGACAGTATGACAAAGAGCAGAGAAACGATGCTGTAAATCTGAAAATAAAAGATAAAATGTCGTTTTGAGCTTCGTTATTCTTTGCTAGAAACCCCTATGTCTTTTGAGTCAGAAGAAACATCGGAGGAAGCAAAATTAATATTGTGTTTATTAATTTAAAGTGCTGTTGAAATTCAAAATTCAGACCAAGTTGCCTTTTGTTGGGTTGTTAGAATATCAAATAGATTAATGAAAAATAAAATGAACTGTTCGTAAATGTCAGGCTGTGAATTTGGTCGAAAAGGAAGTTTGTCGACCATCTCCAATTGTACTCAATTGAAGCACCCAAAGCAAAACAGCTTAATGCGATAAAACACAGAGTGGACAAGGAGATCACGAGACATCGAAGGGACAAGATAAATTAAGTACCAAAGACAACGATACATTAGTTATACGAGGGCTGTCCGTAAAGTTCGTGGACAAGGCTTAAATAAAGGAAAATTAGTGTTGAAGATATTTATTTTTAGTACAATTATTATCATATACTATTTGCGAATTACAAAATGTAAACAATTATCATATTTTGATTTTATTTTTACAACTATGACATAATTAGACATAGGATGGTAACCCGGAGCATGGTAAATTTTTACCGAAATATGTTGTTTATCATTTTACTCATTTCATTTGCATTTTGTAAAATTCCGCGGATAAAACAATAATTTTTTCATTGTAATGTTGACAATAGTTATAACATCACACATGCAAAATTGAATGTTCAAAGTTCCAAGATGAGAGAGAAAACTGGATCAGAAGGTAATAGGATGTGATCATCATTGTTCGAAAAATGACGACTTCTCGAGAGGCGGAGCAGAGAGAAGTGATAAAATTTTGTATAGGCTTCAGAAAAACACAGACATAGACTCATATATTCCTTAAACAGTTGGGAAAAATGATAAAACTAGTCGTTTGCAAGTTTTCAAGTGGCAAAGAGGATTTTTGGACGTTAGGGACAGTTTGCAGGCGGTATGCGCTAGGGAAGACTTTCTATAAAAGAAACAAGTGCTTTTAAATGAAGAACATGACGTGATTCATAGTGATCAGCCACAATCAATTCGGGAAATTGTTGTTAACTTTGAAAATAAATCGTGCATATGATCTTAATCCATGATCCTACAGAGCGTCAAGTCTGTGCTGGCTGGGTTCCGAATTTTTTAGAAATCTAAATTAAGCGAGGAGAGTAGAATTGTCAAAACAGTTTGTAACGTATAACGTCAAGGATCCTCATGCTAGTGCTCCGGGTATGAGGAAGTGCCCTTTTTATATTGCATAGAAATATAATTATTTGTGCTTTGTTTGCAATGAAATTTTGCATATTATTGATATGAAACTTGGATTTAATAAAAAATTATACTTCTATTTATTTTACCATTGTTTGCTAGCTTTTATCAAGGCAGTCCACGAACTTTACGGACAACCCTCGTACATAAACCAACGAGACCAACAGGCAATCGGTACCGACTTAGGACGTCCATCTTCTACGATAGATGGTGTGGTTATTCGAATTACATGCTTTAAGAGTGACGTCGCGTTTAACATTTTATACATGAATTGATCTTTATATGCTAAACGTCTTCAAATTCAATAGCATTATTTCAGAACAGATAATTTTTCAGCATGTATCAGACATGCAAGTTTCGGGTATTAAACCCTCGTCAGTGATCCTCAATCTAGATGAAATTTATTGTTGATCTAAGGATCTATGATACACCCGCCTGGCATTTTTTACCTATAAGCAATGTATAAAAAGTTTGACGGGGCACAATTCAACACACAATTGAGGAACATGACACTTCATTTGAACTAAACCAGTATTTCTCAATGTAAAGTTATCTCTAAGAAATAAATATATTCCCTGTGACACTTTTCATTTAAATGTCGACAAGCACAAAATATTGATTTTTTTTACAAGTTTGAAAGGGGAACAACTCTGCACAAAATTGAGCGTCATGTCACATACTCAAACCTAACCTGTAATTTTTGGTATAGTATAGCTACATTCAAGAAATGAATTGGTTAATTGGTATTCAGTAACGGTTTTCCTTCCAATGTCCGGAAACCACAAATTCATGAATTTTTCTAAGTTTCAAGGGGCATAACTCTGCAAAAAAATTGAGAGACATGACCCATATTCAAACTTGACCTGTATTTTTTGTGTAAAAGCTATATTTAAGAAATGAATTGATTATCTGTAACGCTTGAAATTAAAATTTTCATTTAAATGTCCGGAAACCACAAAATCTTGAATTTTTCTAAGTTTCGAGGGGCCTAACTCTGCACACAATTCAGGGACATGATCCATATTTGAACTTGGCTTGTATTTTTTAAGTAAAAGCTATATATGCAAGAAATGAATTGATTATCTGTTATGGTTGGTTTACCTTTAATTGTCCGTAAACCACACATTTTTGAATTTTTTTTTAAGTTTCAAGAGGCATAACTCTGCATGTAATTAAGGGACAAGACCCATATTTGAACATGACATTTTTTTTGTGAAAAAGCTATATGCAAGAAATGAATTGATTATCTGTAACGGTTTACCTTTTAATGTCCGGAAACCACAAATTTTTCTATGTTTCAAAGGGCATAACTCGTATTTGAAATTGACTGGAATTTTTTTAAGTTAAAGCTATATGCAAGAAATGAATTGATTATCTGTAACGGTTTACCTTTTAATGTCCGAAAACCACAAATTTTTTTTTTTTTTTTTTTTGGTTTCAAGGGGCATAACTCTGCACGTTATAAAGGGACATGGCCCATATTTGAACTTGACCTGTATTTTTTGGTGAAAAAGCTATATGCAAGAAATAAATGTAAAGAAACCTCTATATTTTGAATTTTTTAACTTTCAAGAGGCATAACTCTGCATGTAATTAAGGGACATGACCAATATTTGAACATGACCTGTTTTTTTTTTTTTTTTTTTTTTTTTTTTTTGGTGAAAACGCTATATGCAAGAAATGAACTGATTATCTGTAACGGTTTACCTTTTAATGTCCGGAAACCACAAATTTTGAATTTTTTTTAAGTTTCAAGGGGCATAACTCTGCACGTAATTAAGGGACATGACCCATATTTGAACTTGATCTGGAAATGAATTGATTATCTGTATAGGGTTTCCTTTAAATGTCCGGAAACCACGAAATTTTGAATTTCTAATTTTCAAGGGGCATCACTCTGCACGTTATAAAGGGACATGACCAATATTTGAACTTGACCTGTATTTTTATGAAAATGCTATATGCAAGAAATGAATGTAGAGAAACCTCAATATTTTGATTTTTTTAAGTTTCAAGGGGCATAACTCTGCACGCAATTGAGGGACATGAACTATATTCAAACTTGACCTGTATTTCTTGATGTTAAAGCTATATGCACAAAATTAATTGATTATCTGTAACAGTTTTCCTTTAAATGTCCGGAACCACAGGTAGGACGGACGGACGGACGCACTCACACACGGACGGACATGTGCATCACTATATACCCCCACCATTTTATGGCGGGGTATAAAAATGTAATATGGCCAAAGGATATGAAAGCTAATTTCAATTTTCTGAAAGATTGCATTAAAGCTTTAATGACTTTTGTATGATAATTCATTCACAAATAACAACATAAAACATTTATTGAAGCAAGGATGGAAATCGTTCACAATGGAAAATACATTTTATTACATGTATTATTTTTGGAACGGAACGAAGGAATACAATTTATAACTAAAATTAAAACATGAATTGATCACAGTAGCAATTCTTTAATATATATTTCCAAATCAATTTTCGATTTTGTAAGATTTTGGATGGCATGATCCAGTTACATTCAGCTTTAATATAAATTTGCAAACGATTTGTCAACAAGATATCTATTGTAAACGGATTTGTCCAAAGATGTCAGATTTCCATTATTTCTCTTTTAACATACCAAATGTACATACATGTAGGTCAAACTGCTGAGATGACATCTTTTGATTTATTTTTAATATTTCAAATCGATACAGTTTTGAACATGAGAAAATTAAAAAAGATCCTACATGAAATTTGAAACTGCTAGCATCGCATCGAAGAAAATTTCCAATTCTAATTTCGAAAATATTTCATCTTCTGATTTTACTTGTGTTGTCATTATCATTATTTTCATTTATCAATTTCTTTTTAACGTTTGCTTTTTTGTATAGTATATTTTGTTTTGTTTTTCATCAATGAAGGTTCTCTCTGGAGGGGAAAAGTTGAAGGACTTCGTTTTCTTTAGAAGCTGTAGGTTAAGTCAAGATTTCTACTTATCATGCCACGTTTCATACTTACTCTAGCAGCGATAGAAGTCGTTGGTTTATTTAGTAAATTCCAGACCCTTGGTTGCACTCTTCCCCAGCAGGTGTCGCTAATCTGTTCGCCATCTTTATCCGCCAGGTACGTGCCCCTTCTATCTTTCTCTAGCTGGTTTAAGGCAGTTAATGTGGAATTCCAAGAGTTGTAGTGACCCCAGCAACACTTCTGTATGACGTCATCTTCAACGCCCCAAAACTGATACAAAATATGGCGTTCTTTTCGTCAATTATCACGAGGCAATGAGTTCATTAAGAATCGTATTTCTTTTCTCAAAGGTTATAACTACGTATTTTACCCAATAAATCAAAGTTAGGCTTTTATGGAATATAGAATATATCACGGTAGCATATCACGTGACAGGCAAATAATCTCTAGCCCTGGAATTCCCTCCGATTAAACAGGTAAATACTGTCTAAATCTACTTAATATTAGACTTTTTTCACCGTGACGAACTTCGCACTTCGAACTTCGCACTTTAATTTCATAAGTTGGTTGCCGAAAAAAGCGCGCCAATTGTACAGGAAGTACAATATATCATTCCATTGAGCATACTAATCAAAATGTAGATGACTCCGCTTATGAGTTTATACGCGAACGACAGCTACGCCATTTTTTCTTCAATGTTCGAAGTGCGAAGTACGAAATTCGAAGTGCGAAGTTCGTCACGATGAAAAATGTCTAATATTAATATGAATTTATTTTTGGTCTATCATAGGAGTATCATTATCATTTATATGATGGTAATCTATTCGGGTAAGAATAGAATTGTATTCATAGAATACTTAATAATACTTAAACAGAAAATGTTGTTTATTTACGTACAACATATCATAACATGTAAACAAAATAAAAAAAAATCTGTTCAAGTGTTCTTTAAATATACATCTATTCTTGATTAGAAAAGATTACCAGCATATAGATGATAGTGATGCTCATATGATAGGCTTAGAATAGTTTCATATAGAGTAGATTTAGACTGTATTTACCATATTTAATCGAAGGGGATTCCCGGGCAAGAGATTATTTGCATATCACGTGATACGCTACTTTGAGTATATATATATCATGGATATTTATATGTCAGGTGTCCTGTCTTGGACATTGATCATATTGAATTTGAAGACGTTATAACATTGAAAGAGAGAAGATAATCCATTTTTTCATTTATATAGAGGTATTTTCGTTTCTCTCCTTTCTCTATTCGATTTTTGTCAATGTGATTTATTCTAACATGTAAATTTCATGATATAATCTCATAATGCCTTACTTGTAACTCCCTCTTGACAGCAGGGCCACACAAGTGAGAGGGGATGTGTAGCTCGCCTGTACGAAGGTAGTTCAGTATTGCCTGAAATATTAATCATATGATAAATCTTCTATTCAGTATCTTTAAAAAAATTTAGATTTCTCTCTTTATTAGCTTCATGTCCAATGAGAACAATTTATCTTTTTACTGTTAGGTATTAAAATTTGCTTCATGACCAGAATGGATAAATATATTTTTATGGAACAGCTGATCATACAAATATTCATTACATGGACCAAACAAAGAACTCAGCTTACATATTTGTTACGACAATGTTAAATAACCCTTCCTGACAGCAATTTGTTATTTACAAAATAGCTGTCTACAATCGGTACATCGGGAAAATGTCAAATTCCTATTTGTCTAGATTTTGAAAGCCTTTACAAGGATTTACGAATACCTAAATTTAATATGCATCGAGACATTTTACTGAGCAATCTTGCCCTCGGCATACGTTGATAATATCTTGAGTAAAGAGCCTGTAAGGAATACAACGTACTAGTATGTAAAGTATTGCAAGTTATTCCGTCTACTCGTTTTAAATCTTTTAAAAATAAAGCACAGGTTACATCCGTTAGAAACACTGATTGATTCAGACTAAATATCATTGTCACATTCGCAGAGAAAAAACGTTATCCTGTTCGTCTATAAGACGATTCATAAACTTTCCATTAATTAACAAAGGTTTTGATCTTCTAAACATCTCTAATATTTTGAGAGATCGTCGCGTAAAAAAAAACCATTCCTCAATATTTTGAGAATTTAGAACATCCTCTTATTTGTAACAAGTATGAGAAACCTATTCGAAATTTCGTTTTTAAACGAAAATAAGTGGGGATCACCAACAACATTCGTTACAACTACCACAGCAAAACACCAATGAATAAACAAAGAGTAGGCACCCACAGAAAGAGAAGCAAAAGGGACAAGGAACACCAACTCACACCATAGAAACACAAAATACCACACATAAACCAACGAGACCAACTCACACCATAGAAACATGAAACACAACAGACCACAAATAAACCAACGAGACCAACTGGCAACCGGTGCCGAGTTTGGACGGCCATCTGCCACGTAAGCAATAGACGGTGTGGTTATCCTGGAATACAGTCCGTGCTCTGTCGGCTGTAGCGAGCTCGTGCATTTGATCAACCGAGCAGACCGACTGAGATTCAGAGAGGACAGGTGGTCGGGCCCTGTCTTCTCTAAAGAGGTTTGAACTGGGCCCGTCATGGAGTCCTGTCGTCACAGTCAGTCAGAGTGCAATTCTTTAGAATGCGCTGGTACAAGGCTGTAGATTGGTCCTGTAACAAGCCAAGTGTCTGTCTGGTGACAGAAGGATCATATACAAGGCGTTTGATGATTTTAACACATATTTTGTTAATTATGTCACCATAAAAAAACAGGATGTGAAAGAAGGGAGGGGATCTTCAACCAGACCCTGTTGCAGCACCAACAGCAAAATACCAAAACACCTCATGCAAAAATACAAAGACTAGCACACTAAGAGACGAAAATGAGACAAAAGACATATAAACATCAAACACAAAAGACTACACATAAACCAACAAGACCAATGGGCAACCGGTGCCGACTTTGGAGGCCAATGTCAGCACATCACGGCGATAAAGGAACTTCTCTAGGTCCATTATAAATTCAGGGGATGTGATTGACAAAATGAAATCAAGAAATTTTCAGGCCAATACAATTTCTTCATACGACTTTTCTAATATGTACATCACGCTTCCTCGCGTCAAGATTAATGATTGGTTGTCCAAACTCATAAAATGGTGCTTTGATCGGGAGGGTAAATCTTACATCTGTACATCTGAATCAAAGGGTTTCTTTTCCGCTACAGAATACAAATCATACAAATCATGGACATGTAGTGACCTATAAATTGTCTTGTCCTTCCTCTCGGAAGATTTATGTAAGATTTGGTGAGAATGTCTACAACCAGGTTGTAGGGATCCCATTGGGTACTAATTCTGCGCCTCTTGTTGCAGATTGATTTTTATACACGTATGAAAAAAATTATCCAAAATTTTCAAAAGCAAAGAAAACATGATTTGAAATGTTTCATTGGTAATTCTAGGTACCTGGATGTTATTCTTACTATCGACAATCCTGTTTTTGTAAGTTATAAAAATGCTAATTATTCACAAGAATTGACTCTGAAGAAAACACACGTTACAAACAAAGAAACATTATTTTTGGATCTAAATATCAAAACTGTCAATGAAGAGATTCATAAATGTGTGTATGATCGATCTGTCAACAGATGGACACTTGGTTTGGTACTGGACCTATTTACAGCCTTGTACCAACGCATTCTTAAGAACTGCACTCTGACTGTGGCGTCAGGGCTCCATGATGGCCCTGTCCAGGCCTCTTTAGAGAAGACACCTGTCCTCTCTGAATCTCATTCGGACTCCTCGGGTGTTCTCGTGCATGAGCTGTATTTCGTATGCCTTCTGTTATTTATATCCATTTACATATCCATATATGTGTTTCATGAGCCCCTGCGTCATGCTGTCTGTTTGTATGTTCATCTGACAGTGAGGAGGTTAATTTACTCCACAATTGTGCGTTCTTCAAATTTGATAATCTGGAAAGTGGAAGGGTTGTGCGAACGTAATCCAGAATAATCACATCGTCTGCTACCGGCGTAGCAGATGGCCGTCCTAAATCAGCACCGGCTACCCACCAACTCACACCACAGAAACACCAAACAACCAAACATAAACCGACGAGACCAATGGGTAACCGGTGCCGACCAAGGACAGCCATCCGTCACCAGACGGTGCGACCATCCGGACCACGAACGCACATCCTTTCTAACCCCCTCCCGACTACGGAGATACAACTGTTGTGCAAAATAATCTTCTTATCGTAAGATGAACATACAACAGACAGCACGACACAAGGACCCATAAATCGCACAGATGGACACACAAATGGATTCAAAAAGACAGAAGGCTTGCTCTACCGCCTTTCAAACTTTATGAAAAGTCAATGTCAGAATCGTTTTTCATTCAATGTATTGGAAACATAGTAACTTTTTTTTACATACGCCGACTGTTTAATGATATTCTTTAATGTGTAAGAAAAACAGGGAACAAAGATACATTAGCAACTACCACACAAAACGGTTCAACAAGCCATCACAGCAGACGCGATATTTAGAATACTAGAAAAAACAATACAAGCAATGATCAAACTTATTCTAAATTCAAAACGTAGCTTGATTTAGGCTATAACTTTTCCGAAATATCGAGTCTAAGACCACCCAAGACCACCCAATTACAAATAAACCAAAAAGGACAATGAAGCTCGAACATCAGATGCATCTTATTCCATTATGACGTAGTTGAGTCAGAATGACTACCTCATTATCAGAACAATATTAAAGATCCTCCTCTAGCATTCCGTTACATCTATATCTAACTTCCCCACAAAGGACTGTCGAAATGTGGTGCATCCAAAGGTTTAGAATTTCCACAGGCCTACATTTAATTGCCTTTAAAATGTGCAAGCATACGATTTTGTTATTTTGATACGTCGTTTATGAATAATCAAGTAGATACCACATTTTATTATGTTTTGTTTTTTTATGAAATAGATAGCCTAATTTGAATTGTATACCTTTATTTTTGAAATATTCCACCCTTTTTTTGACATCATTTATGAAAGGAAGTTACATTTACAACGTCATAACCCGCTGAATAAAAACTATTTTAAGACTAGCATCACTTTATGAAAAGAGTTCAAGATATGTTCGTGAGAAAATATTTTGAATTAAAGATGCAGAAATGAACTTTGATGGTTACTTTTTCCCTACTTAATTTACATGGTTCTATCTCGCCTTTAATTAAATTGAATATCAATTATTTGATTTTTCTATTGTGATATTGCAAATCGAAGCTCCTTTTTATACAATAATTTATATTTCTACATCATGGCGCAAAATAAAATTTTAATCCCAGGGTTTCTTTACCTTTTAAGTGAAAAATACATGTAAATATAAAAAGTGAAAAAAAATAAGACACTGGCAAACTTTGGCAAACTTTTAGTAAAATTAAACAAGGCACTATAAGGAGTCTAAGCAGCTACTGCTTGCTAGCGACTTCCCTCCTTTTTGGGAAGTCGAAATTGTCAAAAAATGAGGATTCAACACTTGCACGGAAATTCACATTTTCTTTCAAAACATTGGGTAGGAATTTCAAAATATTATTTTTTGTACATATGGTCTTATTTTGTAATCTTTTATACAAATAGCTTCTAAAAGTACTAGATCACAGCGCAATCGGCTAAATTTCTACGACAAACCTTGAACACATCTGGATCTCTGTCAAAGAAGTAATCATGCGTCTCCTCTCTATAATTCCTCTGTAGGAAAGCATCGTCTGCTAAAGGACTGTTCGGCTGCTTGAACAATGTGGATTTATAAGTTTCGAACTTTGTTCCTCCGATATTGAATATAATTGTTCCCTTGGAAATTCCAATTTCAATAGAAATTTTCCCATCGTCTGCTACTTTTGCCCCTGGCAGGAGCGCATGCAGGAGATTCTGATCGGCAAGACCTCCTTTCTTTTTGGAAGACATCTTTTTGGTCTGATCCTGTTTATTCCTAGACGAAAGCAGCATTGTTATTTTGTATATATTTAATTTCCGCAAAACGAAACTATTATATTAAATCAAATTAAAACTAGATTAAATTCTGCATTTAAAGTCAGTCTAGTTATGCAATAAGAAGTTTAACTTTGCATGTTTCAGATGTATCGTAGCCTAGGAGTCGAGTCGTCATGGTCAACTGATTTCTCATCTTTAAGTAACTCTTTAATTTTCATTATGACAAACCTACCTGAGATAACTTGTTTAACATGTCCTACAGGTTAAGAGACAATGTATTACCTAGAGACGCCAGAGGTCCGACAAGTTTGGGGGGTTTGTGAGCGGAAGGAAAACTGCGATAAAGTCGTCTGTTTTATTAAATACAGGTGAATCATTTTAATGCTCGAATGCTTATTTTAACTTTATTACATCAGGCATAAACGCATGTCTTACTTTACACAAACGTTTCCATTTATTGTATGTGACAGCCAAGTAAATCGGGTAAAAATCTCACCTTTTTGGTAAAAATATTCTTTTGTATCGTTGTTCTAGTTATTCAAAAGAAAACATGGATGTCTTTTTGTAATGTGCAACTACTTGCGTTCACACGAATTTTTCGGAGCTCAAAATAACAATTTCGTAACATTTCTTTGTCCAAAAACACCTTGTGTCAGAAAAGCCATATAGGATGTTGTCTCAAGAATTTTTAAGTAAAATTTCATATTCAATCGTTGATGAAAGCACGCTAATCCCCTTTCCTTATACAAAAAGACAGAGAATGAGATGGAGGAAAATTTAATTATCTTTAAATCATACCGAAAAACCTGCATTATTATGCGTATTCGCTGTGAAAAGAATTTTCAACGTGAATCGGAATGTTTGCTGTACTTTTGAATCTGCAAAAAAAAATCTTCAAAAGCAAAGAAAACATGATTATGTGGAATGTTTCATTTGTACTTCTATGTACCTGGATGATATTCTTACTATTCATAATCCTGTTTTTGAAAAGTATAAAGATGTTATTTTTCCACAAGAATTAACTCTAAACAAGGCCCAAACAAGCAACAGAGTATATTACTTTAGGTATTTCACAACCTGCATTTTATGGTGACATAATTTACAAAATAAGAAGGATCAAAGGTAGAATGTTAGTCGGACTTCTCGGGTGATAACATCTATGAATTCGCTACAGCCGGCAGAGCACGGACTGTATTACGCACGTCTTCTTTTTATATTCATTTACATAGTCATCTGTGTTGATTGGACCCCTGCGTTTTACGGTATTGTTTGTGCGTGGTCATCAAACAGTGAGGGGTTCTTTTACAACATAATTGTGCGTTCTTCGAGACCTCTGGGAAATCGGAATAGTGGGATGGTTGTGCGTACGTAATCTAGGATAACCACATCGTCTGCTTCTTACGTAACAAATGGCCGTCCTAAGTCAACACCGGTTGCCCATTGGTCTCGATGTTTATGTGTGGTCTTTTATATTTAATGTTTCTATGGTGTGAGTTGGTGTCCCTTGTCCCTTTTGCGTCTCTTTCTGTGTGGGTGTCTGTTCTGTATTTATTTTTTTGTATCGGGTGTTTTGGGGTTTTGCTCTGGGTGCTACAGCCTATTGTTGGAGATCCCCTCCTTTCTTTTGAAATATATTTTTCTTGAAACAGTGAAACTGGGGGGGGGGGGGGGGGGTAGGGAGGGGGTTGTAATTTGGCATGTATCTTCGGCAGTTATCCGAAGATACAAGGTCAACTTTAATCGGAAAAAAATCGGAACAGTGGGAGGGTTGCGCGCACGTTATCCAGGATAGCCACACCGTCTGCTACTGACGTGGTAGATGGCCGAACTAAGTCAGCACCGATTGCCCATTCGTCTCGTTGGTTTATGTGTAATCATTTATGTTTGGTGTTTCTATGTGATTTGGCGTTCTTTGTACTATTTCCGTCTCATTCTGTGCGTGTCTGCTTTGTGTTTTTGCAGTTGATGTTTTTGGGTTTTGATGTAGGTGCAATCGAGTGTTGTTAGAGATCCCCTCCTTTCTTTTAGTTGGTTCTTTCGAAATCTAGTCGGAAAAGACAAAGTACACTGATTGTCCTACGACACTAATAGTCACATGAACACCCCACTCTATGACAAACGTGACGACTTCAGTTTCAACATCATAAAATTTCCTTTTTAAGTAGCAACATCCCTTTATCGCCTGTTATGGCGTGTTCATATCTCATTTGATACGTTCTATCAGAGCAAGAACCAAATATTGGGATTTTGTGCTACCATCCAACCTCAGAATATACTTGTGATGTATAACAAACATACATTTTGTTGCTTTGATGGGGTTTTTTAAGGGGTTAAGGGTGCTTTGATTAACGATTGAATATAAAGCTTTACTTTAAAATTCTTGAGACAGCCTTCTATATGGCATCATGGATTAAAATTTAATATTCGAAACACGTGTCTGGTGCATGAAAATTGGTTTAAATACTTATTTCTTGTTGCACTCTTGGGCAGTTGAAAGCGTTCCCCGTGACTTGGTGTTTGTTTAGTGTATTTAAAATTACTTCTCTGCTCTGTCATCTGAAAGAAGTTTTGTTGTGGCCCTTTATCAATTTGACATCATATATTTTTTGCTTTTTCGGAAACTTGTCATTTCAACGAAAAATACCATCGAAATTAAGGAGGTTAACATCTTAGCACCATCCCACTAATGCTGTTTTGAACATAGATTTTATTTGGATATGCTACTGAATCGACCCTAGAGGAAATTTGGAGCCGCAAACCCCCTATAAAGCAGATGCAGAAATTTAAATTCTAAAAATAAAACCAGAGGGCGCTAGTGAAATCAATTTGGGCGGCTTACGAAAGGCACTTTGGCTGGAAGAGAGCTTAAGAGTCATTCTCTGTAAGCATCAAAGAATTCTCAGAAAACTCGGAAATCGCATATCTCAGATTTTGATGATTTTCACTATGTAAGCTAAGTTTGACCCCCTGACAATGAAAATGACATTGGTTTTTGTATATGGCCATCCGTTGCCATGGTAACCATACCACCCCATTTTGGCCAGAAAATGGGCTTTTGCAAGCTCGAAATTAGCAACTTTCATGTCCGTTTTTCACAATGATAGTCTATAGGTGGGTTATATTTTGACATATGATGAAAAACTACTTACATATATGTTTGATATGAGACATTACTTTTTGGTTGAAATATGGGGGAAAAGTATTATTTTTTATTGCAAACTGTCCATATTTTGACATTTTCCAAAATACAAAAATACACCATTTTTGGCGATTCATAGAAAAATAACGCAGCATAAGTTAAATAGTGGAACAGGCCGTAATGAATCATTGATCCATTTTGAGAAAAATATAAAAAAATCCAGAGATGTTATTTTTGTTTAAAGAAAATAAATTCAATTTAAAAATAGTTACCATGGCAACATCTGCATTTTACATGATATATGTTTTTCATCAAGTACCTTAATTTATGGACAAGATAAACGATCAAATATGGTATATTAAGCAAGTTCACACTTTTTGTAACATTTTAATATCAACTATATTGGTATCTTATCATTGGTTGCTATGGTAACCATGGCCGAAAAGGTACAATTCTTACTTTTTATTCAAATTTTCCGTCGTTTTTAGGAGTTTTTGTACATTTGAATTAAATTAAATAGATAATTTCTATGTTTTCCTTTGAATGATATTCCATTTTCCCAAAATCATTGAAATTCTGGAGAAATATATAGAAAAAACACAAGAACTTCTCCATAGCAACGCACACAATCGTTGCAGATACAGAGCTTAAACAAAGCCATGTTATATGATTTTTACAATAAGTATCTCGAATCATGGGAGAGATAAACAACCAATTGTGGTATATTAAGCAAGGTCACACTTTTTGTGACATCTAAATATCAAGTATATTGGTATTTTATCATTTGTTGCTATGGTAACCATGCCCTGAAATGTATCATTTTCACTTTTTATTCAAATTTTCGATCTTTTTTTTCCAGAATTTTTGTACAGTTTGAGTAAATTAAAGTGGTAATTCCTATGTTTTCCTTTGAATAATATTCCATTTCCGAAAATCATCGAAATTCTGGAGAAATATGTAGAAAAAACGCAAGAATGTCTCCATAGCAACGCATGCAATTATTACAGATAAACAGCTGTAACGAGGCCATGATATATGTTTTACATTAAGTATCTCAGGTCATGGGAGAGATAAACAACCAATTGTGGAATATTAAGCCAGTTCACACTTTTTGTGACATTTAGATATAAAATATATTGATATTTTATCATTGGTTGCTATGGTAACCATGCTCTAAAAGGTACCATTCTCACTTTTTATTCAAATTTTCCGTCATTTTTTTTTAGAGTTTTTGAAAAGCTGAAGTAAATCTAAGTGATAATGTCTATGTTTTCCTGTGAATAATATTCCATTTTCCCAAAATCATTGAAATTCTAGAAAAATATATAGAAAAACGCAAGAATGTCTCCATAGCAACGCATGCAATTATTACAGATTAACAGCTGTATTAAGGCCATGATATATGTTTTACATTAAGTATCTCAAGTCATGGGAAAGATAAACAACCAATTGTGGTATATAAAGCATACAAAAAAGATACATTCTTTACTTTTTCGATGCTTATGTACATTTGAATTAAAAAGACAGTTCCGATATTTTCCTATACTTGATATTTATATTTCTGAATTTTTTTGAGAAATGTTCAGTAAATGTAATAAATCTCCATAGCAATGCAATCAATTAGAAATGATACACAACTAAAACAATGCCATGCTTTATGTTCTACATTCAGTTGCTCAAATTTTGAAAGAGATAAACAGTCAATTCTGATGTAGAAAGCAAGTTCACAGTTTTGGTGACATTTTAATATCAATAAAATCTTGATATTTTGTCATCAGTTGCCACGGCAACCATGCAAAAAAGGTGCAATTTTCACTTATTGAGCAAATTTTCCGTCCTTTTTTTTTTTTTTTTTTTTTTGTTTTTGTATATTTGATCTAAATTAAGGAGACAATTCCTATGTTTTCCTATAATTAATTTTCCTTAAAAGTAATTGAACTTCTGGAGAAATATGTAGAAGAAATGCAACAAGTCTCTATGGCAAAGCACACAATTTTTACTAATACAAAGCCAGAATTTCGTATAAAGCTTTTTAAATTTCGGGATTTTTAATATCTCACCAATGAATACTCTGTTGCATAAAATAAGTACATTTTCTGAAAATAATGAGAGTTGAATACCTACAGTACGAAAGCCTATTGAGCTCAAGTGGTAGCTGAGAAATTTATTTTTTCGCGTTATAACGCGAAACTTACGCGTTATAACGCGATACTTTCGCGTTATATCGCGAAACTTTCGCGTTATTACGCGAAACTTTCGCGTTATTACGCGAAACTTACGCGTTATTACGCGAAACTTTCGCGTTAATACGCAAAACTTTCGCGTTATTACGCGAAACTTACGCGTTATTACGCGAAACTTTCGCGTTATTACGCGAAACTTTCGCGTTATTACGCGAAACTTTCGCGTTATTACGCGAAACTTTCGCGTTATTACGCGAAACTTTCGCGTTATAACGCGAAAATTTGTATGTATGCAGTATGTAAAAGATTTCAAATCGGAGCCCTTGTAGGAGCTTCAGGATACCCCCAGCCCAGAGTAGTTTCATAGCAATAACAACATATAAGATTATTATGAAATACATGAACATATATATATAGGATCTCAAATGAATTTTCATTTCATACGATGTATTATGAAACGAGTTGTGTGTTTTATATCCCCGAGCCTTGGCGAGGGGATATAAAACGCACAACGAGTTTCATAATACATCGTATGAAATGAAAATTCATTTGAGATTCTTTTTATCACATGATATTGCCTAAAAATGTGTATTCCCAACGTGAAATCAACGTTTCCGAGAACTACAGAGGCGAACCACGCCGTGATCTTGAGGTCGTCTGCTACGCCATGAGAAGTAGTGTCCCCATCGTATAGATATTCTGTGCGTAAGAGAAAAGTATTTCAATTTTGAATGGTATTTTAATGCAAGAATTAATTCAACAATAACAATTTTAATCACTGATATTGACTCTTGGTCTGAATTTAACAGTTGACCGATATTTGAAAGGTCACATTTGTCAAGGTTCATGTGATTCGGTTCCAAACTTGACCAATCGCATTCAAGCAGAGCGATATGTAACGTGTTATCATATCATATATTTATGAAATGGCTTTATGAAACTGCATAACGGGTGTATCATGTGATAAATATATATATACGACGAAATTTCAATCAGAAAACAAGAGTAGATTTTTCAAGAAAATGTCAAGATTTACTTGAAATACTGTCTTGCCATTTCCAGGAACTACATGTTATGAATGATCGATATAGGCATTACACGAAATCCCTTAATTTTGGGAAGTACGTAAAATCCCTTATTATACTTATTCACTGTAACATATACACATAATATCACGAAATCCTATTAATATAAATGTATATATTATAGTGAATAAATGTAATCAGAGATTTTACATGATTCCTAAAATTAAGAAATTTCGTGTAATGCCTGTATCGATCGGTCATTACATGGAACTCCTGAAGCTGGCCAATTTTTAGTCTTCTTTTGACATTTGAAATCATAGCTTTTTCTGTCCTTTGATGCTGAATATCCTCTCTGACAAGTAGAAAGGAATGTTTATGTCAAATAAATAGAAATATTCAAGCTAGAGTTTAGGTAATATCCATCAAATTATTGCTCAAATTAAGGGTTCAATTTATTATTTTTATGCAGATTGAACATAAAACCAAAGTATCAATCAAGAACTTATCTAACATGATTGATGATTGAAGTATTTTTAAACATAAACCGAAAGTAGAAGAAACATTAGTATTCTTAAGAACATTTAGTTTTCTCGATAAGGCATAATAAATGCCTTAAATGTGTTGATTTCCAACTACCTTCCATGTGATACATATGTATCTGAATCTGATATAAAGTATATAAAAGTGATAAACGAACGCCCTGCCAGACAAATCAGTATGAAATGTAATTTTAATACGTCAATCATTGCTGTCTCCCAGTAAGCACTTTTAAGTACTAAGATTTTTAATTGCGACAAGATTTTGAGACGAATCGAACATCATTGCACTTTGGTACGAAAGCTTATATTGAGTTCCATGGTCCAAGCAAGATTCACCTCGACGTAGAAGAGGGAGGGGGAGGGGGGGGGGTTTGCGGCAATGGTGTCCGCACTCAAGAAAATGGGACCTATATTTCACGCTTGAGCAACCAGGTTAAGTGAAACAGGACATGTCCTTTATCAGCATATCTTTTAAAAGTCCTAAATCAACCAAACTTGTATGTGTGATGCATCTACTCTAGTAAGGATGCATATTGTAATGTACGGTACGTATGCTGCATTAGACCTATATTGCATGCCTGAAAAACCAGTTTAAGTAAAATTGGACAGGTCAATTTCCAGTCTATTAAAAGTCCTAGATCATTCAAATTTGTGTGAATGATGAATCTGAGGATCCTTCCTGCAATGCATGGTAGGGAAGCTGAATTTGACCTATATTTTACACTTGATCGACAATATTAAGTAAAACAGGACAGATCCAGCTTATCACGAGTCTTAGATCAACCAAACTTGTATGTATCCGAGGATGGCATGCTTACTGCAATTCTGGTGTGGATGATCTGAATCATACTTTATACTCTAGTGACCAGGTCAGATAACTCCAAAATACTTTAACCATGTTTACCATACTTTTAAATTGCACTCAGTCTGACATTAACTTTTGGCCTATATTTCATTTAAAGTCGAGAAAATTGAACGCAGATAACTTTTATACTATCAATGGAAGGGCATTGATATTTCATACATATATTCATCGTACATAACCTGCTTATTGGTTTCGCGATATATCGCGAAAGTTTCGCGTTATAACGCGTAAAATTCGCGTTATAACGCGTGAAGTTCGCGTTACAACGCTTAAAGTTCGCGTAATAACGCGTAAGTTTCGCGTTATAACGCGTAAGTTTCGCGTTATAACGCGAAAGTTTCGCGATATAACGCGTAAGTTTCGCGTTATAACGCGTAAAATTTGCGTAATAACGAGTAAGTTTCGCGTAATAACGCGAAAGTTTCGCGATATAACGCGTAAGTTTCGCGTAATTACGCGAAAAGTTCGCGTTATAACGCGAAAGTTTCGCGATATAACGCGTTAGTTTCGCGTTATAACGCGAAAGTTTCGCGACAAAATGCGTAAAATTCGCGTTATTACGCGTAAAGTTCGCGTAATAACGCGTAAAGTTCGCGTAATAACGCGTAAAGTTCGCGTTATAACGCGTAAAATTCGCGTTATATCGCGAAGTTTCGCGATATAACGCGAAAGCTTCTGCACGTTTATTTTCGCGATATTACGCGAAAGTTTCGCAATATAACGCGTAAAGTTCGCGTAATAACGCGAAAGTTTCGCGTTATAACGCGAAAGTTTCGCATTATAACGCGTTAGTTTCGCGTTATAACGCGTAAGTTTCGCGATATAACGCGAAAGTTTCGCGTTATAACGCGAAAAAATAATTTTCTCAGCTACCATTTGAGCTCAATAGGCTTTCGTACTACAGGCATGCTCTTCTCATTATTCTTCATCAGTATGTCGAATTTCAAAAGTCTAAGTTGAAAAGCTACATGTATACCTTGGAAGCTGGAGTCATCGGTTCATATCAAAATAATGATCTTACTAGATCTGATAAAGATTGGCCTAGCTTCTTTGACTTCATTCTGTTATAGTTTGGAATTTCTGGGTGTGTTTCTATCATAGTTCTAAACCAGGATATGAAGCATAAAAAAGCTTCCTTAAATACGTACGTCTTCAGTTATTGCATTGATATTTAATAAAGATTTACCTAAGTTTGACCTTGACTTGACCTTGAAGATTTAAAATTAATAGGCATGTTCAACTAAGGATTCTTTATACATGTATGTATATTATATTTATTTATTGAAATTGCCAAGCTTGACCTTGACCTCTGACCTTGAAGGGTCAAAATTTATACGCATATTTCACAAATGATCTTTAATTTGTGTATGAAATGTGAAAGCTGTACCTTGAAAACTTTTCGGGTCAGAACTTTCCGGGTCAGAACCAAATTAATGATATTTTATTGAATTTTGCCAAAGATTGACCTGGACATTAGACCATGAAGTTTAAAAATTTATAAGCATGTTTCTCTCATGATCCTTTATCTGAAAGATGTACACTATTTACTTGAGTTATCGCGTCGGACAGACGGAATACGTGATTCCTATAGGGCTCCCACATTATCAAACAGGGCCTTAAATAGTTGGAAATTGCAGAAAATCAGCAAATCAGATCTTATAAAGTACGGTTGCTTTCGAAACCATTTCAAAAAAATAGACAGCTTGACTTCCCAAATTGATTTAATTGATTGAGAATCATCATTAAAAATGAAGTTTATACAAAGATACAATTCTGTACATCTTTAACAAATTAATTTTTGAAGTTTTTTGGTGATTTTTATATTAAAAATACAGCTATTTCCCATATCATTTCATGATTTCCCCCCTGAATTTCTTTTGAAGGCTTCATATTTTATCTATCAAGTTTCAAAAATATTTTTTTGCTTCAAATTTTAGAGAAAAAGACCGAAAATAAAAGTTTTTCACCAAGACACTGAAAAAAAAATATGTCAGTCTAAAAGCTCATAAGAGCTTATGTTGCACTTGTTACTTTGACATGCCGACTCAAAATAAAGCTCATCTTATCTTTAACAACTAGGAATTTGCAAAATGGAATATCATTTATTGGAAAACACAGGAATGGTCTCTGTAATTTAATTAAAATATACAAAAACAATAAGAAAAAAAAAGAAGAATGAAAAATTTGCATAAAAGGGAAAATCGTACCTTTTTTGGTGTGGTTGCCATGGCAACCGATGATTGAATATCAACATCATTGATATTAAAATGTCACAAAACTGCTAATTTGCTTAATAAACCAAAGTTGATTTTTAATCTTTTTCATAATTTGAGAATTTGGATGTAAAACATATATCATGTATTTCTTTTGGATTTATATCAACTATAAATTTATGCGTTGCTAAGGAGATTTCTTGCATTTTTTATACATAATTCTCAAGAAATCCAATGATGTTAGTGAATGGACAATAAGGTATAGGAATACATAGGAACTGTCTCTTCAATTCTATTTAAATGTACCACTACAGTCCAAAACAATTGAAAATTGGCAGAAAAAGCTTAAATTGTACCTTTTTTGCATGGTTACCATGGCAACCAATTACATAATACCAACATTATTGAACAAAAGACTATCACAGATACTGTAAAATTGCTGAATATACCATAATTGGTTGTTTATCTCTTCAATGATTTGAGATACTTAATGTAATACATATATTACTGCTTTGTTTTGGTTGTGTATCATATATGATTGTGTGTGTTGCTATGGAGATTTCCTTGCATGTTTTCTATATATTTCTAAAACATTCAATAATTCTGGAAAAATGGAATCTCATTTATAGGAAAACATAGGAATTGTCTCTTTAATTTAATTCATTTAAACATCAAACAATGACTGGAAATTAGTATAAAAAGTGAAAATTGTACCTTTATGTGGATAGTTACCATGGCAACCGATGATGAAATATTGACATAATTGATATAAAAGTGTAACAGTAACTGCTAACTTGTTTAATATACCGAAAATGATTGCTTATTTTTTTCATGATTTGAGATACTTATGTAAAACATATATCATGACTTTGCTTTAGCTTTGTATCTGATAGAATAGTGTGCGTTGCTATGGAGACTTTCTTGCATTTTTTTCTAACATGTCTCTCGAATTTCAATGAATTTTGGAAAATGTAATAGAATTCATAGGAAAACGTAGAAATTGTCTCTTTAATCTAATTCAAATGTACAAAAACACCAAAAAACAACGGAAATTTTGACTAAAAAGTGAAGATTGTACCTTTTTGGGCGTGGTTACCATGGCAACCGATGATGAAATGCCAACATATGTGATATTAAAATGTCAGAAAGATTATGAACTTGCTTAATATACCATAATTGGTTGTTTATCTTGTCTATGAATTGAGATAATTAATATAAAACATATATCATGTAAAATGCAGATGTTGCCATGGTAACCATTTTTAAATTGAATTTATTTTCTTTAAACAAAAATAACATCTCTGGATTTTTTATATTTTTCTCATAATGGATCAATGATTCATAAGGGCCTATTCCACTATTTAACTTATGCTGCGTTATTTTTCTATGAATCGCCAAAAATGGTGTATTTTTGTATTTTTGGAAAATGTCAAAATATGGACAGTTTGCAATAAAAAATAATACTTTTCTCCCACATTTCGACCAGAAGTTGATGTCCCATATCAAAGATTAATGTAAGTAGTTTTACATCATAAGTCAAAATATAATCCACCTATGGACTATCATTGTGAAAAACAGACATGAAAGTTGCTCATTTTGAGCTTGCAAAAGCCCATTTTCTGGCCAAAATGGGGTGGTATGGTTACCATGGCAACGGATGGCCATATACACAAACCAATGTCATTTTCATTGTCAGGGGGTTAAACTTGGCTTACATAGTGAAAATCATCCAAATCTGAGACATGCGATTTCCACTTTGATGCTTACAGAGAATGACTCTTAATATTCGAAACACGCGTCTGGTGCATGAAAATTGGTTTGAAATTTTCTTCAAGAAGGTAAAGAGTTGGAACACTTCCATATTATTGCCCGAAATAAGTAACTGGATGGGATATTTCTGCCAAATTGAAGCGACGGGTGTTGCATACAAGCAGGAGATGCTGACTCTTTCTGGGCACCTGGTCTCTCTTCTATTCATTAGGTTGAGGTTTTTGTTTGTTTGCTTTGCTTCCTGTTTTATCCTGATTTTGTATGCCTTCGGTTTATGATTTTCTGAATTATCGATTTTGTACTGTGTATTGGGATATGGTCATTGTCCATATTTGCCATACAGACTAGCTGCTATCCTCATACTATGAAATTGAATCATTAATCTTCAGCTAGCAGATTTAAGACAGTAAGGACAATTAGGACATAATTTTAGATTTTCTTCAAAACTTAAAATAATCAAAAGAAATTTAATATCAACCTAGAGCAGTAAAATTATTTTGTTTTGACCGCATGTAAACCAAAAAGGGCTAGCTATGAAGACTGTAAAGACTATAGATAAAATCTGAAAATAATTTGACATAGAAAGCAATGTCTTCCGCTCGAAATATTCATTAATTTATAAAAATGAAAACATCATATCTCACCAAAAAAATCTTGAAGTTATGTATAGGTATGACATTTTAAAATGTTGTTTTGTAAAATCCATCTTGATGAAAAATGAAAACAACATCTTTTTTTTGTGAAAGTGAACATTAACCTATTTTTGTATATATACATACTGTTCATCATTCTCTTTGATTTCTTTGGGTGTATCTTTGCTGTCACTGAAAACAGAATTGAAAAAAATCGAACTTCATGAATGTTACTGCGTTTCCGAGACTTCAACGCTTTTTACCGTTCGACATTTTTTAAGTATAGAATTTTGACAACCAACTTCATTGCTCTAGCCTTGGGAGTTGCTGGAGTTGACAACTTTTTACCTAGCTGATTAAAAAGCAATGGATACTTAATCTTGCCGGGGACCTGATAATGCCCCCTCCCTTCTTTATTTTATTCTAAATTGTTCGCAAAACGACTGCTTCCATTGTTTTCTTGATTTTCTACATGTTGTGTATTGCATTTTCTTTAATTGTTTTAAGGATTTCGGATTAGCGTTTTGGCTTATTAGCTTTTCATTGTTACATGGTTTATTCATATTTTGACATTATATGAGAGTATCCGTGAAGTTTCATAATAACAATACAATTAAACAAAGGAAGTTTCATTCAAAACTGTTTCAATTTCGCAAGACAGCGCTGTGGGCGGACAATGGATAAGTTTATGGAGATGTCACAAAAGCATTTGACCGTATAAGATTTTATTTGTTTTATCAACTCTGGCCGTTGCACGACCTTTGTTTGTGGGCGAAGGACACGAACATGTGTCGAAATGACAGACCTGGACTTTGTTTACATGCAAGTTAATTTTAATGGTTGGGAAGTCCCATACAATAATTTCAGTTTAAACTACCTTGTTTGTTACAGATTCCCATTCAGTCTTGATTAAATATACAATTTTTGCCTTTCGCTGTTTCATTTTTGAACTTTAAGCTCAAATGTCATCTTGTTGAAATTGATCTTTATCGTAAACATTCTCTTGAATGTCGTTGTTTTATAAGCTTTCAAAGCAGTTAATAAAATTCAGATCCCCATTTAGAACTTCCCCAAAAGAGATGTCAACGTTATACATAACATTTTAAGTCGAAATTTTAGAAACGCCTCATTTCTGTATTATCTTTTATTCAAATTTCGAGAGAATAGAGATGGTAATTATTTATGAGTAAGGTAATATTCAATGGAAGATTTGTTATTCGCGAACGAAATTATTTACAAAATGTAAACGTCCTCAAATCTAAACAATGTAATATGTCAAAAAAGTATGAAAGCTACTATGTCGAAAAAGCATACCGAAAGACGTAGCAGGATGGGTGTGATATGATGCTACAGAACCCACGTTTTAGAAATTTCAAGAAATTTTGATAACAGAAATTTTAGAATGAAATCATGTTTGGAAAAATTCCATTTGTTGCAATCGTGTGAGTTTCGCTGTGGTACAAAAGGAGGAGATCTCCAACCAGACTCGGTTGCAGCACCCACAGGAAAGCACTTAAACACCCGATAAGAAAACACAAAGTAGACAAGCACAGCAAGGTTGTTTTCTTGTTTTTAAAAAATTGAGTTATATATTTCTCAATGTCTAAGATGTCAAAAGAGATCTAGACTTCTATTTCAAAATTATTTTGAAAATGACTATTAAATTGAATAAGCTTTAAGCTTCCTTTTTGGTTCGCTTACTTGGATGCTATAACTAGCAATCATTGGTGAAATACATGTACATTGTATTTGAATATGTCTAAATGTACTAACAAGCAAGGCACCGCGCTTAAATCGTAACCCACAATAAATTCTGTACTTTTATTGAAACTTCTTAAATGTGGGTCCTGTAGCATCATATCCCATCCATCCTGACACGTCTTTCGGTATATTTTTGAACATAATAATTTTCACACTTTTGGCCATATTACATTGTTTAGGTTGAGGATCAACGACGAGGGTTTTAAAAATACCCGAAACGTGCATGTCTGGTCCATGCTGCAAATTTATCTGTTTTTAAATGATGCTATCGAATTTGAAGACGTTTAACATTTGCACTGGACTCTGGATATCGTTCATTACATTAAATTGTCCTTCATGTTTCTGTGGAGTTGTACTGTTGTGTTCTTGTCTCCGTCTGTTTGTCCTATCCTCTTTTCTGTTAAGTTTTGTAAGCCTTTAGATTATGATGTTTGGAATCTGATTTCGGATTCTATGTTCGACAAAGAAGTACCAAACCGTTATTCAGTCTCAAAGTCGAGAAGGCAAGGCAAAATCGTGAGAATTTCCATCGAAACGGTTGCGAACTCCGAAATGAAAAAAAAAATCCGAAGTAAGACCAGGTGCCCTGATCTTAATGTGATGAAGCAAAAGATAGACACATAATTTAAAATCTACAAAGAAATAATAAAAATGTTCTCATCGCGACGAAATCTTTATAGAGTCAACCTTGTCCCGTCATACAAAATACCTATATAATTTCTTAAAGATGTAGGATATTTGATCTTCGATCTTAACCTTTCTAAAATAACACGCTCTTCCATGGGAATAAGATTTGGGAGAGAACTGGAAGATGTCGAATAGGAATATGTTCCATAATCAAATCCGAACATACATGAAAGAGACGAGCACACTCTGGACACCATATATATAGTACCGAGATATGGAGAGAACTTTTTAAAGCCAACAACAAACGACCATTGAAGCATTAAGGACAACATTACATGGTCAGTTTGCAATCATAACAAAATTCGTTGAAGATGGCGCCAGACAAACAGATAAAAAAGTAACCAAACCTATTGTAACAAAAAAATGAAGTAAAATCCTCCGTAGGGAAGTTTAGATAATACATAACAATAATTACCAAATGTGTTTGTTTATCTGATTCTAAGCATTTTGATTGGTCGATCGCATTTTTTGTGACTTCCGTTATGAGATGATAAAATGTCAAAATTGACCGGAACTACTTTCACATTAACGCAACAGAAATCAAGAATGGTCTAACGCATGAAATAAACAATACAAATGGTCTCAAATAATCCATTAAAACTAGAGACAGTTCCATTTGTCGACTCATAAACATCACAGCACAGTACTGTGAATGTTTGCAGAGATTAGATCGGTTGCTACGCGCATGATTTGAAAACGGCAACAAGTGAAAATGAACGGCATGCGGCAGTTTGTTGATGGATTTCTTGTGTTTCTAGGGAAATTTTGATTGACCTTTTAGAAATGCATGAAAAAAACTTGTCCTTTATTTTTCTAAAATCATCGTAATTAATCTAATACACATGTATATACAACATGTAGGATGAATAAATTTGAAAGTACTGAGCAAAAGCTACGCGACTTACCAAACTTGTCATGCCGATTTCGTTCTGATTCCTAAGAAATAATTTACAGCTGATATTCCGATACCTGTAGATCTTAACAACGTGTTTTTTCTTCACACATAAGATCTACAGGTACAAGAAATGCTGTCTGAGAGTCCGTATAAATCCCAATACAAATTGCCTCATGTTCTACTTTCAACTGTCATGTCTGCTGCATTCGATAAACAACGCGTCACAAATTACGTCATAACAGTACAGCAGTAAGTGCAAATAGGTAAAACATGCTGAGGTTCTGAAGGGGGAAAAGCTTTTTTTTCCAGATAAAATGTCGGCTTGCTTTTTTTTCCTCTCAAACATTTTTGTTGTTAGGGATCGAACTAGTTCGTACCAGTTAAATATTTTCATACGCCACGTACTCAATCGTTCATTTTCCTTAGAATTTGTACGAATTCGGAATAAATTCAGATGTTTGGTAATTATAAGTATTGAATGTTAATTTTTGCCATTTTATTGGATGATGAAATGTCAGTTGTCGTATCACAAATTTTGCGTAAAACCGCTTCGTTACGCTACGCGGTTTTACACAATTTGTGATACGACAACTGACATTTCATCATCCAATAAAATGGCAAAAATGAACATTCAATTCTTAAATAAACACTCGTAATCGACAAACTTTCGGCCCCTCGGCCTTTATCAAGTGGAAAACACGAATATAAAAGACCGTTATATTCATAATATCCATTACGTAATATCCATAATAATATCCATAACGTATTATCCATAATATCCATAACGTATTATCCATAATATCATCCGAAAATGGCGGACACAAAAACAGGCAGAAACGATTTTTCCCTTTTATTTTACTTATTCTAGTGTATATTAACAATCTGAAGCGATGGAAATATACATATACAAAGTATTATTATAGGGGAACTTTCATAACTCTATTATCTTTCTATTTAGAGCAGAAAATGGGCAGCGAAATTTTCAGCCAAGACGATAGTAACGCAAATTCCTTATGATAGTAACTCAAAGCTCACGAAATTCATTGGATGATAGTAACGCACCCTCAAAAATCCAGAAGGGGCATTTTAACCAGTACGTACTAAGAATTGGGCATGCAAGATGTTTTCTTTTTACGTAGATTCACTTTAATGACTGCCACAGATTATTCTGCAGTTGAAAACGACCTTTTAAAGTCACTAACCTTGATCCACCACTGGAATATCACCATGTAGACGTAGTCAATACTGCAAATGCAGATACATCGTTATTTATCCAAGGTTGCTCAAAAAACGCCTCATATGGTCACCCATTTGGATTTATATGAAGCATGCATACTCAGATGAATATCAAGCATTGAATTTCTTCAGTTTACATAATACCTGCGCTCCTTGACCATGTAAAACAACACAAATAAATGATGAATAATCCCACCAAACGAACTTTTCTTTCATACGGAAATTTACGTGGTTTTATATTTGTTAGGTTTTAAACGGACAAACAGTGTCTTACGTTTCCGGAAGAAGACATAGTTGATACATGTATATTGATAAATTTGTTATTTCTTTTTTATGCACTATGTAATACAGTAGGGCGGCCAAGCCGGATTTGCACGTGCGGCGTAAAAAGGAAAATGTGAGTCCGCGAATGCATGACGCACTCTTTCTCGTCGGAGAAAATATGGACGCCTCCGAATTTTGGTCCTTTTCCGAAAGCTCTAGACAGCACAATTTTTTATTTCAGCAAGTAAAATATCGCCGAACTTTTGCTATTAGCTTTATATCTTACCCTCAATTAGTTTATTTTAGACAAACCTGACATTTTAATTACTAAATCGATGATTGAAGTTGGCTAAATTTTCCCGGGAAAAAATGCCCCAAAAAGTGGAAAATAAAAATGAGGTACAAAAAAATGGTCCCTCACAGATTTTTATAATATTTTCAAAAAATGACATTCACATCGGCATCTTTCAAATATCAAAAAATTACAGAACCACTTTTTCATATATTGAAATAATTCCCGTTTGAAATCAGCTGGCGTTAGCTTCGTTTCGGCATGCGCAGAATCACGATTTTGCACCCAATACACATTGAACGTGTGTCACATTGTAAACATGAATTAATATACTTTATTCGGAGTTTAAAGTATTTTATGTATGAAAAAGTATAGCTGTTGGATGATTTTTATCTCGTGAACTCATTTCTAACCTTGGATTTGCAATTAAGAAGACATTAATGAAGAATTTAAAGTGATATTAGAACATATGAGATAATACTTTTACCTAAAACTTTCCCTAAAAATAAACCATAATACGCCAAAAATAGTTTTCAGCTCTTACCGCACACATACGTAAATCAGTTTTGAAGTTGCTATTTTTAGCCATTTACAGAAACCCTGATTCTATAAATGATCACTTCCGGTAAATATGATGGAGAGACTTATGACGTAGAAAGTTGTACATGAAAGACGAAAGTAGTGTAAACAATGCAATGTACCGTTGAGGTATTGAAGCTGAGTTCGCATTTAATTTGCTCAGTTTCACATCTTTCGATAATTTCTTGATGTCGAGTATTAATATGCAAATGTTTAATGTTAGTAATTTTCATGCGACCAAGCATCTGTCCGTGAGAAAAAAAAAAGGGGGGGGGGGAAGGGTCTTGAGATGGACGATTTCACACATGATGTCACATCATATTTTCTGTCTGTCCTATTTTATTATCTGTTCTATACACGCACGATTTGAAACTATGGTTGAATATACAGCCCGACCTGTTTCAAACGCAGAAAAAAAGAGGGGGGGGGGTTAACTTGGATTGCGTGCGACTGGAGTTTCAGACCGGGAGGCCCCCTGCCCATCCTTTTATTGAGCTTAGTGAACAACATAGTATTACCTATCTTCATATTGTCATATACATTCACTTAAATGACAAATGACAGATGGAGATATCTTTGGCATAGACGGATTCAGGAATCTAAAATAGGGAGGGCGGATCACAGTGAACATTGAAAACAATCTTTCGAAGAAGCGTAGGAAGGGGGTGAGGGGTCTAATGACAAAAACAAAATGTTATTAATTTATTTTTACATATATTTTTTTGAATTCATCTTAATAAATAATTATTTCAAAATTCACCTGCATTCCCTGCAAGGGATATAGGGTAGACCTTATTTCACGAGCTCCCCAGTGGGTAAATTTAATATTATTCTGAGGCTCCAAGTCGATGTCACGGAATCTATTTTAATTAAAATAAGGATCAAATTTTATTCTATCAATATATATGGTCACAATTTTAGGGATTAACAACGAAAAACGATTCGACATTATTCTTTTTTTTTTCTAAATCATTAAGTTATGGTCACAGTTAGCGGATTTTAATGGAATAACATAATAATAAAAGAACGAAGCAATAAATTTATACTGATCTGAAAACATTTTTGAAATACGTTTTCATGAGAGGCAATTGATGATAGAAAAGATTGGATGATCTCTCTCTCTCTTTCAACGACTCAAAACGGACAAATGTGCGCGTGTGTGTGTGGGGGGGGGGGGGGGTTACCCCCGCAAACCACGATCTAATATTCGGCAAGTGCTAGATCCATAAATCCATATGTAGATTAAGAATCTATCAAAAATATTGGCCATTACGATTATTTTTTTTAATCAGAATATAAATTATGTCAAACTTCTGTCCTGAATCTACAGGTGATCGCCAGCCATGAGCATGTTTAGAAATGGTGCGCCCTTTATTTATTTATTTCATTTATTTATTTATTCATTTTTTGCCCAATAAATAAAAAAAACTATGTTATAGATATTGATTGTTTTATTCTTGAAACGGTAATCACATGCGTATACACATGTCCTAGTACAGGCAATCACTCTGTCGTGTACAACTTGTGACGTCATTTACTGAGACCCCCGAAGAATACAGTCGATCCCGAAAATTTATTGGGTAAATTGACAAAAATGTCGATTTCCTCTAAAACCAGGAATTTTTTTTCTGTGGTTACAGGATGAAAAATTTCATTTTTTAAGAGCTAATGCTATATACTATTTTCACAGATGTTCTAATATCACTTTAAGCTGTTTTTGTCCAACCCGACTTCACGAAGGCCGATGTCAGTGCAGTGCCAGTGCAGTGTCGGTGTGATGTAAACTTGATGACGCAAAAACACGGTACGACTTGTGTACTTCACATACATGTACTTTCTTCAGTTTGGCTGTTTGTTTTTATAGTGAAATGGATACTAGGCCGATGCCTCGATGACGAAATTAATCTAGGAACCATTGAAAACATCGACTTTTTCCTCAAGATCAAGGTAAATAAACAAATTTGTAAACAAATATCTTTTCTCTCTCACACACATACATACACACACTTTACTAATACAACCAAGATTTGTAATAATTTTCAATCACTGAACTGATCAGGTTATTAAGTTCATTTATGTGCCTTTATTTTGACCAACCAAGCCTAACCACACCCCCCCCCCCCCCCCCCCCACCTCATTGGGCCCTAATTAAGTAAAAAATTTTGTATTAAAAAATAATACATTATGTCATTCACAAGTATACATGATATTATAAATGGTTTTTTTTTCAGAATATAAAGAGAGAAGAGATTGATGGGGGGGGGGGGGGGTTACTCACATTTACATCCACACATTTGCATGCAAAATGAATTTCTAGATAGATAATATATCATAATATAATTTGATTATCTTGTAGTTCAAGTCATTAAAAATAATTTTCCATGAACTCCATTGGTTGAGTGTTGAATTTATCAATACTATTCTTTCCAGTGATAAATTTATGATTGCTAAATGAATAACATATACAATCAAATAGTTATAAAGGATTAATGCAATTTAAGTACAATTTATGAATCATTTTGAATTTTTCAGTTTATGACTATGCATTAGTGAAATTGTATCAAAATAAACAAATAAATAAATGCGTAAATAATAAATGAATGACTTAAAACTAATTGAAAATGTATTACTTTTTCAGGTCAAACTTGTTAGAAGAAATCTTGCTGTCTGAAAATCACCCAGTGGCTTATTATATGGAAGGCATGCATTTAAAAGGAATTATTGATTGGAAATTCTGTACTATAGTATACTGATATCATATTCTACATCGAATTGGTTTGAAGATTGTGCATATTGTCATCATATTCTTCTTTGTGAATTGTGAATGTGCAAAAATACCATACAAATGGATTATTCACAGAAGATGGAAGAGTTCAAGACCTGTCAACATTTCAGAAAACAATTAACATGATTAATGACTGTGAATCTTGGACAATGGCAGATATAGTGAGATAATAAATTAAAAAAATATTTTTTGTGAATTCTTGCAGAGGATGAATCGGTCAATTAAATTTCTTCTTCATTGATATAGGAATTTAAATTCAACTGTCATGATCATGGGCACATCAAATTATGATAGTTATTTCTTTTGTAGTGATTATCTGGAGTAAAAAAGTAATTCTAATATGACTTGATTCTTTTTCCCTATTAAGACTACAGACGCGAGCCGGGCTCTATTCTCCAATATAGGCCCTATAGCGATAAGCCACGCCTACCCATTTTCTGAAAACAGATAAACCGGCAGGAACTGGTTTTTACCAAGAATCGATTTTGTCGTCTGTGTTTCATTGATCTAAGTTTGGTCATCATTAGAATAGAAATAAAAAATGACAAGCCGGGCTCTATTGTCTCATAATGCCCTCGCGTCCTCAGCCAATCATATTTATCACCTCGCCGCTGACGCGTCTCGGTAATAAATGTGATCGGCTGAGGACGCTCGGGCATTATGAGACAATAGAGCCCGGCTTGTCATTTTTTATTTCTTAAATATAGGCTTCCTTGCAAAAAAAATCACATATTTGTATCTTTTGTTTTCCAATTATTGAAAGCCCCTGCGCATTAAACAGAACAAAATTGGAATTTTTATATGTATTTTTCTCGGATACAATGAGTATATTTCAAATTGTGGATGTATTGTCTGGCATATCCAAGAAAATGTCATTTTTCCCTTGTGCGTGGCAGTTTTGTACTTGATCAGAGGAAATTAGGAAGGTCGCTGGAAAAATCTTCGGTCTGTTGAATTCTGGTGATATTTTTTACAATTTAAATGTTTGCTCATCAAAAGGTTAAAACAATCTTCCTTCTAGAATGGTAAATTCGAATTTATATTCTGCTTTGTGAAATTCTGATGTCGAAGCGTTCGGTCGATTGACGATTTCTCCGAAATTGTCGAAACTGTGCAGCATGTCGAGGTACATAAATGAGGTACAAAAAAAATGGTCCCTCACCGATTTTCATAAAATTTGAGAATTGAACACTTGGATATATTTACCACAACATATCAAAAAATTACAGAACCACTTTTTAATATTTTTGAAAACGATCCCCCTGTTTGCAAGGAAGGGGGCATGGGAGTCGAACGTTAAAAGTACTGCTGTCATTTTGTCAGCTGATTGTCGACAAATTTACAGAATAAAACATCACATCTTGGGTATATTTAGAGACATAAAACGCGCAAATCTGGCTTGGCCGCCCTACTGAATAAGCGCTGTTTAAAGCCATTCATTTTAGAAGTTAGGAAAATATCAGATTAAAAAAAAACCTGTTCTTTGTAAAAAAGGATTTATTTCAACTTTACACACCCAACTGTGACCGGCAAAATAGACAATCAGATCTATGACGGAGCTGAGGCCAAAGACTGAAAGAAGTATAGAAATAATATTTTTACACCGAAACTCAGTCCTTTATAACTCCACTCCAAAAAACACCTGAAATAAATATGGTTCTTTCATTGTTTTTGAAAAATGATAGTCAAGATTCATTTTTTTAAAATTACCGACTTTACTACATTTACAAGTATCTTTTGAGACCTATTAGATACATGTAGTTTTATTTTTTCTTTTTCATTTACAGTAAGCTGACAGATGAGAGAGATTATTTCCCTTTTGGTTAGCACTGAAACGTTTGTTCTTTTAAAGACATGGTACATGTATATTTGTAGCTATCTAAGAAGAGTACATTTTTTTTACAAAGGGATTAAAATTATGTCGATTTTTTTGTGTGTGTGTAATGTTTGTTGGAAAAAAATCATTTCTTACATTCCCTAGATAGGCAAAATACAATCCTGAATTCGCCGATATACGCAAGTAAATCATCTCCTACAAGGACTGAAATAAGATTAACTTGAAAATTTTCGGTTCGCCGCGCTACCAGTTTTACATGTAAATTTTCAAAAAATGACAGGAAATTTAACACAATTTTGAATTTTAGAATTTTGAGCCTTCAATTTCCCTTTAAAAAAGTCTGGATCCGCCTATGTATGATTATACTCAATACCTGTATAGGAGTGATAAATAAAAAAACATGTATACTTGAAACTTCAACCCCCCCCCCCCCCTTAAACACGCGCATTTTTCTCTTTTTGGTCTAATTGCGGCCTATGATTATAATGGTGATGTCCGTCTATCTGTCTGTGCCAACAGTTTTGTTCAGCCGTTGCGTTTGATATTGATCTAGAAAATATCATTTTATATACATGTAGTTCTATTGTACAAATTATACGTGGAATTTCATATTTTAACATTGAATCGAGATAGGAAAGGAGTTTTTTTTTTTTTTTTTTTTTTTTTTTTTTTTATTGCAGGTATTGACCTTGGCCTAGACTGGCTTCGAGCCTGGTGATGTTATAAACAGCTATTTTCGATGCAATAAGATACTTTAAAGCCGTAGAACGTTTTAAAAATGTAATGTTCAAACATGCATGTTTATTTCACAGTAGAATTTTGGTGGAGCCGAACTTTTTTTAGAAGTCATAAAAATCGTTGATTACTCCAATTCAATAGATTCAACTGGAATTATAAACTTAATCTTATTAATATGTACTAGTATATCATGAAGTCAGAATAAGAGGAGCTAGGAGGGCATGAAAAATTCTAGCCATCATCTAAATCTCTGTAGTCACGCGTTACTTTTAAATAAAATTCTGCTAAATTTACAAATTTCTCATGAAAAAATTATTTTGTCTACTGCTGCTGAAAACCCTCAAAATGATTAGTTATTATCTAAATGTGTTCTTCTCTTACACAATGCATCACTGTAGCATTTGCGACGTATATGGCGGGAAGAATAAACATCAGTTTTGCTGCATGACGTCAACAAATCTCGTAACGTCGTAACATACATGAATTCAATTTTAACAACTTCTTTGTTGAAAGGCGATATTCGAAAAGTATGTAAAATTGTATAATGCATACATAACTGAAACTTCAAGGCCTTAATAACGACATAATAGATTAGAATTTTAAAATAAAGTGTTTAGCGATTTACATGTAGATGCTACGTAGCTAAATTCAGGCTTTTAAACCAAATAAATCAATTAATTCTATCACAAAAGGCGATTTTCAACATTGCTGCTCATCGAGTTACTATCATTTTCATTTCCAGTTACTATCATCATGCGTCGTCAGGCATTTTTGCGTTACTATCAACATCGATGATTTTTTGACCTGGCATTTTCTCGAATATAACGTTGAGACAATAAAATCTAATGGTATAATTGGAATTTTATATCAATTCTCTTCAAATTGGCCGCTTCAACTTTTTGTTATACATCGCATAAAAGACAATATTTGGAAAAAATCGGTTCTGCCTATTTTTGCGTCCGCCATCTCGGGATGATAGTAACTAAAGTTACTATCATCGGTTTAACACCAGTGATTACGTTATATCCATAATATCCATTACGTAATATCCATAATATCCATTATGTAATATCCAAAATACCCATTACGTAATATCCAAAATACCCATTACGTAATATCCATAATACCCATGACGTCATATCCATAATATCAATTACGTAATATCCATAATACACATGACGTCATATTCATAATATCCATTACGTAATATCCAAAATACCCATTACGTAATATCAATAATACCCATTACGTAATGACCATAATACCCATTACATAATATGCATAATATCCATTACATAATATCCATAATACCCATGACGTCATATTTATAATATCCATTACGTAATATCAACGATACCCTTTACGTAATATCCATAATACCCATTACGTAATATCCATAATACACATTACGTTATATTCATAATACCCATTACGCAATATCCATAATACCCATTACGTAATTTACATAATACCTATGACGTCATATTCATAATACCCATTACGTAATATCCAAAATACCCATTACGTAATATCCATAATACCCATCACGTAATATCCATAATATCCATGACGTCATATTCATAATATCTATAACGTAATATCCATAATACACATGACGTCATATTCATAATATCCATTACGTAATATCCAAAATACCCATTACGTAATATCCATAATACCAATTACGTAATATCCATAATACCCATTACGTAATATCCATAATACCCATTACGTAATGTCCATTATACCCATTCCGTAATATCCATAATACCCATTACGTAATATCCATAATACCCATTACGTCGTATCCATAATACCCATTACGTACTATCCATAATATCCATTACACTTTGTTTTGTTTACCAGCAGTTATGGATATTACGTAGATATCTTTTATATTCGTGTTTTCCATTTGATAAAGGCGTTATTAATATAGAGAGTTTATTGTTATTTTTTTGTATTGAAACAGTTTCTGTTTGAAATCTTCAGGTTTTTGGTCAAATGGGGAATATTTTGTGTCCGTATTCGAGAAAGCCAAATTATTTCCTAGTTTGATACGTGACTGTCTAAATCATTTTTTTTTCAACTTCATTTTCTTTTTACTGTATTTTTCTGAAAGGAAATGAAGTGTTTATTGTACATTTTACACAAAAGTTGGGTTTTTTTTTACAATCACACACTCTGATTATTGTCTGTTATAACTTGAAAATTTACAATTTGGACGTTATCATAATAAATAAAACAACAAACACTCAAATACACACATTTTCGGCCCCTTGGCCTTTATCAAGTGTAAAAAAAATTGTGTATTTGAGTGTTTGTGTTTTTATTTGTTGTCATCCCTTCCCACTGGAAGAAACATTTCAATCTACTGTTATCCTAATATTTTTCAAGAGCCTTTCTTTGATGAATATATACAATTACAGAAAATTGTCTTACATTCATATAAGCTTATAGGCATCTTATTGATTTACAGACTTTTGAATCCATCATGAATTGTATGTCCTATCGCAATAATTAAGTGTACCACATGAGGCTTATAAGCATTGCATACCAGAACGATATCCTGGGAACTAACAGTCTACCAGCAGAGGTACACCAACATAGTAGATGAAATTTTCATATCGAAATATACATGTGTGTTTATCGTAACATTTTCGTGCCATATGCGCATTTTCACAAGATCTGTTTCAATTCACAAAGTCTACCTATTTGCCTACATGTATTATTTACTGGGTTTTTTTTATGTAAACATGTAAAAGAAAAAAAAAACAGTGATATGATACGGTGTACATATTTCGGATATACATGTAATACTGAAATAGTACTATTACGCCAACCACAATGAATTTGCAGAGAATCGCTGTTTTCAACATACATTTATATCTTTTCAAAACATATATATAGCATAATTTAGACAAAAATAGAATTCCACGTATTAATATGTGCTAACAAGGTACAATAAATGAATAATTATGTTAATATAACTATTGCATTCAAGGTTGAACTCCAAATATAGCTATAAAAGCTAAACAAACTTGAGAATTTTTACCAGATTCTAGGAAAATGGAGGGGAAATATCGCAATTATTCTATATTGGAGTTAAGTAAGGATTCTAACTTAAGCTTAATTGAATATGGTGCTCGTTATCAGAATGTCATTTCCCTCATCAGTGAACAAGACATTGTTGAAAAATACTGAAGTCAGACTGAGAGGGCCTTAAAAGGCTCTTACCATACAAATACCTTTCCATACAAGAAATAAATATCTCAAAGAGGTACACTTAGAAAGTGTTAGAACATTTTAAAATAAAAATCAATGAAACATATTTAAGGAATACTTACGGTTCATCCATGCTGCCCTGATTCATGTCAAACAAGGGGATCGGGAAGTGAAATTTACAAAACGAGGAATTTTAATACGTGGTATAAACAAGTACTTCCTATATTAAACATATATGTAGCATACCGAAATGTCACCTGCTTGAATATTTATTTCAATGGATGAAATTTATAAGTCAAATCAAAAGAGGAAATGAACATTAGTTTTTTCAGTGTATCTAATGTTTTATCAATCATCTTAAAATGAGTATGCACAATTAGATTTGTTCTTAATTCAACGATCGAATACTTATGTAGGGGAAATGGTCACCACCTTTTTTTTTATTTTAAAATTAGTTCCATTTCTTTAAATGACCAGAGGGTAAACTTAGGACTGGCTAAATAACTTTATACTACTTTTTTACCCGAAGTTCGAATTTGGGTCAGCTAAAGCATATGATCAGTAACATTCTACATTGTGATTGAATGGCTGTCGTCATCACCAAACATGACATACTTACCTGATATGTACATCAAAATGTGCATCAAGAGAATCACCGAACTTTACAGGTTCCCATGGAGCTGTTGCGACGGGTTTTGCATGCAATCAGGAGACGCTGACTCTACCTGGGCACCTTGTCTCACTTCGAAATATTGTTTATTCCGGGGTTCGCGATTGTTCGATTAGTTCTCATAATTTTACCTTACCTTCTCGAATTTGAGACCCAATAAGGTATGGGTACTTCTTCGATGTTTATTATATCAATCAAGACTGGATAACTTCGTCCAATATCTAAACTTGGCGATAATAAGACCTTGCGAATTCAAAAGTATATACAACATCTTATTAAATAAACATCAATTTAAGTACCTATCAGTTAATCAATCTCAAAGTCGAGAAGGCAAGGCAACATCAAACCAATTAAGCTGTTGTACGAAAGAGTTAATGTACACCATGTAGGTATCTGTACAGGTAATTATGACACGTTTTAAATACCATTCAAACCCTTTAGAAGATGCTGCTGATTGATTTGCATCTATAGTTGCTAAATGATGTTGATGACCACATATCCTTTTTTAGGATCTTCGACTTGTGATCAACAAAATTCTATACTTTCTTCAAAGAATTAAAGATTTATAGCATCAATTTCTAAATATATATTGCTGGGACATAATTATAGTGAACCAAAACTCGAAAGAAGTTTTGTGAAAATGTACATTGAGGGATTCACATTCTACAAAGAAGTTTTTTGTCTTTGAGGGTAATAGATATTGTGTTACATAAATCTTCAATAAAGATATCGATGATATGACGGCTGTACAAAATCCTTTTAAAAAATTGATTCAACTGATCTACCAAAAAGGTATAATGTCGTTTCACGAACCACAAACAGGAGAAGCTTGAGGAAAACATGTCCAACAAAACCATGTTTAAGTTACGACATTGTAATATGCGCTGTTGTCACTGTTGGGGATTCCCCTCCATGTCTTTGTTTTAATGCTATTGTCTCCGTCTGTCTGTCCCATTTTTCTCGTTTCGTGAGGGTGTGTTCCGCTGTTGTCACTGTTGGGGATTCCCCTCCATGTTTTTGTTTTGATGTTATTGTCTCCGTCTGTCTGTCCCATTTTTCTCGTCTCGTGAGGGTGTGTTGCGCTGTTGTCACTGTCGGGGATTTCCCTCCATGTCTTTGTTTTAATGCTATTGTCTCCGTCTGTCTGTCCCATTTTTCTCGTTTCGTGAGGGTGTGTTCCGCTGTTGTCACTGTTGGGGATTCCCCTCCATGTTTTTGTTTTGATGTTATTGTCTCCGTCTGTCTGTCCCATTTTTCTCGTCTCGTGAGGGTGTGTTGCGCTGTTGTCACTGTCGGGGATTTCCCTCCATGTCTTTGTTTTGATGTTATTGTCTCCGTCTGTCTGTCCCATTTTTCTCGTCTCATGAGGGTGTATTGCGCTGTTGTCACTGTCGGGGATTTCCCTCCATGTCTTTGTTTTAAGTTATTGTCTCCGTCTGTCTGTCCCATTTTTCTCGTCTCGTGAGGGTGTGATCCGCTGTTGTCACTGTCGGGGATTTCCCTCCATGTCTTTGTTTTGATGTTATTGTCTCCGTCTGTCTGTCCCATTTTTCTCGTCTCATGAGGGTGTGTTGCGCTGTTGTCACTGTCGAGGATTCCCCTCCATGTCTTTGTTTTGATGTTATTGTCTCCGTCTGTCTGTCCCATTTTTCTCGTCTTGTGAGGGTGTATTGCGCTGTTGTCACTGTCGGGGATTTCCCTCCATGTCTTTGTTTTGATGTTATTGTCTCTGTCTGTCTGTCTCCTTTTTCTCGTCTCGTGAGGATGTGTTCCGCTGTTGTCACTGTCGGGGATTTCCCTCCATGTCTTTGTTTTGATGTTATTTTCTCCGTCTGTCTGTCCCATTTTTCTCGTCTCGTGAGGGTGTGTTCCGCTGTTGTCACTGTCGGGGATTCCCCTCCATGTCTTTGTTTTGATGTTATTGTCTCCGTCTGTCTGTTCCATTTTTTTCGTCTCGTGAGGGTGTGTTCCGCTGTTGTCACTGTTGGGGATTTCCCTCCATGTCTTTGTTTTGATGTTATTGTCTCCGTCTGTCTGTCCCCTTTTTCTCGTCTCTTGAGGGTGTGTTGCGCTGTTGTCACTGTCGGGGATTTCCCTACTTGTCTTTGTTTTGTATTCAATTTTCTCAAGGTTTTGTCTGTCTGTCGGTTGTGATTTTTGAATACTGAATTTGGCCAGCATTTATCAGTTCATGGTAATATGTTTAAGTGAAAGTTAAAGATAAAATAAAAATCTAAATCCTTAAACCAAAACTGACAGGTACATAAAACCTTGTAAATTGAAAACAAAATACTTTTTTTTCAAACTTATGACCTGCAGATTTTTTTTCTCAGACAAGAGACAGCTCATTTTCAATATGATTACATAATTAATATGTATACTTTATTTACATGTATGCATTCCGCATATTTGTTTGTCATAATGTGTATGTCATTGTTTATATAAATATCAGCACTGAAATTTAAAACTTCCTGTCAGCATTTTTCATTTGTGACGCACTCAACCGAGATTGTATTACGTACCAAGGCCATTTCAAACTGTTGTTTAAAGCTTTAAATAATGTTACAGTTGTTTTGCTTCCAACTTCTCTGTCTCTGGGTATGCACTGTGTGTTTAATGAAATAAATATAGTTTCTTTTTTAAAATTATTTCTAAAATTATGAATAAAACCAAAAGTAATTCATGATAAATTAAATGGAAATAATGAAAATACAAAACACTATATCATTTTGTTCACAATGTTGTAAGATATTTTGACACAGCACAATTAACTAGACAAACAATACAACACAATTAACTAGACAAGCAACATTGCACAATTTTAAAACTAGACAAACAACACAGGACAATTAAATAGACAAACAACACAGCACAATTAACTAGACAAACAACACAGCACAATTAAGTAGACAAACATCAATGACAGCATATATCAATCCAACAAACAAGTAAAGTACACGGGCAGGAACACGTTACGTCGCTTTACAGTACCGTTGTCAGAAGTATTTAAAGTTCTGCACTTAAAACCGTCCGTTGACATTATGCAACAGGTGAGGATATGTTGGAAACCATCCGTTGTCATGAAAATTATCGACAAAATTTCAGTAAAATCACAAATAAATCATTAGGTAACCGGTGATTTCTTTTAAAAAGCCAACGGGGGTAGCCAGACGCTTCAGTAATACATTATTACCATGAAATGAATAAAACTCCTTTTATGTTATGAGGAGATCTAATTGGCGATGACCTACTGTCAGCAACAAAAACGGAAATTTGAACAGGAAAACTATACTGTCTCTAAATTATTTGATTTTATATACCAATTTTATGTAGAAAATTATCGACAACATTATACAAACAATATATGTGAATGACCGTCTTTTACATTGTATATTTATTGCATACTTTGATTATTTGATAAAGAATGTCCGTTGTTATGACAAGACAAGAAGATATGGTCCGTTGGCATGACTCTTAACGGTGTTTGGGTATGAAAGGGGAATTGAATCTTTATTTCGAATCTAACGCTGAGCAATTAAATTAGCTTAGTTAATTCTTAAAGTATTCATCTCTCTTTTTTTTTGTAAAGCTACAAAGGAGGATGTCATATAATTTTCAGCTTACGTGAACATATATAGATCTTATAGAATAGATTTAAAATTGAAAATATGGTTCATGAATTTATACATTGATCAATTAAACAACAATTGTTAAAGGAATTTTGAAGTCATATATAGCGTTAAAAACAAAGACATCAAATATCGGTCATTGTAGATATTTTGATAGCCTCAGCCTTTATCACGTAATTGTTCCGAACGTTCTTAACATGAAATTGCTCTTTGATCTAGAATTTTTGCATGCTTTTTTTTTCCAGAAACAACAAGATTCTTACCTACAGATAGGTTATTAGGCACCGTTTTATCGAAGGGACAAAATGATATCAAATGCACGAAAATGAATATAAACGTACAAAGTAATAAAATACTTGTAATAAATGGCCATTATAATTTTGCCCAAAGTAGGTCCCTATAACTGCTATACACTTACTGGAGACCCCCCGGCAAAAAAAAACCCAACTTTATTGTAGTCTTTGAAGTCCCCTAAAGCAGATTCCCCTCGCCTACCATTAATTTGAAACATTAAATTTATAATTTTGCATTCAATAGAGATCTTCGATGGGGGTATGATGTAGACCTTACATGTATTTATCAGGTGATGATGAAAATTGCAGTTGATATATTATTTACATTTGTGTGTGTCTGTATGCAAGTTCGTGTGTTTTTTATGTCAGCGTCGATATCGGTGTCTCCGTCTGCCTGCGAGTGAATTCTTTTGTCCGCGTTTGTTAGCATGTGTGTCTGTATGTGAGTGAGTGTATCTGTCTGTGTCTTTTGTGTGTGTGTGTGTCTATATGCATGCCTGTCTGTCCGTTTGTTTTGCGTATGTCTGTGTATACCCTGTGTCTGTCAGTCTGTCGTTTTGTGCATGTCTGTGTATGTATTTCAGGATGTTCCTTTCAGGATGTTCATGTCTGTGTTTTGATCAGTGTCTGTCTTTGAGTCTGTCTGTGTGAATCTCTTTTTGTTTCTCCATGTGTCTGTTTTTGTGGGTGCTTGATTATGTGTGTCTATCTGCTTGTCAATGACTTGATGAGAGGTTTTTGTCAAGAAAGAGATATTGGCCTAGTCTGATGTTAAGTCTGTCTTGCATGCTGTGATAAACTGTGGATTTACTGAAATCAAAGTCAATACGTGTTTTTGTTTGTGTGTGTGTGAGTACATCTGTGTATGTCTGTCTACCTGTCTGTCCGTCTGCCTATGTATATCTTTCTGTATGAGTGTGTCTGTTGATGAATGTGTTTATATGTATTTGTCTGAATATATATGAATTTGTCTAAAACCCCATATATGTGTGAGTGTTTAACCCTCCCCCCTCCCAGAAACCTCTTACATATTCTACAAAAGAAAAAATAGGGTCAAGTGTCTGGGAAGAGTAATTACATCCTGCTTTGTTGAAGTTTTGTGATTTTTTTTATTACAGCAAACCATCTGTCTTCCGCCAGTCTGTAAACTTTTCAAAATGTCGCGTTCGTTCTGCAGAACCGATGATGAAAATCAAATTATAAAGTCAACTTTTCAAGAGTGATAAAGACTATTGGTGGGTAAAGAGGAGACATGGGTGCAATATATACATATGTAAGACCATTGGAGCATTTTTCATGTATTGCAATATTGGAAGCCAATGGTAGGTAATCAAAATACGGACTTAACAGGGGGAAAATGGTTATATAACATATCACCAGACGGACTCTAAGCTTGGTACATGACCAATCTACAGTCTTGTACGAGCGCATTCTAAAGACTTGCACTCTGACTGACTGTGACGACGGGACTCCATTACGGGCCCTGCCCAAACCTCCTTAGAGAAGATAGGGCTCCTCGGGTGATAACATATATGAGCTCGCTACAGCCAGCAGAGCACGGACTGTATTACGCACGTCCTCTCTTTTTATATCCATTTACATAATTTTATTCATCATTGTTGCTTGGACCCCTGTGTTTTACGGTCTTGTTTGCGTGTGATCATCTAACAGTGAGGAGGTTGTTTTACACCATAATTGTGCGTTCTTCGAGACCTCTGGGAAATCGGAATAGTGGGAGGGTTGTGTGCATGTTATCCAGGATAACCAAACCGTCTGCTATTTACGTGGCAGATGGCCGTCCTAAATCGGCACTGGTTGCCCATTGGTCTCGTTGGTTTATTTGTAGTCTTTTATGTTTCATGTTTCTATGGTGTGAGTTGGTGTTCCTTGTCCCTTTTGCGTCTCTTTCTGTGGGTGTCTGTTCTGTGTTTTTTTGCATGAATGTTTTGGGATATTGCTGTGGGTGCTGCAACCTAGTGTTGTTGGAGATCCCCTCCTTTCTTCTTCTTTATGGGGAAAATCCATGCTAATATAAGGAAAGTCTAATATATAGCGGAATATCTCCAAGGGGAAGAAACCTCTTATATAGCATTTTCCTATGAGAAAACTACTTCATTACACCGGTTTATAATACACTTATAAAGTAAGATACTGTATACATTCAAATTTTCGCCCCCATTTATATTTTACCCTTTTCACCCATAGCCCAAAAGATGAATTTAAGACGGGACGAATAAAACTTGATGTTAAGGATATCTTAACAAAACGGTTGATTCAGCGAATTCAATTTTGGGCAAATCAGTATCCATTCTAAATTGGTTGAAAATTAAAGTGTGCGTATTGATTGATGAATTTTAATGATTAGTACAGGTATCATAGTATCATTCCATCCAGTAAAACATAAAAGCAGACAACGGACATCTGACAACGGACAGAACTTTCGCAACATGGATTGACAACGGACTAATTTTAGAAAAGTCCCCAAAAAAGTGGTCCAAAATTGAATTCGTCATCATGACACTACCAGAGGAGCATTATATAGACTTGATATTTATTATTAGTATATTTCTGGAATAAGATAAGCTGAATATTCAAAGATTTCAAGAAAAAGGAAGAATAACACATGTGCAGGACGTGGTGATCAAAGGACACCAACTCGATCTCCTCTTTTCAAACTGTATATCAGTACCAGAAAAGCATATAAACCAATAGCTTAGTGTTATGGCTACCCCCCATTGCATTTTCGAGTGTATTACTTCTATAATTTCAACGTTTGTTAGAAAATCATACTCTCCACACATGCTCATTGTCACGACAACGGATGGTTTCCTTCATATCCTTACCTGTGGCATAATGTCAACGGACGGTTTTAAGTGCAGAACTTTAAATACTTCTGACAACGGTACTGTAAAGCGACGTAACGTGTTCCTGCCCGTGAAGTAGTCGCACCGAAACATGAAAAAGAATGGATTTATAAAGCAGTCCAATGTATACTGGGTGCCGACTTGAGATGGTCATTCCCTATATAATAAGGAATGGTGATTATCCAGATTGCGTCGCACGACCATCTCACTTTCCGGGTCTTCCTAGACGTAGTATAACAAAAACCTTATCACTTTAATGTGACTCCAAAAACAAGACAGTAAAACGCAAAGGTCCTAAGTATCACATATAGATCTATTGAAATATATATCACCACATAATGTGGATAATCCGAGAAGACCAAAATATTTCATCTCCGGATAAGGGATTAAGACCCAGTCATATCTGTCTGTATTTGGATACTGCCGAACATGGAGTGTCGTTACCAGGATAAGTCAATAGACAATGCTGGAACTGATACTTCTCGACTTTGAGACTGAATAACGGTTAGATGTTTTGATGTTTACTTGATGATCAAATGATCAAAGGTAAACAGAATTACCATTGAAATTGAATCGAATGTGTTAGAATCATCAAACGCCTTTTATACCGTGGATATAATCCTTCTGTCACCAGATGGATACCTGGCTTGGTACTGGACAAATCTACAGCCTTCTACCAGCGTATTCTTAAGAATTGCGTCTCACACATTTGTGTCACTCTTATGCCCTTTGCCGTGTGGAGCTCCTGTTTATGACAAATATGGATAATGACCATATCCCTGTATACAGCACAAAATCGATAATTCAGAAAATCAGAAAGCGAAGGCATACAAAATCAGGATAAAACAGAAACCAAAGCAAACAAACAAAAACATCCACCACATGAAAAGAAGCGGACTCCCGATATGAGAGTGAGACCAGGTGCCCAGGAAGAGTAAGCATCTCCTGCTTGCATGCAACACCCGCCGCTTCAATTCGGTAGAACTGTCACATCCGGTAACTTCCATTTCGGAAGACATAGAGTACAATCTTTGGTTGGATGGTTCAAATGGTCTATGACAGAATATCATCCAACATTCTGGAGAGTGGGACATCATAGTGTATGACGAGTTCCCCATATCGACCGTAGAACTTCCTCAGCGACGATGTTAGTCGGTCACAAACATATCCCTGACTGAGAAGCTTATCTGAAAGACGCCTAGGCTCTCAGAACAAAATCCGTATATTTCGTACTTGCTCTGGCATAGCGTATCAACTGAGATATGAACACGCCATAAGCAGGCGGTGAAGGGATGTTGCTACTCAGAAAAGGTAAGTTTGTAATGCTGAAATTGAAGTCGTCACGTTTGTCATAGAGTGAGGTGTTCATGTGACCATCAGTGTCGTAGGACAACATTATGTCCAAATAGGATGCTGAATTATTTGTCTCTGTAGTTTCTTTGACTTCAAGCTCTGAAGGATAGATACTGCTCAGGTAATCCGCGAATTTTGGATTATTGATACATAGACGATGTGTTGTTATCTGTAAGTGAAGTTGAAGTCAGAAGCTAAGTATCTTTTCCCTTCAGAGGCCAGAGATTGAATGAATTCAGCTTCGTACGAGTAAAGGAAAATGTCGGCAAGGAGTGGGGCACAATTGGTCCCCATTGGAATTCCGACAATTTGCTGGAAGACCTTTCCTCCAACCACCACAAAAAAGCTATTTACGGTAAAACTTCATTATTGACAGTTTAATCCCTGTTAGGCTATTTGTACCTTTAAGATAAGGTGAATAAATAAAATGAAAATAATATTTGATTGTGATAATTTTTAATTATATCACTGTAACTTCTATTTTATTTTGGCTGTTTTAATGAAATCGACAAATATGGATAATGACCATATCCCTCTCTACAGTACAAAATCGATAATTCAGAAAATCAGAAACCGAAGGCATACAAAATCAGGATAAAACAGGAACCAAAGCAAACAAAAACAAAAACCTCCACCATATTAAAAGAAGCGAACTCCCGATATGAGAGTGAGACTGTGAATATTTTTGCATATATCACGATGAGATATTTGCCTTGCATACTATTTTCCGTTTTTAACAGAGTCTTGATAATTTCAATTAATCCGAACATCAAAATTTTCTTCTTTTTCTAAATCATCTTGAAGATGATACTCATAGGAACTTTATTAACACTTTACAGTGTACACACAAACACATGTATACATAATTTTTCGTTCGTCCATTTCTTAATACTTAACCAAACCTGAAGAAACTATCATGTACCAAAGGCGCGACCAGACTACATGTGTCCTCTTATTTTCTTATCGGATCAGAATGATCTGAGACACCGTGTTATATGCAGGTCACAGAGTCGGTCCTCTAACATAAAGGTTATCCTCAAACATGAAGGAGAATTCTAGCACTAGCCTTTGGGCGTTGGTGTTAGTAAGTGTTCTACACATCTCCGCATTCATTGCTTGGAATGTTTATCAAGAACAGAGGTTGGACAGAATCAGTGGTATGGCTAATTCCAATAAGGTACGCTATGACGTCATTGTAGAGCTTGAGTACTGAAGATTGTGATGCATGACTTCATTTTCAATCTTTCAGGTCTATATGTATTGTGTTAAGGGTCAAAGATTAAATCATGACATCCAATCATATGTGCTGTTTGATTAAGAACACTAAGGTAAATAAAGTAATTGATAACTTTATCAGTGAAGTGTTAAACGTCTTCAAATTCAATAGCATCAAGATCAATTTGCAGCATGGACCAGACATGCACGTTTCGGGTAACTTACCTCGTGAGCGATCCTCAATCTAAACAAAGTACCGTATATCGGGTAATATTCGCGTCGGGTAAATTTCGCGTCAATGACTCCAAAAAGGTATGTCTATTTTTCACTGAGTCTTATTTTCGCTAATCTATTAATAAGATCAAGGGTTAATATCTGTCTTTTTTTTCACTATGTTCATTTTTCGCGATTTGATGATGCTCGCGAACTTAGCGAAAATTAGACACACGCGAAAAATTCCCGATATACGGTAATATGGCCAAAGAGTGTGAAAGTTATTATTTCCAAAATTGTACCGAAATACGAAGCATTCAAACACAAAACCCAAGAGCAGAATCCAAAATTGACGATCTATATAATTATTTTGATACTCCTTTTGGAAGAATTTACCTACACTGTGGTAAACATATCCTACTTAGTGTACATATCTCATGGATATTTTTATTGTAGGTTCTTCCGACATAAAGTGAGCTGAATTATTAAGATGATGAAATATGGAATATATGATACTTTATTTTCTGTTTATGCTTCAATATTTGGAATTTCCGTCCTAATTCTGATTTCTATCAAGAGACTATTGAATTATGACTTCTTTCAAGAGACTATCATTTAATTTCCATTGTCATTTTCAAGAAACGACGATTCTGATTGGCTGAGAAATTTTGTTGATACATCGATCAACACAATTTTTATGGAAGTCTATTCATAGCACTAGTTTTAGAACCGGGGGTTCCCTCAAACACGAGGGACAATGAACTCGTTGCTGAAAATACAATTTGTTGATGTTTGCTTATCATTTCAAGGTTACCATTTCTTTTCTACTTACTAAAACATTAACTGTGCGTATAGAGTTTTCTAAAACTGGTCCCTATTCCAATGATATAGACAGACGATCGTTCGCTGTTTAAATAATGGCGGCTGTCATAACTTGTTTTGGCAGACGTATCACTGCGAAACTCTCCGACTTATGAAATATAGTGCGGTGATTGATTGTTTTTAGATCCAAGAAAACAGTCTGTTTTCCATAAGTAGATGATAATAAAATGATAAGAAATGAATCCTATGTTTTTTCTGTTGATGCAGGTATCACCCGAAAAATTGGACAGAAAACTTTTGCATCAATGCGCGTAGTTTCTGTCCAATTTTTCGGGTGATACCTGTATCAATAGAAAAAATATAAGATTCATTTCTTAAGTCATGAGTATGGTTGAATTGATTTTTTTAAATTCACCAGTAATTTAATTATATTAACTTATCTTTCACTTTTTTTTCCTTTATCAACTGTCATCTTTGAATACAATAGGGAAAGCTTGATGAGATACAAGCGGTAAGGGAATTTGTGGCAGCGATGGGATTAACTAAATCTACAACACCTCACAGAGATCGAAGAGAGATAAAAGACAATCACTTCATACAAAAATTATTGGAAACACAGGTATGACAATCAGATGTTTTCCTAGATAAATCAAATGAGAAGTTCTCGATTAGCCTCATGTGCTTTCACTAATGAATACACACATTCTTTACAAAATTTTGCGTTTTTTTTTTCTTTTTAGTTTATACCGTGATATGATATTAATAAAAGGCATCTATATTGTTCCAAAGCCCAAAAGTTTGAAATCGACTAATGAAATGTCTTCTGATACACCCCGTTAATCAATTGAGTAACTTGTTACCTTGCCAGATGAGCTCATTGCCCATTCATGGCAAAGGGATGATCAAATAATCCTTACTTTTCCTTGAATGTTTACGCGATCGTAATTTTTTTTATTATAAGCGATGTTGTCTTTAAGAGAAAAAAACTCTCTTGAAAATCACAAACTGATAAAAAAAAACATGCGAGCTTGCTAAAACTAGAGCAAACATAACAAATTTTTTAAAATATAAAAAATAAAACAAAATAAAGCTATGATAAACATTATAGCGTTCGTTCACTTCTCTTTGATGATCTTTTATATAGAGAGACCACTTTGTACAAGTTTATTTGCAAAAAGTAGAGCAGCATGCCAATGAAATATTCCAAGAGTATGCCAAATTTTTGAGTCAAAAAGGAGGAAGTGTTCGAATGGAAAGGGCGGCAACCACTAGTTCTCCAACATCTGGAAATGAAATGGCGCAAATATTTCAACAACTTGCAAATTCAGAGGTATGAAAAGCCCCTCACTTTGCTTCCAAAGAAAGAAATCAACGAAGAGTCAATTGCATTATCTAATTTTATATAAGGTCCTTTTTCAAACGATGCGTTTTTATTTTCATTCAAATAACTTATTCATTTTTTTTTTTTTTATTTCAGATAGCTATTTTCAACAAGTACTGCGGGAAAAACAGCACAATATGCTTACCAGGTAAACTGACTTTTATTATGACTATAGAACTTAAACGTCGGCTGGAAGCATCACTGATGAGGATCTAATATCCGAAACACATCAATGGTGCATAATAAATTGGTTTGAAATTTTCTCCAAGAAGGTATAGAGTTAGAACACTTCCGTATTATTAAAACATTATACACATGTCTTTTTTGACACTTAAGAAATTTTATTCATTTCCCTTATTTATTTACTATTATGATAATCATAGTGCAACATATGTGCATTTCAACAAATAATATCTTACGTACATGTAATGGTCGATGGCGAAATAGAGGTAATTCGTCTGAATATATCCTTGAAGTTATTCTAAAAATTAACTTACGTATGACAAAAGGCAAGATTTTAGAGTCTTAAGACTAATCATCGTCTTTTGTCTCTTCTTTCTTTGGATTACTTAGTGAAAACGCAACGCTTGTTTTCTGGAATATATTTGTTATATTTCTTGCAAACAAACACAACCACTAGCATAATTTAACAATCTTAACAAATAGAACTTTGCAATTTTGTAAATAATCCTTTTTCTTTTATGTCACTTACAGCTAACTCCAATTTGCATAGAAAAATGATCAAACTATTCACTTCCATTGAATACTTACTCTTCATCTTCTTACACTACAAATGATGGTTGTGTCTTTCTAGGACCTAAAGGCGAACCCGGTTTGAAGGGAGAAGTCGGCGTCCAAGGTATGGATACTGATAAGAAAGAACAGATCTTTCTACATCTAACGAAATTTGTGGTTTTCTTCATCACGTACGCATTTCTATGTTGATGTGTAACAAATAACAAAATTACGTCTTTCCTTTCTATATACATGTAACACTTAATTTTACGAAAAACACAGGGTTGAAAGGTGATCCTGGTTTAGCTGGACAAAAGGGAGATCTAGGTATCCCTGGAATAATGGGACCAAAAGGAGAGCCGGGAATAATAGGGGCTCCAGGGCAAAAGGGCTCAAAAGGTGGCATAGGCTCATCGGGAACGCCCGGACCGTCTGGTATCAAAGGGTCAAAAGGAGAGATGGGTTTGCCGGGTGCCATAGGATTCCCGGGGCAAAAGGTATTATTACAAGATCACTTACACTGATATGTTCTTTCTTTTGAAATTCACTCGTAGCATTCTGTTTCTGGTAATTGCGTCCTTGTTTTTAGAATTATCTACCTTGAAATATATGTTCTAGGGTGATACTTTTGGTGCACCATATGAAATCATAAGTAATGCTAGATGAAAGACGTTGCTTTTATCACCATGGTTCTTTCTTTAACTTATTGAACAGGGTGACAGAGGAGCCAGAGGGGAAAGCGGACCTGCTGGTGTAACAGGAATAAAGGGAAATAAAGGGGACCGCGGGGATATGGGCCTTCAGGGTATCAAAGGAGAGGTGGGTCTGCAAGGGCCACAAGGTAATGATGGCGCTCAGGGTGTAAGGGGAGAGAAAGGACAAAAGGGAGACCACGGCGAAGTAAGGGATCTGAGGCCTACAACGCCATGCTGCGATTTACTAGGTGGGATTACATCATTATCTTTACTAATAATAAATTTATACATTTGTTTGTTCGACTTTTGTATATTTTTGTTCTCTTGGAATAATTCGTGGACATAGTGTAAAATACACATAAGATTTTTCGCATCGCTTTCATTTAGTCAGTTGCCAGACGGGAATTTTCTAAATTAAATCTATTATGTAGTTATCAAGACTGTACATTTTTTGATTTTGATTTTGTTTTGATTCCAAATTACGAGTTGTTTTTTTTTTTAGAAAAATTTCATGTCATATCAGACTATTTACTCTTTACTTTAATCATATACCTGAATGTCTGATCTACTTATTGATTTTCCTTAGAAAGACCTACCTTCAACAGAACTGAGGAAACCATCAAAGCATTAGAGGGCACCAAGGTAACATTAACATGCAATCCACATGGTCATCCGACGCCTACAATCACGTGGTCGCCTGATCCAAGCGCAGATAACTCTGGGACGGTGTTGCAGGTCGGGAATGATTTACAGTTGTCGAATCTAGATGTGTCACAGACTGGAAAATATGTGTGCACAGCACAAAGTGCGCTCGGAACAACAACGAAAACATACAACCTGGAAGTGTACAGTAAGTTGATATTAGTGTTCATACAAAACTTTTCCGTCCAAATATCCCTACTGGACATTTCTTATGTTCACGGACTTCGCACTTCGGACACCGCACTTCGAATGGACTGTGTCAAAAAAGCAAAATGTTGATTCTATTCCAACGAGCTTAGAATACTTTGTGTGAGAATTTATTTGTTTTCATGTGTGATATATATATTTAAAGCTCTCCGACGTACTTTCATCCATTGTGTGTTCAGATTTTACTTTTTTAATCGCACCTGATTTCTTTTTAAATATGAACCCTAAAGCGAATTCCGGAGTTCGAAGTCCGAAGTACGTCATCTTAAAAAATGTCCAATGATTATCGACAATATCGAGTATCAATTAATTCGGATAAACACACGATCAACGATGTCAATAATTGTCCAATGTTTCGAATAGTGGGAAACCGAAATGAAAATAATATGGAAATACAAGTATCAATTACATGCGTTTTTAAAAGTTATATGCAGGGCATCGGTTACACGAAATTGAGTCTGTGGTGATAAGATGTTCCTATGGAAATTCTAATGATTTTGCATTGCCTTCTCGACTTTGAGTCTGAATAATTGATAGGTACTTCTTTAATGTTTATATATACAGATATGAAATTTAAACTACTGTGCTAGACACAAGGTGATAACATTTTCAAGATGACGCATTTCTTCTTATCTATTAAAAGAGCACATCAAGTTTGTGGGAGGAATGACAAACCATACATTACTGGAAGGCCAAAATGTGGTTTTTGAATGTAGATTTGCCGGAGTTCCAGTACCAAAAGTATCATGGTTCCGAAATAACCCTGATGGTTCTCGAACTGAAATAACAACGGGCATAGTTTCGATCCCTGGTGGATCCCAGTTAGAGTTACAACGAGTTTCCCCAGTAGACAAGGGCGAGTACACGTGTGAAGCTGACAATGGCCTGGAGACGCTCAAACAACATGCGTTCCTTACAACTCAAGGTACTTCTTCTTGTAACATATTGACATGATCATTTCACCTAATATACTTAACTTTTTTGCCTATTTTCCCATCATTCAACAAAGCAAATACTTTTTTCAAAAAGTTTCTTATTATGTATGGTAAAATTTACATTCGAAGTTCCAAACAGGTTTATGATATTGATACTTATTGCTCTCTGAATCTCAGTCGAACTCCTCGGGTGTTCACATGCATGAGCTCGCTACAGCCGGTAGAGCACGGACTGTATTTCGTATGCCTTCTGTTTTTATATCCATTTACATATCCATCTGTGTGTTTCTTGGGCCCCTGCGTTATGCTGTCTGTTTGTATGTTCACCTTACTTCGCGTTGCAGTGTGGAGCAGTTAAAATCGTTCCCCGTGACCTGATGTTTAGAATTGTATTAATTACTTCTTTCCAGCTCTGTCGCCTGAAAGAAGCTTTGTTTTGGCCCTTTATCGATTTGACATCATAGATATTATTTTTCTTTTTCGAAAACTTGTCATTCCATTCAAAACTATGACCGAAATTAAAGGAGGTTAACATCTTAGCACCATCCCTCCTATGCTATTTTGAACATATATTTTATTTGGATATGCTACTGGATCGACCTTACAGGAATTTGGAGCCGCGCACTCTCTGTAAAGTAAATGTGCAAATCTAAATTCAATACATTAAAGAGGGCGCTACTGAAATGAATTTTAGTGGCTCCGCTGGAAGCATCACAGATGAGAATTTAATATTCAAAACACGTGTCTGGTGCAGGAAAAATTGGTTTGGAATTTTCTTCATGAAGGTAAAAAGTTGGAACACTTCCGTATTATTACAGTGAGGAGGTTATTTCACAACCCAATTGTACGTTCTCCGAGACCGCTGGGTAATCGGAAGAGTGGGAGGGTTGTGCGCACGCAGTCCGGATAACCACACCGTCTGCTACTCGCGTGGCAGATGGCTATCCTAAGTCGGCACCGGTTGCCCATTGGTCTTGTTGGTTTATGTGTGGTATTTTGTGTTTCATGTTCAAATGTTAAACGTCTTCAAATTCAATAGCATCATTTAAGGCCTGATAAATTTACAGCATGGACCAGACATGCACGTTTCGGGCACTAAACCCTCGTCAGTGATCCTCAGTCTAAACAATGTAAAATGGCTAAAAAGTGTGAAAATTATTGTGTCCAAAAATGTACCAAAAGACGTAGCAGAATGGATGGGATATGATGCTACAGGACCCACGTTTTAGAAATTTCAAGAAATTTGGTAACAGAAAATTTCAAATGCGTTGAAGAGACAGACGATCAACCGAAGTTGATCGAACTTGGCTACATGTGCCCTCGGGGACTCTTGGTCCACCAGCAGTGACATTCAACAAGTAGTTCAAATGTTTTACGTCTTCAAATTCAATTGCATCATTTAAGACCTGATAAATTTACAGCATGTACCAGACATGCACGTATTGGGTGCTAAACTCTCGTCAGTGATCCTCAGTCTAAACAATGTAAAATGGCCAAAAAGTATGAAAATTATTATGTCCAAAAATGTACCAAAAGACATAGCAGAATGGGTGCTACAGGTTGAGTTGCTATGATGCTATGGTGTGAGTTGGTGTCGTTGGTTTATTCGTGGTTTTTTGTGTTCCATGTTTCTATGGTGTGAGTTAATGTTCCTTGTTCCTCTTGCGTCTCTTTCTGTGCTATTCTGCTCTGTGTTTTCGCATTGGATGTTTTGGACTTTTGCTCTGGGTGCTGCAACCGAAGGTTGTTGGAGATCCCCTCCTTTGTTTCGTGTTCAGTAAAGATATTTGTGTCACTGTAAGTTTTCAACGATTTGTATACTCCAATAAGAAAGACTATCAAAACATTCTCCTTTCAATTTCTACCATTTACTTTACATAGGTCCACCGACCATCCTGCCTCAGCCCACGGTGTCAGGATTGGTGGGCCAAAATTTGACGTTACATTGTAATGCCCAGGGTGATCCTAAACCTACAACCACCTGGTCTTCTCCGGTAAAATCTTCACCTCAAAATATTTTCCACGATTTTCATGAGTATCTTTAGAGATCATTGATAAATTTTGTGTTCTCTCATTGTCTCCGTCTGTTCAATATGATTTACTAGCATAGTCATTCCTTTATTTATTCATAATGATTTCATTGTAGTGAGCGCTATGTATAAAGAGCTTATTTCGTTAGAAATATACCAATGTATTGGAAATAACCGTTTATTCATAACTATACGCTAAGATTAGGTCAATTTGCCACATTTTTGCACTAAAATAAGTAACACGAACAATATATTATCCAGCCCAACGTGAACAACGCCTATGAGAACAAGAACGGTGATTTGGTGCTGATGAATGTTCAGATTGGTGACGCCGGACCATACGTATGTAAGGCCACCAACAGCCTGGGTAGTACGTCATCTACTGTTAACTTGGAAGTAAAAGGTGACTTTTTGTTTGTAGGTTTGTCTTCATAGAGAAACCGAGTAGCCATTTTTGAAATAATTTCTCGTGATGAAAATAAACTTCCTCACCGATTGCCTTGATCAGATTCACTGTGGTACAGTTGGTCAGATTTATGCCATTAAAAAATTGAAAACGTTTCATGAAAGAGCTATTTATCAGAACAGACTACGTACTATCATAAAGAACTAATCTCTCCGGAATTTCCCTAACTTTTTATAAAGGCAGTTGATTATATATACTGTAAACGTAGAAATTTTCGCGTGGGAGTAATTTTTGCGTTTTTTCGCGAATCAATGGACATCGCAAAAATTACCACCATGCGAAAATATCCCCGCTATATCCTTACTATGGGAAAGACGTTTTTATCGCAAATATTTCCCCCACGCGTAACGTCTTGATGTTATAATCGCGAAATTTTCCCCACGTTTACAGTATCGTAGTCATTTTTTTACAGATAGAATATTTGTATTAGCATTTCCCTAACCATTGTTCTGATCCTCTTAAAGATATTAGTATAGATCTTGATAACTGCTCTTCAACATCTTAACATAACACGTTTATCCTACCATAACATGCTTTATCCGCAGCTCCTGGGCATGTTGAGATTGCTGGTAGGGTCAATTCCGTCACAAACAACACAAGGACTGTAGGTTTGGACTGCACGGCCACCGGAGAACAACCACTGACCGTGCAATGGTACAGGAATGGTGTGCCCGTGATACCTGATAGTAACCACGTGATCCTTCCCGGCAACACCCTCCTGATACTCAACGTGAAACAGCCAGATGATCTGGGACAATATATGTGTGTGGCGTCAAATATGTACGGGTCAGACAACAAAACTGCTCTTAGTAAGTTCTGTTCAACCAGTACGAACGAAAAATCACGGTACGAAAAGGTATCGGCGCTTTTTTCTTCGTTTTACCAAGTGGTTTCAAAGTACAGTTTCAGTCTTAATCAGACATGAAGCACATTTTGTGAGCTATCCAGAACTTCTTCTTGAATCATTTTAAAAGACTGCATGTACCTTAAGACTTTTCTGTTGATAGTTTACGACGACAAGGGGACTAAGACCTGCAGCGATACATTTGGTGATTGTCAAAAAATATGCGGGTAATTGTAGATTTTACTATATATCGACACCAGGGTAGTCAATAAAAGTTAAGAAAAATCGGTATTGCAACTTTGTTTGTTTTTACTTGAAATCCTAATCTTGTTTAATTTTTTTCTATTGTTCGGCTATTTCTGAAATGCCAATTTCAGTGGTTCTTTTTTCTTCATTACCATTCTCGTCTTTGAGGAATCTTTGTCATAAAACCTACATTTTTCATTAAAAAGAATATCATTTACAAATACCTAAATAAATGAAATGATGAAATGAAAGGTGTCAGGACAAAAACAACTTATTATCAGATTTTCTTCTTCTAGCTCGATTAATCGTCTCATTTTTTCAGAGCTACATGTCCTGCCGGATGTTTCTCTGTGGGATATACGGGCACTTTAACATATGACACGGTGAGAGTGTTCGATTTTTTTTCTAGCCAACCAAAATAATCAAAATTGGTTTCAGATTGCTATTTATATTTCGAAATCTGACCAACAGATTTGTCATTTTCATTGAATTCTTGATTGTGTTGCAGAATGAGCCTCTTTGTGACAGCGCCATTAAGAGCGGAGCCATCAAGCCATCAGGTGGAACGGTCGTATGGAATAAAGTGGGCAATAAAAACACTATTGTGGCGACATAAAGCTCATATTTTTATGCTGAGGTTTTATTTTTATACGAACATGATACAATGTCCCTCAGAATATTGTTACGAAATAAAGTTTTTATTTTCCTGTTATTTTTGGAAACATATGTATTCTGTTCATTTCTTCGTAATAAAATGTTGACTCTGTGTATCGATGTGTGCTCCTCCTTTTATGGATGCGTACACCTCTGTGTATCCGGATAAATTGGAGGGTTGAGCGCACGTAACACAGATAACTACACCACTCTCTATTATATAGCGGATCGTCCAAAGTCGGATCAAATTGTTCTTCTTCATTTCATGTTATACGTGCATTACGTTTTGGTTGTTTGTTTGACCGTTCTATGTGGGTGTTGTCTTTTTTTTTGTCTGAAGTTCGTTGCACACTATGTTCGTTCGGCTGTGCTCGGTGCAGGGTAGTCTTGCTGGAGATCTCGTCTGTCTTCTTTTATTTATCCACCAATCAGGACATGGTCTGCAAAGCATCAATGATGCATTGTTTACTTGGAAAGTTGGTTTCAGAAACCAGCGATATGTGCAGATATACATGTACAGCAACAAGAACAGATGTTATAATCAAACAACTGAATTATCCTCTTACATGTAGCTGAATATTAGTAAAAACAAAAATAGAAATATATTCAAATATTTAGATAAAATTTATTCAATGTTAATATTTATCATATATGACAAATAAAAGATGGTTAAAGTTGGAAAAGAAGCAAACTCCAGATGGAATCTTCATTTCCTAGAAAATGTCTCTCTTCACGATCTGTGACTCGTGTACATCGATCTCCAAAAACTCGTCTGAGGCATCCCTGAAAAGGGAAAATGCATGTATAATCAATTCGTTGTCAAACTTTCTTTATTTTATTTATTTATTTATTTATTTATTTATTTATTTATTCATTTATTTATCTATTCATTTTCCTTTGTTATGAAACGTACCATCTTCCTACATTCAGGCTGATACAGCTGTGAATGCTTCTAGATGTGTCCTTTTTTCGTTCTGATTCTGGTTCCCCAGCAGCGTAGCCGACAACCAGACCGCTCAACGCAAAGAATACATTCTTGAAGACACTCTGAAATATGAAACGAACGAAATAGTCATCTGATTAGGCATCCTTATATTGAGAAATGATGAAGTTAATCAGATTTTCTTTTTCTTTTCAAAAGAGTCTAGTACTATATACTTACCATCAAGGTTCCAAATGCAGATGGGCAGACATTTTGCCTTTCTCGTCCTATGATCTTGTCCACGATGAATGACGCAAATCCTTGGCTTGGTTCATCGCTGATGAAATTAGATCATTTAAAAGATTATAAAAATCAATGATTGAGAAAATAAAAAATACCGTTTATTACTTTGAAAGCAAGAAATGAGAGAGAAGTTTCGTAATTATGTTGATATATCAAAATGAATCGTAAAAACTTTTTCAATGGCCGAAGGCTTCTATAGAAAAATAAATCTGAAAACATTTTTAATTGCGCATTTGTAAAAACTGATAACTAACTCGTTATTACCATGATAAATGCTCCCACAGCGGACATAGAACAAATATTACCAGCACGATGCTGAGTAAAATAAGCGCTATCTTCTTCTTTCTCTCCATACTGAATAGCAGCGACATTTTCTGAGCGTTGTCAGGAAGAATACTAAAAGTCACGTGATAAACGCATTGTTACGTCAAAATATAACGTCGCCTTCAAGCACAATCGGATTGATCAGCCTCGATATTTTTCATCTTTTTACGCCGGTATAAAGTACATGCATAGGCTTTCTGTATCTGCAACAAATTGTATTGTTTATGATGCCCGCTTACAGTGATAAGGTTTATACAAATCCGAGTGTCCTGCATGTTCTTGTATATTGGGATCGAGGGTCTTATGTACATAATCCGAACAGCCACATCATTTGCTTTGAATGTAAAGAGATGACCATCCGAAGTGGCTCCAGGTGATAATTGGTCTCGTTCCTTTTATCTATTGTCCTTCGTGTTTCAATTTTGTTTTGTTTTGTTTTTGTTTTTTTGTTTTTTTTTGTTTTGTTTTGTTTTGTTTTTTTTTTGCACCCCTCCCCCTTCTTTTTTGGATACTTTATCGTCTTGGTGTTGTTCTCGTTGTCTCATTTTTTAGTTGTTTTCTTGGTGTTTGTTGTTTGTTTCGGTATTGTGCTTGTGTATTCCGCGGTGACCATTACGTTGTTTGAGATAATTACTTTATTGATAATTAATAATTTAGAATGAAACGATACTTAGCCAGAGTTGTGGATCTTCAGATATACGAAAACACGTCCGCTAGATCCAAAAGTAAATGTCACAACTGAATTTTTAATCACCTGATTATTTTTAGACAAACGAATAGACAAATTGGTATCAGCATCCTTAGAACCACCGTAATTTGTATCGCTATTTTTTTCTTTGCCTAATGCTTCTGATATCCTTCACATAACGGTTTTCTTGAGTAACTTGCGTCCTAACAGTCTACTTTGTGGGTTCGCCTTGCCGAAGAGCAAACTCCCCGGTCAAGCTCCCCCCTGAAAGGTTTTTCGGTAATCGATCGCTGGTGGAAGTTTGGCTGAAGAGAGCTTTTTTTATACAACTATCGCCTGTACATATTCGGAGAACTCTGAATCATTTAATTTCCATAGTCATTTCAAGAAACAAAGATTCTGATTGGCTGAGAAATTTTGTTGATACATCGATCAACACAATTTTTCACGGAAGTCTATTTATAGCACTATTTTTTAACCGGGGGTTCCCTCAAACACGAATGAACTCGTTGCTGAAAGTACAATTTGTTGATGTTTGCTTATCATTTCAAGGGTACCATTTCTTTTCTACTTACTCAAAAATTAACAGTGCATGTAGACTTTGCTCAAACTGGTCCTAATTCCAAAGATATAGAGAGGCGATCGTTCGCTGTTTGAATCATGGCGGCTGCCATAACTTGTTTTGGCAGACGTATCTCTGCGAAACCCTCCGACTAACGAAATATAGTGCGGTGATTGTTTGATTTTAGATCCAGGTAAACAGTCTGTTTTCCATAAATATATGATAAATAAATGATAAGAAATAAATCTTATATTTTTCTGTTGATGCAGGTATCATCCGAAAAATTGGACAGAAAACTTTTGCATCAACGCGCTACGCGCATTGATGCAGTTTTCTGTCCAATTTTTTGGTGATCAAACAGAAAACCGTCATCACTATCAGTTAACATGTTTGTGCTTTAACAATGTTAACTCCAGGCATCGGAACAAAATAGTCACATTCGAACAATTTTCATTATTGCATATATGGAGGAAAGTATACGCCAGTAAAAACCAAATATTCCTACATGTTCCTAAAAGCATAAGGCGAGGAGCAAAAAATGGGAAAAGAAGCGAACGAAACGAAGACTCAGCTGTGGGAGCACATGTAGTTCTAAGTGAAATTCCGAGCTGGACACACACAGACAAAAAATAAAAAATGATATGATCGCTGAGCGATATAAGTCCCCTACCGGCGGCATATATTTATGTCCTGCAACTCTGCCTATTAATTGCTCTTCAATTAGACATGAGTTTTAATAAAACTTAAAACATTGATGTGACGTCATGCCATTGTTCGAACAGTCCGAAATTTACCTTTGACTGTCCAATATCAAATCTAGCTCGCGTTTATTAGAAAAAATATGAGCGACCTAGATTAAATATTGGACAGTCACAGGTACATGTTTACAAATGGTCTTTGCCATCTACAGGACAACTGTTACAATCCTTATTTAGAACTCACGCGACAAGAATTCCATGTTTTCCAATTTTTGCTATATTTTCCGGAGTTGACAAAATCTAGCACAATCTTTATATATATCTAAAAAATTCAAGCGTTATGTCGGAAATGACAATGTAAGAGACACTATAATTCAGCCCGTTTTTTTTTTTTTTTTTTCTTCGGTCTATTTTTTCCCCATCTTTATAATTTTACTGTATAACTAAGATTTTCGCTCGACTTTTCTAGTCCGAAAAAACCTACCTAAATCCAGTCTTTGACGGTTATTTTGACCCAGTTCCCCAAGCTCCCCCCCCCCCCCCGGTGCAAATAATCATCAAAAGAGTTTAGGTCAGGTTTTTCGAACTAGACACCTTCAAAATATCTACCTGAATTGTTTCTTTCATTTAACCTTGCACATAGTAAGTTGAACTTATTTCTTTTCGATATTTAAAGGCACTATATTATTTCTTGCTTGTCCGGAAAAGGAAACTTTTAGAGACACGCCCTTTCATTCTATATATCCAAAGAAGCGTCAACTAAATCGTCTTTACGCAATTAAAGTATTCTCGTTGATTTTTTTCCCAAAAATTGCATCAAATTTCGTCTTAGTTTACGGAATCTGCGTCATAATTTGTCACAACTTTTTTTCTAATTGAAAAATTTCATCTCCGTTATCTTCTTATATAAACGACTCCCTACTGCTAGTAGCGAGAATGTTAGAACCTGAAGTGATAACATTTCGTTACAGTAAAGGCAATTAACATAATAAGAACAAAGTCAAAGGTCATGCCACTTTGAATAGTGATCAATGTTTTAAGTACGATATACACCTCAAACAATTCATTCTTAAAGATATTGGACAGTTTTCGGCCTTGCGGGCCTCAAACTGTCCAATATCTTTAAGAATGAATTGTTTTCGGCGTATATCCAATACTTACTGTCTGTGCAGCTCTGTTCTGAGGTTTTATCTGCTTTATCAATTCGAAAAAGAGGTCAAGCATGATGAAAGTTGAACTTGCCCTGTAACTATCCAAGACTAAGCTGAGTACCAAATTTCACCTGAACATTTCTCTTTGTTGCAGGCCTTGCGGGCCTCAAACTGTCCAATATCTTTAAGAATGAATTGTTTTCGGCGTATATCCAATACTTACTGTCTGTGCAGCTCTGTTCTGAGGTTTTATCTGCTTTATCAATTCGAAAAAGAGGTCAAGCATGATGAAAGTTGAACTTGCCCTGTAACTATCCAAGACTAAGCTGAGTACCAAATTTCACCTGAACATTTCTCTTTGTTGCAGGAAAACGTCCGGAAAACTGACAAAAACTGAATTTTCCACGTCATCAAGGGGCATAACTCCTCGAAAAATAGGTCAAGCGTGACAAAAGTCGAACTTGCTCTGTAACTATCCGAGACCAAGCTGTGTATCAAATTTCACCTGAATATCTCTATTATTGCAGAAAAAGGTCCGGAAAACTGACAAAAACTGAATTTTCCAAGTCATCAAGGGGCATAACTCCTCGAAAAATAGGTCAAGCGTGACGAAAGTCGAACTTGCTCTGTAACTATCCAAGACCAAGCTGTGTATCAAATTTCACCTTAATATCTTTATTTGTTGCAGAAAAAAAGTCCGGAAAACTGGCTAAAACTGAATTTTCCAAGTCATCCAGGGGCATAACTCCTCGAAAAATAGGTCAAGCGTGATGAAAGTCGAACTTGCCCTGTAACTATCCAAGACCAAGCTGTGTATCAAATTTCATCTGAATACCTCTATCCTTTGCAGAAAAAAAGTCCGGAAAACTTAAATTCGGACAGACGGACGGACAGACAGACAGACCGAGAGGAAACTAAGAGTCCCCTTCGGCGTTGCCGGTAGGGGACTAATAAGCGAACGAAACGAAGAAGTCTATACTGAAGTGAACTGAAAAACTGAGAGTGAGATCAGGTGTCCGGGAAGATTAGAAATCTCCTGTTGGTTGACAAATCTGTTACTTCGGTTAGGTAGAAAATTGGTTATGAACAATTTTTCATTCAAAATGAAGGACTTTTCCTTGATGTAACAGTCTCCTATACCACTTTCATTCCAGTTAATGTAATTTCATAAATCATTGAAAGATTTAAACACAGTGTGTTGAAATTATATATACATGTATATAGATTTATTCAATACTCATAACAAGATTTGCGAAGTGAAAAGAAAAACTGTAAAACAATATACAGTGTAGTGTAGTTTCCTAGTTATATTAGAAGATGTCCCTCTTTACTATCTGTGACTCTTGAACGTCAATCTCTAAAAACTCGTCAGAGGCATTCCTGTCAAATGAAGAAAAAATCCAAAATATGAAATAATATTTATCTATTCTTATCATTTCAAATATTTTGAATACAGCAATGTGTACACCTTAGTTAAATTGACGTTTGTTTGTTATCAGTTTCTTCGTAAGAGTAAATGATGGGAAAACAGATAAAAATACCTGTATAAGTAATATTAATTAACTAATTCGATACATGTATTTATTTCTTGATAGTTCGTATTATAGATCTATATCAACTATAGTCAGTGAATAAAACGTTTCTTTCTGAGAGTTTAATGTTACCAACCATCTACTAAGGTTCAGGCTAATCGAACTCTGACTTCTTCTGGAAACCCATTTTTCTTTTTACTTCTGATGTTTTCCAGTAGCGTAGCCGATAAACAGACCGCTCAAAGCCAGGAAAACGTTCTTCAGCGAGCTCTGTAATAATTATTTTTCTTTAAAATGTACATGTGTATAATGGAGGAAAGATTTACTTCAAATCCCCTCCCCAGTAAAATTAGGTTTTCAATAAATAAGTTTCTAATTTTATTAGAATAAGTATCCATTTAATTTAAAAACTACTGATTACTTAGAATTTATTTAAGGACTAACCTTTCCGATTTTGATATAATTTGAGGCTGTATATACTTTTTTTATCCGAGAACTTACCATCAAGGTACCGAAAGCTGTTGTGCAGACTCTTTGTCTTTCAAATCCGATCATTTTCTCCAAGACATATTCCGTAAATCCTTGGTTTGGCTCTTTGCTGTATTAATGAAATTCTACATGTTTGAATACATTCTTTGAAGTCATATATTATAACGGTAAAAATATACGGTAAAAATATACATAAAAAACATTGCAATACAGAACCGTTTTTCATTCAAGAAAAAATGAATAGATTTTACTTTTTACAATTTTATGCGCTTTTTTTAGATGTAAGAAAATAAAAATTACCATGAAAAATGCTGCATCAACGGACACAGAACAAAGATGACCAGCACGATGCTGAGTAAAATAAGCGCTATCTTCTTTCTCTCCATACTGAATAGCAGCGACATTCTCTGAGCGTTGTCAGGAAGAATACTAACAGTCACGTGTTGAACGCATTGTGACGTTTTCCACAACGTCGCCTGACGTCGATTTAGCAAGGAATGATAACTCGCTCACAACACAGATTTCCTGTATGATAGTCTCACATGATTTAGCTGCTGTACAGTGTATCACCAAATCAGTACGTGCACATATTTATTGTGTGTTTATTCGGACACAAGACAAGATTCAGAATCCTAATTGGCTAATATTTTGTTGATGATTGCAAGTGGTGTAGCTTGAGCAAAATTAACGGTTTATATATGCTTTTCATGATACACGGGGTGTGAAGAAAAGGGAATGATCTCCAGCATGACCACCCTGCATTGACCCAGAGAAAAAAACCCACAAGAAAGTGACACATAAATGACATAATAGAAACACCAAATCGCAAAAAGACAAAACAATATTCACTAGAACATCATGCAAAACAATCGTAACAGACGTACAGAAACATTAAACATTGATAACAACACATAAATGTACACCCGGCGCCGACTTTGGGCGGCCATTATACAATTAATTACCTTGTGTGAGGTAGATATAGCAGTATAGCAACCCGAAGAATACGTTATTCACCGAGGCCGCAGGCCGAGGTGAATAACATATGCTGAGGGTTGCTGTACTGCTATATCTACTGAACACAAGGTAATTAATTGTTTTATTGTATGATCATGAAATACAACGATTACATTTGTAGCTTGATAGCATCCATTGCTGTAAGCAATTTATATGTATTCTCTAATGACGCGAAATATATGCATATGTCGTTACTATTATGACGTCATAACTACAAAGCCAATTTTAGAAAGATACTGGGGAAATATGAGGGTTGTTCTAAATTTAGCTATCTGGAGGTGGTTATAGCGATATATTCAGAAGCTCCAGACATGTTATCAGCCAATCAGTGATGAGCATATTTCCCAGTCATACAATAACTGCTTTTAGCGAATGGTGTGGTTATGAGGACCATATTGAATGCCGAATGTAAATGAGGGCTTTGACTGTGGTAGACCGACAAAAAGGTCGTAAGCGAAAACTTTAGAAATTAGTAATGAATTTAGAAGTTATGAGACAAATTTTGTATGACGCATTTTCAACTTGTCTCGCGTTACAGCTTCATTGAATTTCCAAAACTCTGACAGGAAGATAGTAGTTAGGGTCCACTGCCAAGCTTGTATGTTTTATAGCAGGGGGTGTTGTTCTTTTCTTTTGTTTTTCCTGTTTTGTTGCATCAGTTGTTTTTGTCATCGTAATCGGAGATTTGGGGGCATATAGTTTTTAGTCTTTCCGTTTGTCTGTTTTTCTGTTTTTCTGCAAAAACTTTAACCTTGACCATAACCTTTGAATGGTAAAAATGGTAGGGCTTTCATATATGACATGTGCATACCTTGTGGCAAGACCTTTCCATTGATACCATTTTTTTTAATCTACTTACAAAAGAAATTCAACCTTGGCCATAACTTTTGAACAGTAAGTAATAGGGCTTTCATATTTCAGATGTGCATTCCTTGTGACAAGACCTTTCCATTCATACAAAAACTTATTTTTGACCTGTTTACCTCGGATTATGACCTACTGTTTACATTTCAGCTGTTACTGACAAAGATGCAGACGGGGGCATCCGTTTTTACAAACACGTGTTGTTGTTGTTGTTGTTGTCAATAAGCATGACTTCCGAGGGCGATGCTTGACAGATGCATGTTCGACTTCTCGGCTGAATCTGTTGCGAGGAATTTCACTGGAAACATGAACTCTAGGTCATCTACCGGTTTATATCTTTGAGGTACGGCGTTGATCAGGTGACAGAACGACGTATTGAGTTTGCCCCTTAACATACATGGTTATCGAAGGCTCTTATAGGCGAATACATTTTCGACTTCTCAGCTGGAACTACTGCAAGGAATCCAGTTACAACCACAGCAAGGAATCCATGCACTTCTCAGCTGGAACTACTGCAAGGAATCCATGAGATTCTCAGCTGGAACTACTGCAAGGAATCCATGAACTTCTCAGTTGGAACTACTGCAAGGAATCCATGAACTACTCAGTTGAACTACTGTAAAGAATCGATGAACTTCTCAGTTGGAACTACCACAAGGAATCCATGAACTTCTCAGTTGGAACTCCTGCAAGGTATCCATGAACTTCTCATCTCGAACTACTGCAATGAATTCATAGACTTCTCTGTTAGATCGACTACAAGGAATCCATAAAATTCTCAGTCGGAACTACTGCAAGGAATCTATGAACTTCTCAGTTGGAACTACTGCAAGGAATCCATGAACTTCTTAGTTTGAACTACTGCAAGGAATCCGTAAACTTCTCAGCTTGAACTACTGCAAGGAATCCATGAACTTCTCAGTTGGAACTACTGCAAGGAATCTGTGAACTTCTCAGCTGAAATTACTGCAAGCAATCCATGAACTGCTCAGCTGGAACTACTGTAAGGAATCCATAAACTTTTCAGCTGGAACTACTGCAAGAAATCCATGAACTTCTCAGTTGGAGCTGATGCAAGTAATCCATATACTTCTCAGTTGGAACAACTGTCAAGAATCCATGAACTTCTCATCTTGAACTACTACAAGCAATCCATGAAATTCTCAGTTGGAACTACTGCAAGGAATCCATGAACTTCTCAGTTTGAACTACTACAAGAAATCCATGAACTGCTCAGCTGAAATTACTGCAAGGAATCCATGAACTTCTCAGTTGGAACTACTACAAGGAATCCATAAACTTCTCAGTTGGAACTACTGTAAGGAATCCATACACTTTTCAGTTGGAACTTCTACAAGGAATCCATGAACTTCTCAGTTGAACAACTGTAAGGAATCCATAAACTTCTCAGATGGAACTACTGCAAGGAATCCGTAAACTTCTCAGCTGGAACTACTGCAAGGAATCCATGAATTTCTCAATTGGCACTACTGCAGGAAATCCATGAACTTCTCAGTTGGAACTACTGCAAGCAATCCATGAACTTCTCAGCTGGAACTACTACAAGGAATCCATGCACTTCTCAGTTGGAACTACTGCAAGGGAACCATGAACTTCTCAGTCGGAACTACTGCAAGGAATCCGTAAACTATTCAGCTGGAACTACTGCAAGGAATCCATGAACTTCCCAATTGGCACTACTGCAGGGAATCCATGAACTTCTCAGTTGGAACTACTGCAAGCAATCCATGAATTACTCAGCTTGAACTACTGCAAGGAACCCATGCACTTCTCAGTTGGAACTACTGCAAGGAATCCATGAACTTCTAAGCTGGAACTACTGCAAGGAATCCATGAACTTGTCAGTTGGAGCTACTGCAAGAACTCCATAAACTTCTCAGTAGTAACATCTGTAAGGAATCCATTAACTTCTCGGCTGGAACTACTACAAGGAATCCACGAAATGCTCAGTTGGAACTACTGCAAGGAATCCATGAACTTCTCAGTTTGAACTACTGCAAGGAATCGGTAAACTTCTCAGCTGGAACTACTGCAAGGAATCCATGAAATTCTCAGTTGGCTCTACTGCAGGGAATCCATAAACTTCTAAGTTGGAACTACTGCAAGCAATCCATGAACTGCTCAGCTGGAATTACTGCAAGAAATCCATGAACTTCTCAGTTGGAGCTACTGCAAGAAGTCCATATACTTCTCAGTTGGATCAACTGTCAGGAATCCATGAACTTCTCGGCTGGACCTACTACAAGGAATCCATGAACTTCTCAATTGGCACTACTGCAGGGAATACATGAACTTCTCAGTTGGAACTACTGCAAGCAATCCATGAACTGCTCAGCTGGAACTACTACAAGGAATCCGTAAACTTCTCAGCTGGAACTACTGCAAGGAATCCATGAACTTCTTAATTGGCACTACTGCAGGGAATTCATGAACTTCTCAGTTGGAACTACTGCAAGCAATCCATGAACTGCTCAGCTGGAACTACTACAAGGAATCCATCAACTTCTCAGTTGGAACTACTGCAAGGAAACCATGAACTTCTCAGTCGGAACTACTGCAAGGAATCCGTAAACTATTCAGCTGGAACTACTGCAAGGAATCCATGAACTTCCCAATTGGCACTACTGCAGGGAATCCATGAACTTCTCAGTTGGAACTACTGCAAGCAATCCATGAATTACTCAGCTTGAACTATTCCAAGGAACCCATGCACTTCTCAGTTGGAACTACTGCAAGGAATCCATGAACTTCTTAGCTGGAACTACTGCAAGGAATCCATGAACTTGTCAGTTGGAGCTACTGCAAGAACTCCCAATTGGCACTACTGCAGGGAATCCATGAACTTCTCAGTTGGAACTACTGCAAGCAATCCATGAATTACTCAGCTTGAACTACTGCAAGGAACCCATGCACTTCTCAGTTGGAACTACTGCAAGGAATCCATGAACTTCTAAGCTGGAACTACTGCAAGGAATCCATGAACTTGTCAGTTGGAGCTACTGCAAGAACTCCATAAACTTCTCAGTAGTAACATCTGTAAGGAATCCATTAACTTCTCGGCTGGAACTACTACAAGGAATCCACGAAATGCTCAGTTGGAACTACTGCAAGGAATCCATGAACTTCTCAGTTTGAACTACTGCAAGGAATCGGTAAACTTCTCAGCTGGAACTACTGCAAGGAATCCATGAAATTCTCAGTTGGCTCTACTGCAGGGAATCCATAAACTTCTAAGTTGGAACTACTGCAAGCAATCCATGAACTGCTCAGCTGGAATTACTGCAAGAAATCCATGAACTTCTCAGTTGGAGCTACTGCAAGAAGTCCATATACTTCTCAGTTGGATCAACTGTCAGGAATCCATGAACTTCTCGGCTGGACCTACTACAAGGAATCCATGAACTTCTCAATTGGCACTACTGCAGGGAATACATGAACTTCTCAGTTGGAACTACTGCAAGCAATCCATGAACTGCTCAGCTGGAACTACTACAAGGAATCCGTAAACTTCTCAGCTGGAACTACTGCAAGGAATCCATGAACTTCTTAATTGGCACTACTGCAGGGAATTCATGAACTTCTCAGTTGGAACTACTGCAAGCAATCCATGAACTGCTCAGCTGGAACTACTACAAGGAATCCATCAACTTCTCAGTTGGAACTACTGCAAGGAAACCATGAACTTCTCAGTCGGAACTACTGCAAGGAATCCGTAAACTATTCAGCTGGAACTACTGCAAGGAATCCATGAACTTCCCAATTGGCACTACTGCAGGGAATCCATGAACTTCTCAGTTGGAACTACTGCAAGCAATCCATGAATTACTCAGCTTGAACTATTCCAAGGAACCCATGCACTTCTCAGTTGGAACTACTGCAAGGAATCCATGAACTTCTTAGCTGGAACTACTGCAAGGAATCCATGAACTTGTCTGTTGGAGCTACTGCAAGAACTCCATAAACTTCTCAGTAGAAACATCTGTAAGGAATCCATTAACTTCTCGGCTGGAACTACTACAAGGAATCCACGAAATGCTCAGTTGGAACTACTGCAAGGAATCCATGAACTTCTCAGTTTGAACTACTGCAAGGAATCGGTAAACTTCTCAGCTGGAACTACTGCAAGGAATCCATGAAATTCTCAGTTGGCTCTACTGCAGGGAATCCATAAACTTCTAAGTTGGAACTACTGCAAGCAATCCATGAACTGCTCAGCTGGAATTACTGCAAGAAATCCATGAACTTCTCAGTTGGAGCTACTGCAAGAAGTCCATATACTTCTCAGTTTGATCAACTATCAGGAATCCATGAACTTCTCGGCTGGACCTACTACAAGGAATCCATGAACTTCTCAGTTGGAACTACTGCAAGGAATCCATGAACTTCTCAGTTTGAAGTACTACAAGGAATCCATGAACTGCTCAGCTGGAATTACTGCAAGAAATCCATGAACTTCTCAGTTGGAAAAGAAAGGAGGGGATCTCCAACAGCACTAGGTTGCAGCACCCACAGCAAATTCCCAAAACACCCATGCAAAAAACACAGAACAGATACCCACAGAAAGAGACGCAAAAGGGACAAGGAACACCAACTCACAACATAGAAACATAAAAGACTACACATAAACCAACGAGACCAATGGGCAACCGGTGCCGACTTAGGACGGCCATCTGCCAAGTAAATAGCAGACGGTGTGGTTATCCTGGATTACGTGCGCACAACCCTCTCACTTCTCCAGTTACCTAGAGGTCTCGAAGAACGTACAAATGTGGTGTAAAACAACCTCCTCACTGTAAGATGACGTCACACAAACAAGACCGCGAAACGCAGAGGCCCCAGAGACACAGATGAATATGTAAATGGATATAAAAAGAGGGCATGCGTAATACAGTCCGTGCTCTGCCGGCTGTAGCGAGCTCATGTATGTAATCACCCGAGGAGTCCGACTGACATTCAGAGAGGACAGGTATTCGGGGCCCTGTCTTCTCTAAAGAGGTTTGGACAGGGCCCGTCATGGAGTCCCGTCGTCACAGTCAGTCAGATTGCAAGTCTTAAGAATGCGCTCGTACAAGACTGTATATTGGTCAAGTACCAAGCTTAGTGTCCGTCTGGTGACATTAGGATCATATCCACGGTATAAAAGGCGTTTGATGACTCTGACGCATTTTCGATACATATGCTGTCTACCTTTGATCCTTCTTATTTTGTTAATTATGTCACCATAAAATGCAGGTTGTGAAATACCTAAAGTAATATACTCCGTTGCTTTTATGGGTCCGAATTTCAAAAGAAGTTGATCATAATTTTTGTAAAATTTCCAGAAAGTCTTTACTAGTTTGTGAAAGCGAAAACCTTGACCTAAAAGTTTCTTTGTAATTTGTAGATTTCTATTATGAAAATCCAAAACATCAGTACATGCTCTAGCATACCGGATGAGCTGTGAAATATAGTGTCGTGCCGGGGGTATAACAATTCTAAAAGAATACCTGACGATGTGCTATGACTTCCCCAGATCACGACAAGGGTTCGTCTGGCCTTGGCTTGCGGCTATCAGCCTCTCACAAGAAATAAAATATTGGTAGCGTTTCAAATATTTATTAATTTAATGAACAAGGAATTGAAATTCAATACTCAAAATAGCATCAAAACATTATTTGGATGGATGACCTCGTCGGATGAATTTGGATGAAAATGACAGCCCTTGAAATATACACTAAAATGCTATAATTCTTCTTTATTAAAATTAATCTGAGTGAAAAGGACCTAAATCTAACAAAAAATGAAGTATCATGTATTCCTCAAATCACCATTTTTAGAATTTGGATGAAAGTCCTTGAATAAGCACTTCACTTAGCAGAACGTCCTTGAAATTCACTTTTATCTAAACACTCAAAATAATAAAAACAAGCACTAAATATATTCTTACTCTGGTATCCATTGCAAAGCACCTTCACTGAATCAATCTAAAACAACAATACTTCGATGATTTAGGAAAGAAAGAAGAAAAACGTTTTTGGATAGATGAATATTCCGAAATTGGATGACCGGGCTGCCCCGAAAACTCCCGCGAACTCGCTATTTAAGCAGGCCCGCGCGTGCAAGTTCCCGTACTAACAACAGCCAATCAGTGAACGTTTTACTGTGCACGGCGCTCGCCGAACGAAACAAATACACACGCAGCTATTCTTGTCAATAAACGTGAAAATCGGTAAAATATCATCAATAAAGATTAATTAATAGAAGACAATAAACAATTACAAGTACGAGGTCAGTCCATCAATAAACATTATGAATTTAAACATGTATAGTCATGAAATAATGGTATTTTTACATGCAGACTTACGATCGGCCCTGTATAAACAACATGGAATATGACCCTCGCCGATCAGTGAATATAACCCTAAATATGCTTTGAAAATGCATGACATGGATTGTTTATGGGATATTTCAGTTAACAACAATAAGAGGGAAAGTTATCATAAAGAAATTGACAGATGAAAGTGCTCAAAACATGTTTATAGAAGGAAAAATGAGTACGACTTATCTACAGTACCGACCGAAAATTACCGATCGATATCGCCATTCTATGGTGATTTCTAACTTAATGAAGATGGTAAGGAAGGCTCAACTTACCAAAATCTAAGTAGAGATGACAGCCAAATGTAAGCTGTAATCAGGTAGCTGTAGAACAATTAGTACGACTTGTCGAGGCGAAGATCTGGCATAAACTAAACTTGTAAGTGGCGGGAAATCGTAGAAACCCGAAGAGTTCCGAGTGTTATAGCAGGTCGTTTCGTCTACAAACTATTCGATCCTCACGACACTCTTCCCCATCATAGAAGGTTCCCCTGAAGTAACTGCATTATGTAAGTAAAACTGCTTGGCAACTGCATTAAAACTGCTCGGCAACTGCATCGAAACTGCTAGGTAACTATATCAAAACTGCTATGTAACTGCTTTGTAACTGCTAGGTAACTGAATGGAAACTGCTCAACAACAACACAACATATTTACAAAGTTAATATAAAGGTATTTACATTGGTTAGAATCATTAGGTAAATTCTGAACCACTAACTGGATATTTACACTATAACATGTCCCATCTGGTCTAGGATCCATACAAGGTCATGGCATTCCTTAGGGTTAACTGCATCAGGTCACAGGGTCCAATGTTCAGGTAAACTGCAACAAAAGCAGCGGTATCTCCCAGGTATGCTGGAGTGCTGTAAGGTACATTCCCTACGGGGAAGTACGGAGCATCTGTCTCTAACAACAATCTGTTGCGGGGGATAGCTCGTAACCCTGACTTCTGTTCTTCGTCAAACCTACGGACTGCTGCAGTGACTCCAAAGAAGGTGTTTGGAAAGTCACTAAGCCAATCGTTGACGACTTGTGACAATCCCGTAAAACAATGAACATGAATTTTCTGTTCTCTGCGACATACCCTCCTCATAATTGCTTGGCATCTACCCGTCACATCAGAACCATATGTATCACCGGAAGGACCACGAAGATGGAGAACTAGTGGGAGTTCTGGTTTTGACATGCGCAGAACGTTTTCAAAAACTAGCTCTTGGGCTCGCCATTCTCCAGGTGGAATTGTTCTATCTAACCCAATTTCTCCAAGTGCAGCAACCTTTGGATGTTCGAGGAGTCCATTGAGTGCTAACCTTTTAGCTGTGGAGAATTTCTGGTAGTGCTTCGGGTGGACACCTGCAGCTACCTTCCAAGGTCCATCAAGCTGGAAATCAGCGGCCGGGTAATTTTGGGGTTCACTGTACACCACAACTCCACTAACAACGTTAACAGGGACTGATGGTCGACTACTGCCGTGTTTGGACACTGATATGAGTTCCTCCACAGTATGTCCATTTGGATTATCAGGCCAAATAACTTTGCTCGTTCGATCCAAATGAAAATGGCTGTCAAAAACATTTGGTAATCCTGAAGAAGTTGAGGGCTCATCAAAATGTTCGCTATGGTCGGAGTCAACGTTGTCGCATTCATCAACAACAATGAGATCACCTGGCTCTGATTCGCTTTCTGACAGCGCCTCTTGCACCACTTCAACGGCCATGGTTGGTTCCGAGAAACCGAACCATCTGAAGTCCCTTATATCCTGAGAATTACATCTGGTGAGGATCGCCAGCAAACATCTCCAAAATAAAAGGACAGCTGGAGAGTTTATTGGATGAAGAGTGAACACCTCTGGTGGATCAACTCCCAAGATTCTGCATGCTGTGGTACACATACCATGATGAATGGGATTTAGCCCGTAGTCCGGTGAGATTGGCCGAGATGTGTTTATCCAATCAACTGCACCCTGAAGAGTAGTCCCGGCCTCAAAAGCTTTACTCAATAGCCATTTGAGTGCTTCCACTTGAGCAGGCACATCCAAGTTGACGTTAATTCGTCTGAACATAATGGGGAGATGATGTTCCACCACATGCCTTCGTAACTTTTTGTCATGGGAGCCACACTCCAGAGGACATGTAAGATCCTTTTGTACTTTACTGGATGGAATTGAAACTGTCAAAGTATCTTCAGACTCGCTAACGGAACGTCTCCTTTCAGAAGATCGCCGACGAGGACTGCGACTTCTTTGTTCAGTATCCCTTTTGTGTTTGGAGGTACTGGTGTCTCGTTTTCGCTCTTGAGTATGTGTGTGGCGACTCTCTTCACGAGAACTTCTTTGTTTAGAGGTACTGCTCTTCTGTTCTTGAGTGCGCCGATGTTGTCTGCGACTCTCCACTTCTTTCGATCTTTGTTCTGGCTCAACCAAAGTAACCTTCTTCTTTTCCTTTGATTGTGAAGAGGAGGAAGACTTCATGGAAGATTTCTTTGGTTTGGGATCTTCCTGTAACAAATCCGCAGCATCAGACCTATGTACTGGTAAGTTTGGGTTGGAGTCTAACCGGAAATCATGCGGTTGCTCCAAATTATCTAACGATGATGCAGACCTGGATGAACTCTTAGTTCGGTGTTGGCGCATCCGTTGGCCATTTAATGCTGGCATGTTCTCATCAACCCAGTCAACAGGGAAATCGCAGGCTGCATTTTTCCTCATCTCCTGTATCCAGAAATGGCTTTTTTTCTCTTTGGCCACTTCATACTGCAAAAGAAGTGCTTCCTTCCTCTCCTCTGGTGTAGCTTTCAAAAGGGAAATGTACAGTTCCTTTGGGTCCAAAAGACATTTTTCCTCACTGGCACGCCTCACAGCGTCTAGTGCACTCTGTCCAGGTTGGCGGAATCTATCTAAACTTGCAAATGATGTCCTTTGACGAGTGTTATTAGGTTTCTTCCATGATCTTTTTTCTGGCGAAGAATCTTGTCCAGACATGATTAAAGCTGAAAAATATATACAAATTAATGGTCACAATCTGGACATAAGTACAAATCAATCGTCTTCACACTGACCTCGTCAATCCCTACACAAGCTCCATGATACCATTCGCGGCACTCTTCGCACTGAATCATAAGTGTCCCATCATCAGGTCCCCGACATAGACAAAACTGACTAGTCTTACCTGAGCTAATCTCCTTTGAGACACTGGTCCCTTTTTGTCTTTGCTTTAATAGCCATGCCGGTAACTTCCTGTCGTTACAAGCTTTCATTCGATCATGGTTAATTACCTCAAGTTTCTTCCGAAGCATCACTTCATACAAGTAATCAGTGATCTTCCTAGTAATTAACCCTGGACCTTTCCACTGCGGTCTTAATTTGGCACACTTACCCTTAGGAACCGCGGTGTCAAACACGTATACAGCATCCCCTTCAGAGTAAGCCTTGACATGAGCTTTAAGATCATAGTCCCTTTTACTTATCCCTTGACTAGTCCTAAGCTTCTCTCTTGCTATTTCATGGGTAGACTGTATGTGGTTGACCAGCTCTGAAACATACTGCTCATAGTTCTCAGAGTCAGTATTTTGTGGACCTGGGAAAAGAAGATCAACAGGCATGTTGACTTCTCGGCCAAGCATCAGCATGTTTGGTGTATACCCGGTACTTCGGTTCACTGCTGATCTCAATGCACTGGCTAACTGTGGTAAGTATTCATCCCATTTAGTAGGAGTTCGACTGGCAAAACACCTCACAGCATCCATGAGTGTGCGATTGAACCGTTCTACCTGACCGTTTGCTGATGGTCTAAATGATGTTGTTCTGGTCTTATGAATTCCCAGTATTTCGCAGAACTGTTTAAACAGAGCACTTTCAAAGTTGGAACCTCGGTCAGTAAATATTTGAAAAGGAATTCCAAATCTCGAGAAAAAGTGATTCATAGCTGCTTTGGCTGTCTCTTCAGCAGTTTGGTTAGGAAGTGGAATGCACTCTACCCACTTGGTGAATTGGTCCACCATCATAAGGACATAGGCATTGCTGTTACTGGTTAAAGGCAATGGGCCCAAAAAATCTAAATGCACGCGCTCCATTGGTGAACCAGCATGGTATGATGTAAATTTACACCTTGCACGTCGGTTTGGTTTTTTGTTACGATTACATACCGAACATGAGATGACAAAGTGTTTTACATCCTGTTGCATTGCATACTAATAGAAACGTGATTTACATCTATGGAATGTTCTTTCTTGTCCTTGGTGACCAGAAGATGGTAAATCGTAGGTCATACTCAAGATTTCCTTTCTCATGGAACCTGGCACGACTAGTAGTTTGGAAGCATTATTGTCAGCTTCAGTTTTCCAAAGAACACCCTCATCACAAAGGAAAAATAGTTCCTTATTCATCCAATAATGTTTGCTAGCTGGGCTATTAAGGAACAGGTCACTCTCGGAAGGTGCCTGCTGACTCGTCAGCCATTGGATAATTGACAAAAGGTCCTTATCCTTTCCTTGAAGATCTTTGACTTCATTCCATGAATATCCCTTAATCCAAGATAACGGTGTTGTAACTTGTCGTACCATATTCCGACTTGGAACCAGTGGGATGGCGTCGTCCACTGTTTCGATAAAATGGCTCCAATCTTTGTGTCTCTTTACACAATACTGACAACCACCACAAGGAAGTTCTTTAGGTTCTACATGGTGGCGATACTCTGAGCAAGCCGATATTTCAGGCATCCTAGATAGAGCATCTGCATTTTGGTGCTTTATACCTGGTCGATGGCGTATGATCATCCAGTATTGGCTCAATTCCTCCAACCATCTGGCAAGTTGGCCTTGTGGATCCTTGAAATTCATCAGCCACTGGAGACTGCTGTGATCAGTCCTAACAATGAATTTGCGACCAAGTAAATAATGCCTAAACTGTCTTGTAAACCGTACGACTGCTAAGAGTTCTTTCCTTGTGGTACAATACCTTCTCTGTTCTGGGGTCAGTGAAAAACTAGCATAACAGATACAACGCTCTTCGCCATCCTGTATTTGTGATAACTCAGCTCCTATAGCAAAGTCTGATGCGTCAGTATCCAGGATGAATGTACCTTCCTGGTTGGGAATTGAAAGGACTGGCGCTTGCATTAAGGCACTCTTCAATTTGTCGAATGCGTCCTGATGTTGTTTTTCCCAACAGAATTTGTTTTTTCCAGTGAGACCATACAACGGTGCTGAAATATTGGCAAAGTCTTTGATAAAGCTCCGGTGGTAATTTGCAAACCCGCAAAAGCGTTCCACTTCTTTGGTGCTTGTGGGAACTGTCCACTTGGCCATAGTATCAATAAAAGACTGACTTACCTTCATTCCGTCTCGGCCTACTGTTCTACCTAGATACTCAACTTCCTGGCGAAATAGATCACACTTCTTGGCTTTCAGTTTTATCCCGTATTGTCTTAGGCGAGTGAAGACTTCTGCAAGATTTTTGATATGATCGTGAAAGTCATGTCCCAAAACTAACACGTCATCCAAACAAGAGCCCCAGGGGGCACAACGCTCACCTGAGACCCATGCACGCTCTAATTGACATACTGACATTGAATACTGATAGTGCCAGTACCAGGATTTTAGCCCACAACCTTTCTAACAAGATTTTTGCCGGATGCAGACAAGTTTTTTTTTCAGACAACCTTTAAAAGTACAAACAAGAGAAAATAGTCACATTTCAAAACAACAACTTTTTTACTGATTTGAAAAGATGGATTATGCGATCCAAAGTCATATGCCCAGCTAGTATAGTTCGATTATGCAACATCAAAAATAAAATCATTTTGTAAAATTCCACATTAATGTGCAACAGAAACAGAATAAAACAATGAAATGATTTCATAAATTAAGTTTATTTAAAATTGAACACCAAACCTTTCATTATTAATAGCTAGAATGCCAGAAAATAATAAAGCCTGTGTTTGTGAAACACGAATGCCCCGCGGTGGCATCTTTGTTGGTATAAACACCATTTTCTGTTAAGTATGTGAGAGGTCAGGGTCAGAGTAATGTTGGTATCAATGGAAAGATCTTGTCACAAAGAATACACATGTACAATATGAAAGCCCTATCACTAACCATTCAAAAGTTATGCCCAATGTTAAAGTTTTTGAAAAGTAGGTCAAAGGTCAAGGTCACGAGGTCAAAAATTTTGATATCAATGGAAAGGTATTGTCACAAGGAATACACATGTGAAATATGAAAACTTTATCACCTTCTATTCAAAAGTTATGCCCAATGTAAAGTTTTTCGGACAAACAGACAGACGGACAGGCCAAAAACTATATGCCCCCGTATCTTTGATTCCGGAAGCATAAAAAACAAAGACTTTTCGGTTTTGCCTTTATTCTATTAAATTATACAGAAATCTATGAATGAGAGCTTTTGAATAGTATTGATTTCATCTTAATACATGTAACGTACAGTCAAAATCGTGTTAATCCAATTAACACAGACAAGTTGTTAGCGGACAATATTAATTCAAGTGAGTTGTGCAGAAATTGAGCCAATTTATTTTTCCAAACAGCAGTGTACGGTGTATCAAACCTCATGACCCAGTGAAGCCACTTGGACAAATTATTTTCGGTAAATATGCTGAAATGCGGCGCTTGGAAATGTATTTTTAGCATATTGAATCAATAGTTGTGATAAATTTAACTTCGAACTTGATCTTGTCTTTTATGCAATCTACAGATAGGTTTGAAAATATGCAAAATTCGGAACATTTTCGATGAGGACGCAGAGTTCCTGTAAAAAAAGTGAAATTTGCGAAAAAAGGCCATGCATGACCCCCCCCCCCTCTTTTTCTTTACATTTTTATGCGTGCCAAAGATTCGCAATCAAAAAAGACCAATTTTACAGACTTCCGAGCATTACAAGTCAGTCAAAATTTTTAGTGTGCACCTTTTTATTTCCTGTAGTTACCCCTACTAAAGGGGAAAGGAGGTATTGAACCAATCAAATCTGTAACAGAAGATATATGGCGACGATGTTTACCATAGATACAGAAATAAGACAGAGAAAATAAGCATTAAATAGGGAAATTGTTCTGAAATATGCATGTATGCAAAAAAAGCAATCCAAGGAATGCTTGTGTCGCCTGCGTAGCGGATTTTTTTTTTATTGAAATTAGGTCAAATATCAAGGGCAAGGTCACTAGGTTAAAAATTATGGAATATTTAGAAAGGTCTTTTCATAAGGAATACAAATGTGAAATACCAAAGCCCTATCACTTACCACTCAAAAGATATAGCAAATCATAGATTTGTTGAAAAGTAGGTCAAATATATAGGGCAAGTGCACGAGGTAAAAAATGATGGTATGTGAAGAAAGGTCTTGTCACATGGAATGCACATGTGAAATATCAAAGCCTATCACTCAGCAATCAAAAGAAATAGCCAATCTAAGATTTTTTGAAAAGTAGGTCAAATATCTAGGTCAAGGTCATGAGGTCAAAAGTTATGATATGTGTAGAAAGGCCTTGTCACAAGAAGGAATACACATATGAAATATCAAAGCTCTATCACTTACCAATCAAAAGATATAGCAAATCTTAAATTTTTTGAAAAGTAGGTCAAATATCTAGGTCAAGGTCATGAGATCAAAATTATGGTATGTGTAGAAAGGTATTGTCAAAAGGAATACACAAGAGAAATATCAAAGCCCTATCACTTGCCAATCAATAGATATAGCCAATCTTGGTGTTTTTTTTTAAAAGTAGGTCAAATATCTAGGTCAAGGTCATAAGGTTAAAAAATATAGTATGTGAAAAAGGGCTTGTCACAAGAAATACACATGTGAAATATCAAAGCCCTATCACTTACCAATCAAAAGATATAGCCAATCTTAGATTTTTTGAAAAGTAGGTCAAATATCTAGGTCAAGGTCACGAGGTCAAAAAATATGGTTTGCATAGAAAGGTCTTGTCACAAAGATTACACATGTGAAATATCAAAGCCCTATCACTTGCCAATCAAGAGATATAGCCAATATTAGATTTTTAGAAAAGTAGGTCAAATATCTAGATCAAGGTCACAAGGTCAAACATTATATGTGTAGAAAGGTCTAATCACAAGGAATACACATGTGAAATATCAAAGCCCTATCACTAATCAATCAAGAGATATAGCCAATATTAGATTTTTAGAAAAGTAGGTCAAATATCTAGGTCAAGGTCACAAGGTCAAAAATTATGATATGTGTATAAAGGTCTTGTCACAAGGAATACACATGTGAAATATCAAAGCCCTATCACTTACCAATCAAAAGTTATGGGGTGTGACACCCAAGTTTGACAGACAGACAGACGGAGGGACGGATGGACGGACAGACGAACAACAGACAAAGTGATCCCTAAGTGTTGCTGTGCTTCGCAGGCGACACAAAAAGTCAACATCTTAAAAATAAATTCAGAGTATATTTGATAGCGTATGTGGCCAAGTTAATTTGAAGTATGAAAATAAGTACACAAAGCCAAACTAGCTATAGCTTGTCTTATTTAAAAAATCATTAAAAATCTAAAAGTTGATATTTTGACAAAATTCTTTCACAGTTTCATTTCTAGCGATAAATATAAAAATAAAAAGAGAAAAAAAATGAAAAAGGGAAAAAAAAATTGTTGGGGTCCCGCCGGGGTTTGAAGCTACTCCCCATGGGTCCATTTGGCATGGAAAACATACATTATACCTATGTACAATCTTAAAAAATATTCCTTAAAAATCCAAAAGTGGATATCTTGACAAAATTCTTTCACTTGTAGGGTACCATGCATGAGTACCTCATACCTACAAATTGTCATGACAATCTGAAGAGTGGTTATAGAAAAGAAGCAGAAAATGTATGAAAATCAACCCCCCCCCCCCCCTTCCTTTTTACATAAGAAAAAAATTCATAAAAAATCAAAAAAATAAATTTTAAGCATAAAATACATATCAAAGCATTAAGTAAGTGAAATATGATAAATATGTAGTAAATGAGTGTGTAAAATCATACACTTATTGAGTTATTTAAAGAAATAGTGCAAAAATGTGCATTTCTGACAAAGTCCGAAAAGACGTCAAAAACGCGTCAAAAATTTGACTTCGAAGTGGAACCAAAAATAACAACACTTCTTAAGACATCTCTCTAGATCATCCTGATGCTTTCGGTTTGTCGATACATGCTTCGGTTCTGAAGAAGAAGTTTGTCAAAGGAGGGTACCCCCTGTGACCTACTTTTGGCTGTGGTGGCGCCACCTGTTGACAGATCCAGACGAAAAACAACAACACTTGTAGGGGACCATGAGTACTTCAAACTTACCAAGTTTCATCAAAATCCCTTCAGCTGTTCTGGAGAAGAAGTTTAAAATGTGAAAAGTTTACGACGACGGACGACAACGGACGACGACGACGACGACGACGACGGACGACGGACGACAGACGCAACACTATGACAATAGCTCACTTGAGCCTATGGCTCAGGTGAGCTAAAAAGCCAATACGATTTTCCAGTGTAGACCTCTGAGTACTAAGTTCATGACCCTGGAAAAGGTACTAGGAGCATTCGTCAACCCGAAACTCATACGCTTGAACTGGTAGAGCCCGAATTTTGTCAAGAAAGCTGTTTTGCACTTATCCTCTTCCTTCACCTTAATCTGCCAATACCCCCAGGTAGCATCTAGTTTGGAAAACCATATATTACCTGATAAGGTATCCATACACTCCTCTACTAAGGGTAAGGGAAAGACATCTTTCTTTGTCACATTGTTGAGGGCCCTATAGTCCACACACCACCTGACACTTCCATCCCTTTTCCTTACTAAAACTGGTGAGAAAGCCCATTCTGATACGGATGGCTCAATGACATCAGCCTTTATCATCTTCTCTATCTGTTTCTTTGCCTCGCCTTCAAAGCAAATTGGTGTTCGTCGAAACCGTTGTTTGATTGGTTTAGCGTCACCAGTGTCGATGGAATGCTCTATTGCTGTGAAACTGCCAATATCATACTCGTGTGATGAAAATACGTCAGAATAATTGATTAATAAGGATTTTAGCTCACTTTGTTCTGACTCGCTTAAACCTGTACACGAGCGCTGGTATAAGTCTTTGAGATACTCTGGCAATTCATCTTGTTTAGTCACTTTAGAGACGTAAACAATATCGTTGGATGAAGTGTTTGAATCTGGTACGATTTCATCAATTTCATAAAGGTGACCTACTTTCTGATTCTTGAAAAGTGTTACCTTATTGTCTGAGATGTTGACGAACGACATAACTGGTGCCTTGCTGCCCTCGATACAAACACGTGGAGCAAGTAATGTTTTCACATTTGGTTCTATCAGATAATTTCCCTCTTTCAATGGTTGGTCTGCAGTACATGGGACTCTTAATACTGACTTTGCTGGTACTACTGTTCGTGTCGCTATCCTTACATCACCCTTTTTGACGGCTGGGACAGAGTCTCCCTTAATACTTACAAATGGTATTTCGTGGTTACAGATGTTAAGATATCCTTGGTCCATATTGATTGTAGCTTTATGGCTTGACATAAAGTCTAAACCAATTAGCATGTCGTCCTCTATAGGAGCAACATAAAAGCTTACCTTAAACTCAAGACCACTGATGTTGATTGGTTGTTTTTCCACCATATATCCTTTCATACTTAAATGACGTCCAGCTGTACAAAAGATTAACTCTTTAACAATTTTTGGTTTGACAGGAAGTGAACCAAATAATTTGTCAGAAATTATGGTTACTTCTGATGCGGTGTCTAAAATACCTTCTACTGATTTACCTTGAATAGTGAGTGGTATTTTCAGGTTGGAAACTGATTTCAGCTGACGAATAATTAAGGTTGGCTCTGTTGTCTGTAGGCCGTCATCACTATCCTGGATCAGGTTTAGGCCTTCTGTCCTGATCCTTCCCCGTTTAAATTCGGGAAAGAAACCTGCTTTGCTGGCTTATTTGTTTCTTTCTTGAGAGGACAGTCTCTGGCAAAATGGCCTTTACCTCCACAATGGAAACATTTTGCATCTGGGGACGGTGAGCGACTCCTCGTCTGATTTCGTACAGGGCTCCTGTTGAGTAGTGTGTTAGATCTTGTTTGTAGATTCTCTAGGTGGCGAAGTATTGTCTTCATGTTGTCTTTAATTTCACTCACCTCTTTTTTTAGATCCTCCACTTGGGACTCTTGTAGTGATCTGTCTTTCGAGTCTCGATCTGGACGACGGTATTTAGCCTGTCTTACCTTAACTGGCGGTGAACCTGAATCACTAGACTCGCTTGAATCGGCTACATAAATCTCTCTGATTTCTTTCTTAGATCCCGAAAAAATTGACTTATGGTGGAATTGATAACTTTTGAGTCTATCAATTACCCTTTCGACGGAATCTAGGTTCTGGTTTATTACGTGTTGTCCAGCTTCTTTGTCCGTACAACCATGACAAATTCGTTTTATTGCCTGAGTTGTCATATGTTCTTCGGGAAGATCTGGAAAGGCACGGACCGCTAATTGTAATACTCGGTCGGCCCAGTCTTCTATGGACTCGTCATATCGCTGTTTCGAGTTATTGAGTTGTTCTTGTGCGGTATCAGGTAAGGGGATACATCCAAATCTTTTTTGAAGTTTGGTCATCAATTCATTAAAATCAATGTCCTCATTACGGTCTAATAACGTAGCAAAATACTCACTTGCCTTTGATTCCAAGCAGTAACATAATTGGTCCCTTGCTTCTTCGTCTGTCCAGTTACGTGAGTTTTTGTAACGAAGAAACTTGTGTTTGAAGCCTAACCAGTGTTCTTTCCCATCATACTTCAATCCTTTGGGAATGGGCTCATTTTGTTGGCGTTGTAATATCCTCCTGTTTGCAACCTGGTTACCATTTCCTTGGTTTCCCTGTGCTAGGTTACCATTTCCTTGATTTCCTTGTCCTGGGTTACCATTTCCTTGGTGCGAAAGCATTCCATACGGCATATTATATGGTGCACCAAAGTATGGTGTCCATGGATTAAACATACCTGGCATACCATTCTGCATAGTTGGCTGATTTGGATACTGGAACATTTGCCACGGAATAGGGAATGGTTGGTTTGGTACTGGGTTTTGATGGGTTTGACCTGGTACCTGCATATAGGGTTGACCTAGTTGTTGACCTTGAGTCTGTATGTGAAGTTGTCCTAGCTGTTGACCTTGATTCGGTGTTAATTGTTGACCAAATGGTTGTCCTTGATTTTGCATTAACGGTTGACCTATTTGTTGACCTCCAATATGCATATTAGGTTGACCTAATGGTTGACCTATTTGTTGACCTCCAATATGCATATTACCGGTAGGCTGACCTAATGGTTGACCTATTTGTTGACCTCCAATATGCATATTACCGGTAGGCTGACCTAATGGTTGACCTATTTGTTGGCCTCCAGTTTGCCTATTATTTTGAACTGTGTTAGGTTAACCTGTGTTTTGAAGGTTAGGTTGACCTACTGGTTGAGCTGTGTTTTGTATGTTAGGTTGACCTACTGGTTGACCTACACTCTGAGTATTATGAGTCGAAGGTCCTGTACGACCCTGCTTTGTACCATCAAACTTTTGTCCATTTACCTGATTTGTTCGGACTTTGGTTCTCACAACTGGTACAGTGTTTTGAGTTGCAAGTGGGTCACTCTGTGTCTCAACTTTTGTACCGGCAGATGATGCACTATGATCTTCATTTTTGTCAATAATTAACCCACTGATTTTATTAATCAGATCTTCAGTCGGATCTATAGATTTATTCGGATCTACAGATCTATCATGATCACTACTAGAACTTGAAGTAGTTGTATTCATGCTTGTATCAGAAGCGACCGTTGGAACGTGCAAATCGGGATTTTCTGCAAAATCAATCATTCCCAATAATTCACCTGTTACCTTTACATTTCTTACATCTCCAATTGTATCCCTTGTGATGTTACCTACTTTTACTCGGTACTCAATGATCTTTTTTGCCGTGGATTCTCCTATAGACGGCAATTTCCGCAATTCCAATGATTCTGCAAAGTTTATCTTGATTTTGGAATCTTCACTGCTCACTAATGATGTAGCCATTGTGTATTCAGGTTTAGTTTACCAAAATTGATAACTAACACACACGATCAACAAAATTTATTTCAAATTTATTTGAGTCCTAGTTCGAGTTGAAAATTTTCAATTTTCATAAATAAATGTCGATAAACAGATGTTGAAAAGACTTTGAATGGCTTTTATCGACTCTGTTTATGCTCTGCTCCTACAGGTAAGAGTACAAAATGCATTCTTTCCACTTGAAAACGGCTAACTGTTGGCGTTGGTACAACGAAACTGAACCAAAGTTTGGGTTAGTTCGTAAAAATACCGGCGACGCCAAAATATGGTGATTTCTAACTTAATGAAGATGGTAAGGAAGGCTCAACTTACCAAAATCTAAGTAGAGATGACCGCCAAATGTAAGCTGTAATCAGGTAGCTGTAGAACAATTAGTACGACTTGTCGAGGCGAAGATCTGGCATAAACTAAACTTGTAAGTGGCGGGAAATCGTAGAAACCCGAAGAGTTCCGAGTGTTATAGCAGGTCGTTTCGTCTACAAACTATTCGATCCTCACGACAATTCTTTACAATAGATACCGTATGACGGTAATCTAGGGACATCACCGTCAAGCCAGGGGAAATTTACTATGTTGAATCCAAAATCATCTCGTTTGTCATTTACACTTGTATGAATTTCTCCATTGACAATTTTGATATTTAGGTCCAAAAATGGTGTTTCAGTGTCTGTAAAGTTTGCCTTGTTTACAGTCAATTCTTGTGGATAAATAACATCTTTATACTTTTCAAAAACAGGATTATCGATAGTAAGAATATCATCCAGGTACCTAGAAGTACTAATGAAGCATTTCACGTCATCATGTTTTCTTTGCTTTTGAAGATTTTGAATAAATTCCTTTTCATATGTGTATAAAAATAAATCTGCAACAAGAGGCGCACAATTTGTACCCATAGGAATCCCTACAACCTGCTTGTAGAGATTCTCACCAAATCTTACATAAATGTTGTCCAAGAGGAAGGACAAGGCACTACACAGGTCGCTACATGTCCATGATTTGTATGATTTGTATGATGTAGCGGAAAAGAAACCCTTTGATTCAGATGTACAAATATAAATTTTCCCCTCTCGATTATAGCACCATTTAATGAGTTTGGACAATTAATCATTGATCTTGTCGTGAGGAAGCGTGGTGTACATATTTGAAAAATCGTATGAAGCAATCGTATTGGCTTGAAAATTTCTAGATTTTATCTTGTCAATCACATCCCCGGAATTTTTTATAGACCAAAATAAATTTACATCATTCCTGTTAAGAACAGTTTCACAATATTTTGCAACGTGTTCCTTTACCGCCTTGAGGGCTGACGTCAGATGTCTAGACAAACTTGTAGTTGAACAGTTGCTAGAATTAGCAATGTATCTAAATTTGTAAGGAGATTTGTGCAGTTTTGGTATGCAGTATATTGTAGGAAGATCCAATTTAGAAATAGGGATGTTGAATGAAGAAATTTCACTGCTATGTTTACTCAAAATGTTAGGGACACTTTCATTGCTTTTGATATAAGTATTTGTAGACGAAAGTTCCGAAACTAAAGTTGATATATAGTAAAGTTTTCATATGATTATGGTGTTGTTGGCTGCTTTATCTGCAGGAGCGAAGACAAATTTTTCATGTAAATTACGTAATTTGGATTTAAAATATCTTTCAGAACTACTACAAGGAATCCATATGCTTCTCAGTTGGAACTACTGTAAGGAATCCATACACTTCTCAGCTGGAGCTACTACAAGGAATCCATAAACTTCTCAGTTGAACTACTGTAAGGAATCCATGAACTTCTCAATTGGAACTACTGCAAGGAATCCATGAACTGCTCAGCTGAAATTTCTGCAAGAAATCCATGAACTTCTCAGTTGGAACTATTACAAGGAATCTATAAACTTCTCAGTTGAACTACTGTAAGGAATCCATGAACTTCTCAGTTGGAACAACTACAAGGAATCCATAAACTTCTCAGCTGGAACTACTACAAGGAATCCATAAACTTCTCAGTTGGAACACCTGTAAGGAATCCATGAAGTTCTCAGTTGGAACTACTACAACGAAGCCATGAAATTCTCATACCGCAAAAAATCCATAAACTTCTAAGTTGGAACTACTGCAAGGAATCCATGAATTTTTCAGCTGGAACTACTGCAAGAAATCCATGAACTTCTCAGTTGGATCAACTGTCAAGAATCCATGAACTTCTCGGCTGGACCTACTACAAGGAATCCATGAACTTCTCAGTTGGAACTACTGCAAGGAATCCATGAACTTCTCAGATGGAGCTACTACAAGGAATCCATGAACAGCTCAGCTGGAATTACTGCAAGCAATCCATGAACTTCTCAGTTGGAACTACTACAAGGAATCCATAAACTTCTCAGTTGGAACTACTGTAAGGAATCCATACACTTCTCAGCTGGAACTACTACAAGGAATCCATAAACTTCTCAGCTGGAACTACTGTAAGGAATCCATGAACTTCTCAGTTGGAACTACTACAAGGAATCCATGAACTTCTCAGCTGGAACTACTACAAGGAATCCAAAATCTTCTCAGTTGGAACTACTGTAAGGAATCCATGAACTTCTAAGTTGGAACTACTACAAGGAAGCCATGAAATTCCCATACTGCAAAGAATCCATAAACTTCTCAGTTGGAACAAATACAAGAAATCCATCAACTTCTCAGTTGGAACAACTACAAGGAATCCATGCACTCTTCAGCTGGAACTACTGCAAGGAATCCATGAACTTCTCAGTTGGAGCTACTGCAAGGAATACATAAACTTCTCAGCTGGAACTACTGCAAAGAATCCATGAACTTAGCTGGAAGCATTTACTATAGACCAACCACAGAACATACTCGTATCTTCCTTAGTGGAAGTAACTGGATGTGACATGTCTGCCGAATTGAAGCGACGGGTGTTGCATGCAAGCAGGGGATGCTGACTCCTCCTGTGCACCTGGTCTCACACCCTTATTGGGAGTTTGCTTCTGTTTATGTGGTGTGAGTTTTGTTTGTTTGCTTTGGTTTCTGTTCTATCATGATTGTGTATGCTCTTCGGTTAATGATTTTCGAACTTTTCCATTTTGTTTTCAATATTGGGATTTGGTTCTTGTCCATATCTGTCATTGTCAGTAGAGGTCTAAGACTTACAGTGTGTATCTTTTATCATGTCGTGTCTCATTTAAGACTTACATGGCTCTGACTTAGGTAAGCGATGCGACACATAACTTTTATTTTTTTAATTGTATAACATCAAACAGCTCATTAAAAATATAAACTCAATATATTCGAGTTACAAATCTAGTTTATTCAATACTGATGTTACAAAAGTAAATATCTATTGTTACAGTATTGTTTACACAAAAAGCGACAATTCAAAGCTTCTAGAAAATGTCCCTCTTTACTATCTGAGATTCGTGTACATTCATCTCCAAAAACTCGTCAGAGGCATTCCTGTAAAAGAACAAAAAATGCATGTACATGCCATGTAGTTACATGAGTCAGAATTATTCATCATGAAAAAAGATTTCGCTATTGTTATCTTTACTGAACCACTTTAAATATTCTAAAACACAAAAAGTCATGCACATCAATACATGTATATGTCACCTATGGTAAATTGACATCTGTTGTTTTAAATTGAGTTGAGATTTATTTCTTGATTGATAGAATAATTCGTGTGCTATAGTAACTATATATTTTCTTTTAATTTTCTTCTTCTTTTTTTTTTTTTTTTGGCAAAGTGGTTCTTTCCTCCTTACTGACTTATTTTGGTTTTAAGGTTACCTACCATCTACTAACATTCAGGCTGCTCAAGTTATGTATGCTTCTAGAAACACATTTCTCTGGTTCTTTCTGAGATTTTCCAGCAGCGTAGCCGATAACCAGGCCGCTCACGGCCAGGAAAACGTTCTTCAGTACGCTCTGTAATAGGGGAGAAATTCAATATTTTTCTTCAAAAGCGTACGATCTGCATACTGGCGATTTTTCATTAATAATGTAGAAAACACGAGACTATCCCACCTGGGATCGAACTCCCAACCTTCTGATGTCAAGTCTGACGCCCTACCAAGTGAGCCAAAGAGACGTCTCACTGGCCCAGTCTAGTACAAGCGCCAGTTTACTACAATAATCTTATTATTTTACAAGGATAGAAAAGCGTTTAATTTTTAAAACACTGCTGAATCCTTAGAAAGTCATTCGTGAATAACTTACCATCATTGTACCGTAAACTGTTGTACAGACTCTTTGTCTTTGAAATCCGATCATTTTCTCCAAGACATATTCGGAAAATCTTTGGTCCGGTTCTTTGCTGTAAATAGATAGAATAAGAAATGTTCTCCATTATTAAAGGCATCTTCATTAAAGTCATGTAGATGAAAATTGCTGATTGCAATAATGGTTTTTCATAAAGATTTTTTTATTGCCTGTTTTTTTTTTTTTTTTTTTTTTTTTTTTTTTTCAAATTATATGTTCCTTTGAGGTGAGAGAAAATGATAATTACCAAGTCATATGTTGCATCAAAGGACACAGAACAAAGATGACCAGCACAATGCTGAGTAAATTAAGCGTTATCTTCTTCTTTCTCTCCATACTGAGTAACAGCGACATTCTCTGAGCGTTGTTAGGAAGAATACCAAAAGTCACGTGATGAACGCATTGTGACGTTCTCCACAACGTCGCCAAACGTCAAGGTGCATAAGAAGGAACGATAACTCCGTCGAAAATTTATGGTAATATTTAATGTAGTCTGCGTTGAATTTCCAACAAGACTTCTCTGCCCTGACCACAGCAGAACACATCCGTAGTATACAATGAACGTCATACAAGACAACCCTTACAAATAATAGGAGACAACAAGACACACAAAAACATCTACACAGAACAGCCCAGCAAACAAGTGGACGCACCAAAACATCCAAACAGAACAGCCCAGCAAACAAGTGGACGCACTAAAACATCCACACAGAACAGCCCAGCAAACAAGTGGACGCACCAAAATATCCAAACAGAACAGCCCAGCAAACAAGTGGACGCACTTAAACATCCACACAGAACAGCCAAGCAAACAAGTGGACGCAGTAAAACATCCACACAGAACAGACCAGCAAACAAGTTGACGCACTAAAACATCTACACAGAACAGCCCAGCAAACAAGTGGACGCACCAAAACATCCACACAGAACAGCCCAGTAAACAAGTGGACGCACTAACACATCCACACAGAACAGCCCAGCAAACAAGTGGACACATCAAAACATCCACACAGAACAGACCAGCAAACAAGTGGACGCACCAAAACATCCACACAGAACAGCCCAGCAAACAAGTGGACGCACCAAAACATCCACATAGAACAGCCAAGCAAACAAGAGGACGCACCAAAACATTCACACAGAACAGCCCAGCAAACAAGTGGAACTACCAAACCATCCATATAGAACAGATCAGCAAACAAGTGGACGCACCAAATCATCCACAAAGAACAGATCAGCAAACAATTGGTCGCACGAAAACATCCACACAGAGCAGCCCACCAAACAAGTGGACGCACCAAAACATCCACACAGAACAGATCAGCAAACAAGTTGACGCACTAAAACATCCACACAGAACAGACCAAAAAACAAGTGGACGCACCAAAACATGAAGCAACAACGACAAGACAAAGTTAAGGTGTGTAATGCTGTTTTCGTCGTGTCAAATTTTGCCTTGACCTATAGACAGGGCCCTTTTCTCAAGAACAATATATAGAGAATAAGTGTCTTAATTTGTGTTTTGTTACGGGTATACAACACACAGCAAGTGCATTTATCGTACATGTAATGCGCGTTAGCGCATTTCATGCGATAAATGCATTTGCTGTGTGTTGTATACCCGTAACAAAACACAAATTATGACATTTATTCTATATATATGCACCATAGTTGTTTATTTCATTCTTGTTTTCTGAAATCGCGTTTTCTAGGTAAAAGGGTGACGTTAAAATTCAGGTCACCGCGGGCTCAGTTTGCAGGTTAGAACAGCCGTCGCGGCATGTTTCTTTAGATCTTATGCATTGTGACGTCACGAGTGTTTATACACTAATTGCAGCACGTTTCTTTCAATAGTAACATCTCAGGGAATTACATTGGTTGTGCATATATATGTACATACGCGTTAATTTTCATTACTATCAGTCAAGATGCAATGATACTGTTTTCATGCACACCAAGTTAATCTTGACCCTAACTTGACCTTGTCATCCCAAAGTCAAAATGGATTAATTTTGAGTCATTAGAAGAGTGCGTGTACGATTTTCATTACTGTTACCTCACATCACATTTTGACCCAAAATATTTTCCTCATGGATAATTCTTCACTCTAGGTCAAGAATCAATAGAGTAATGATGCAGAAACGAAAGATCTGTCCTGATAGTCGAACGAAAACCCAGGATACAGTACCTACGGTGAGAAAGGGGAAAATAAACAAAATCTAATTTAGTCTATCCTATTAATTAAACATTCACAGTGTGAGGAAGCGTACCAAATAAAAACACAAACACTCAAATACACAAATTTTCGGCCACTTCAGGAAGCGTAGTTATGCACGTAATTTGTGCACCAGAAACATCCCGTCGGCGTACAAACACTTTTGGAAACAACACGGTTAAGCAGCATATATCTTTATTTGCAACAAACAACAATCCCCCTTTTTTGACACACACTACAGTATAAAATCTCGAAACCCATAACACATCTTTCAGAATATGCATTTCCTATTTTCATGAGCAGCCTGTATCTTTAAATCCCCCTGAAACAATGTGTAACACCCCCCCCCCTCTCTCTCTCTCTCTCTCTCTTTGGTACACAATTTCTCATTGATGCAGTAAGAATCTCAAATCCCGTAACAAATATATATAAGAAACTGTATTTTGCTATCATTACGCAAAATTTCAGACCACTTTGACAAGACAGATTTTTAATGAATTTCTAAAAATTACTTGATGCATAAAGATACACTTCTCAAAAAAATTGAAGGAGCGATTTTCCCATTGTAATATAATGGTACATAGCTTGTAATATTTTTTGGGATAAGCAAGGCTACATCATCAAGTTTCATCATTTGTATATGGTTAATATGTTCAATACAGACAATGGTAATAAAGAAATGACTATGAAATATGTCTTAATATATTTATGTTCATCATATAGAATAAGCAGCTGCATACGTGTGTGGTATGAAAGTAGAAACCTTGCTCCCTTAATTTTTTAGCAGCGTATTTTTAGCCCTGAAATGACCTTGACCTTTGACGAATGACCTCAAGTGACCTTCTATCCCAATGAATAATTTTGTGAAATATGCCCAAATTCTGATGTTAGGGCTAAGGAGATACGAGCAAAGACAGACAGACATAGCAACAACTATATGCTCCCCCAAAATTTTTTGAGAGCATAAGAATCTTTTCCTTAATGGATCATGTTCCTACCTTCCTTCCTCACATTATATGATCCTTTGTTGTTAGTTTGAATGTCCTAAACTACATGTAGAAGTATATTCTGCCCGAAATGTTTTACTATTATCATTGAATCTGACCTTCAACCTTGATATTCCTCCCCTCCTATGACGCTGTATGGCAGGTAAAAAGATGTCAAGGCTTACAGCTTAATCAGACAGACAGACAGACAGAGGCACATCACATGTCCTTCCACAATTGTAGAGATGAATCTACGTGTTTTTTTTTTTAAATGTACTGATTAGTACAGACATGTAGGCACTGCTGATTTACAGACAAGATTTCCTTTACCATCTGATGAAAATATTGATCAGAAATGTAAATATACAAATGCACATCATATTGCATTCTTTTCTCCAACTGCTGACAAGTACAAAATGTACTCTCTTACATACCACCTCAAAATTTACATGTGTGCAGTGGAAACACTACGAATTGATACATCATGTACTGTCCTGTTTACTAATCCAGAGCAACCTGTTTTGACGATACTACTAATATACTTTAAAAGACTCAGTGCGCTAACCCCTCATATCATCCCTATAATTTCATCAAAAATTGCTTTTAATAAACAAATTATTAATTATCACTTTTTGCGGTGATGAATGTTTGAGAAAATAGTGTCATAATTTTGAGCCCTCGTAACATCACGCACATGAGGTATGACGTCATGTTCTGACGTCATTTGCCCTGAATGACTTAAAACAAAGGAAAACCATCGTATTTCACACACAAATCTTCAAAATTCATATACGAGCAAGGCCTCGCCCACAATATTTTTATGCAAATTAAAAGGCTGATCAGAAATCCATCGATTGGTTAAAAAATTATCATGTGTAAGGCTGGCCCGCTACTTGATTCATAAATTTGTATCGAAATTTCGCTAATTTATTGATATTTTTAATGATTTCAACGTTTTAGCATCGAAGTATTCAGTACAGGACTGTGAAATCAAAACAGGCTTTCCTGATTTGGATTCACCATAGATTTGACATTTTATGAACTACAATATTATGGATATATGAAAAACTTTGAAAATAGGGCCGAAATGTCAGGTTACCACACCCACTCCTTTGTGATCTTATAATATGATGAACTCTCTTATTCGTTTCAAAAATTTCCAAAATAGAAATTCTTAAGACGATAGTATGAATCTCCTAAACAGGTAGTGAACAAGACGGTAGAAACATTTCAGCATTTGAACTCAAATAAAGACAGGAGGATGTTTTTGAGACTAACTTTATTAACCGTACTTTAAGTACCTGAAACTAAGAACAAAGCTTTAACATGTAGAATAATATAGCACCTCAGTGTACAATAAATACTGCCACTATCACAACACGGAAAGTACACAACTACAAAAATATACAATGCCTATCTAAATTCACAACATAATCTGTATTGCAGTATATATATATCGTAACAATACCAAATGCTCAAAACGGTGATGAATACTATAACTAAACAAAGTGGTATATATAATATGATTATAATCTATGGTACATAAGTACTGGTGTAAAAAGCTCATGATGATGGAAAAAATGGTGATCGAAAAAAAATCAAACAAAAAGACGTGTAAAAAGAGATTTTTTCCCATTTTTTTCTTCAGAGAGCTCAATTGTTCAATGATTTGAAAAAAAAAGAAGATTCAGCATGGTTACACTTAGGATACGATGAATAGATTTCAGCTTGCGTAAAATGCATGACTAAAATATCTTGGTTCCTTACCCTCACAATTCCGAGCAATAGAAAATCGAAGTGTAAAAAAATTTAAGCACGATTTCTTTTACCTCTTTGGCCTTTACAACATATACAGGAGGGCAAAGATTTTTTTTTTCAAAATTGTGAAATTTCATTAAAGGGAAATATTCAAAATATAGCAGTATATAATTCAATTTGTATGATGAACATAACAATCATGATAGAAAACATGTAAATTGCAGATCGTATAGATTAAAAGAGTGGACACAAAATGAGGTAAAAATGTACACTGAAAAATAAAAGGGTAAAAGCAAAAATATGTAAGTTAAAGTATAATAATAATCAACAGACAGCTAGAAAATATTTGATCAGCACCATCTAGGATACGAATAAACAAATTCTTTTTCAGTAAACTTTACTCAACAAACAAAACGGTTAGAGATAAATTATCATCTGGAGGCAGCACCAGTTGGTTAGAAAAGGGTGAAGGTTATCAGCTTTTTGTATCTTTTTTTTATATTTTTTTCTAAGGTAATGAAGTTTGAATAGGGCTGTTTTGTTTTACAAGATGTCAATGCTAAATACTCTAACTTTATACATAGTCTGCCTTTGAATTTAGGACACAAAATATCAATATTAAAAGTGCACACAAAGACCATCATGTTACATTGAGCAGAGATGACAGCAGCTTGTGATGAAAAAGGCGGAAAATGGAGGATTTTTTAGCGTTTAAATGGGGAATTTTAACTATTTACATTACACCAAAATAAGTTAAAAAGACGGAAATCCACCAATCAGTGGAAGATTTTCATCTCTGATTGTGTATAAATTTTTTTATTGTTTACTGTTTCCCTTTAGCATGATGTCGAAATTTAAAATAAAAAATATTCTTTTTTTATTCATTTGAGAGAAAATGTTTTAGCTGACTTGTAAAGGAAAGATACTGGTGCTGCACTGCCCTTGGTTACATGCATTTAATTTACCAACGGAACTTTCTTAAAATAATTTTGACCAAAAACACTAACAAGATCTTTTAAATGGAATAAATCTTAGGTATAACAAAATACATAAATAGATATGTAAAGAAATGATAAATATTCAGCACTATCTTTGAAAAGGATAAAACGTGCACTGATGTGCATATCAACAAGGAGGGAATACCAAAATGACGACCAAAAAAAAAAAAAAATAACGCATAGAAAGTACGCTTCCTAAACATTATTCTCTATGGCACAAATGTTTGGGTATTTATGAAACAAGTGCAAAAACTAGATTGCTCTTTATAAAATGTGTTGCAGATAAAAACACTACAGGATTAGCACCAAAACTAAATAAACAACAAACATTTGAAAGAAATGGAAATATGCATAGAAATCGTGACAAATTGTGAAGAAACCTTACAATACTTCTTTTTAACAGCTCAACATTTACTTTGCATAAAATGCACAAATCTTGTGAGACTTGAATTATCTTTTCAAACATTTGGACAACTTTATAAAAATTCTTCAAAAGTAACACTTTCAAAAATGTATCTCTTAAATATAAACATATCAACAATATAGATTTTTCCGAAAAGCAAAAAAACCATATGACTCTAGCTCAAAATGTGACGATAAATGACAACCAAAAACAATGATGCTCACAATCAACAAAAATACACTACCCAACACTTAAATATCTTATTCTTTGAAACAAGTGTACTCTCATAGGCAACGAACACTGGCCTTGACCTTTTCACAAGCACCCTGTACAAAAAACCCAAAATATTAAATATTTCAAATACTTTACACTTGATTCTGCCCATTGAGTTCAAAGAAAACAGAGATTTGTTTGTAAAACACTGGAAAGTAAGCTCATTAAAACAGGTCGAATTTAGTACAACCATACTTTAACAGAAATGGTTAACAACAATGCAGAGTGATAATGAATTATTTAATATGTTTGTCTAGTTTTCTATCATTATTCATCAAACATGATGATATTTGTGTAGTCTTTAATTCTGCTTTAATATGAATCCTGCTAAAATTAGTTCTTTTACAGAATATCAGATAAACTGGTCAAAAATCAGAATTATAGATTTTGAATTTAAGACAATTCTTTTTGTAACATAATCATGCATATGAAATACATGTAGTAATATCACAAAAGTTCGGGGAATACTATTGTTTATACCAAAAGGTGGACAGAGAGACAGACAACACAAAAACTAAATGCCCTCACGGAACTAAGGTTCACAGGCATAAAAAAATACAGGGCAGCAAACATAAAACTTGTACATAAAATGATATGTTTCATCTCAGATCTAGCTAAAAAGAGCAAGCACTTTACATATACATGTATCAGCAAAAAATGGAATTCTACAAAGAAATATCTATATACTAAACGATAAAGGAATGCACCAATGAACTGCCAAAAAAATAAATCAAACATACATATTTCATGAGATTACTATTATAATAATATAGAGCCCAACAAGTATATAAATTATACATGGAATCCCATATCAGCTTTGCAAGCATAGTTCCTTGCATAAAAACATATCTCATAAAGTTCTATAGTTTTTATTCATTTTTTTCAATCTAAACCAAATTCTTAGTACATATTTTGTATTCAAATAGGCAGCGAGTTTAAATCATACTTAATCAAAATAAGGATACATTACATCACATGATAGCAAAAATGATTCACATACGTAGATGTAACGCTAAATGAAAAATGTGATTTAAAAATTTAATTTATATGATGAAAGAATGGGCAAAGTTTTCATATCATCAGCAAACTGCACATAAAATAATCACTCTAGCAGTTGAATTTTCTTTCTATAAATTAATATAAATTATCGTAAAGCATATCATTTCTGGACCATAGCATAGACATGTACATGTAAGATTGGGAAATTGGCCCCCTTTATCATGTTTATCATATCTATTGTTTTATTTTTCATTCCTTTCAAACTGACTTAATATATCAAAATTTTAGAGAATGAATTAACTTATTTCTACGGCATGAGTGAAATGCACATTTTAATCTTACGCAGCCAACCTTGTGCAATACAGATTTGTTACGAAATTGTTCATTTCATCATAGAAGGCTATTACGAAGCCCTACTCTTCTGAAATGTAAAATTTTGCCAAATGTTTAAAAAGCTTTTATCATTTTCAATTTTCATCAATGCATATGTACTTGCAATTAGCCAATGTGAAAGTAGAAAATTAAGTTATAAATGACTGTCCAGTGTGACATGTTGATATAGTTGAGCACTTAAGTTAGGTCTACCTTTACAATAAAGTAATCCCAATATGTAAGAAATATCCTTGTTGACTTAAGTTTAGTGTATTTTATTTAAGATCGTTAAAAAGTAAAACCCCTTACAGCGACAATATGCATAAATATTCGGCCAAATTCCCTACGTACATGCTTATACCTTGGTCCATCATAAGTAAAAGCCATATCTATTTCAACAAAGTAATTTTTAAGTTCATCAATTTCAACAAAAAATTGATGAAAAAGCAAAAGTAATGAGGACGATATGTGTTTAACACATTAGAAAATGTGAACTACTATATTGCTCAGAATTACATTGGACATTGCGATATTTAAAAATATCTACAACTACATATGCCCTATAAAAAGACGTAGCACTTTGTTTAAACACATGTCATTACTTTCCATTTTTGTGTCCTTTAATGAACAGAATTCATTTGGTTTCATTTTGAATAATAACGAGAATTTTTTTAGATAAGGAACAGAATTTGTTTGTTCAAAATTTCTAAGCAATTCAAGGTTATGGTCACTGTATTCAAAGAGATTCTTGCCAAATTTATCAATGCTGGTCCCCGAAAAAGTTTAACTTTGGAATATATATACGGTGAAATAACACAATGTAATTCTAACAAGTAATACAAAATTATAGTACACATAATATCGATGAGAAAAAAAAAAAGCTTCTCTACTTTCTGTCTTTAATACATAAAATGTGACATGTTTTGGCGCGTTGTACAGGCTTTACATGGGATGCAGCAGTGTTAAACATACAAATATGAATACTTTTAAAGTATTTTGCCGTGTGAAAGACTGACATAGCAACTTTGACGCTGATAAACCTCGCAATGTTATACACAGCACATATTTTTATCTATTAAAAAAAAAAACCATGTGCATGTTCATCACATAGAAAAAAAAAAATTCAGAAATTTAACAAAATTTAGATGCTTGATTTTTTGGAAAGGAGCATAAGAGACATTTTGAAGTGAAATCATTCATCATTTCTCATGTATCCAAACTTGAGGACAGCATTTTTAAACAACTTGACTTTCCTTTTATCACGTCAAACCAATCAAGATTAAGAGTTATTTGACAAATCTAATTTTCAATCAAAAACTGATACTTCACAATGATTTTTATTGAAGTGGAAAAGGTTATTCATTTGAGGCACATTCTTCAAGTAGGATGAGAAGTCTTCAAGTAGGAATATGAAACTTAAATGTTATCAAAGATGCAAACAAATGACACACACACATTGATGCCAAAACTTTGTGCTTCAAATGTATTTGAGAAAGTTTGTATCTACAAAATGTGAAAAATTGCCAGTATTTATACGAATACTGAATAGTATTGCTTTCAGGGCATGTGGGTGAATGCATATTCAGTTGTATATCACAATGAAGTAATGTCAGACGGAAAATCATGTCATAGTTAATGAACAGATGAAGGCAAGTCTAAATCAATGGCAATGACCAAAAATAGAATTGATTTTCTTTTTACAGAATGAAAATGATTTTGCCAAGATAAAAAAGGGTTGGGAAGAAAAAAAATACATAGTTTACTTTCTTTAAAAAAAAAACTAAGTCATTCTAAAGCTTGGCAGCTCAAAATCTTTTAAAAAGATACAAAAGATTTCAGACTTCATACACCTTACAAAGTGTGTCATCAAATCACGCTTGGTAAACAGTGCATGCATTTTGTTCAAGAAAAATGTACATATATGGCATGAAGAGAAACGTATTAAAATTTGAGATTCATGAAACTCGTCATCACAGATTTTTGGCCAAATATTGAATATTGGCTAAAACAATAAAGCTGAGATTTAATGAAAGCTGACATAATGTCGACTATCAACCTACATGTATTTTAAAACTTACATGCAAGATCATGTAAAAATGTAAACTAATAACAAATTGCATTTAAGTCAAAATAACAATTTTTTAAAGCTATGGGGGATTTAAAGAAAACACTTAGTGTAGGAATTGCATTAATAATGTACAAAGATTGTAATTTCAAACCCTTTTAAAATCATGAACCAATTTTCATTATTAAAATTTGATCAATACAGGCTTGGCCAAAAATAATCCAGTGGCAAATCATTTTATAGTTCAATACATTCAAGACATATACATGTATTTGTTGGAATGCTTAATAAGTAAGTTTACTTTCTTTAAGAAAATTACACAAAAGATTTCATTCTACATTAGTGCATGTTTTCTTAGAAATACATGTGTTTCCATGACCATAAACGTACATGTATTAGGACACAAACTCTTCGAAATTAATCAAAATGCAAGGAATACAGTCTTCAGGAAAACTTTTTACAAGCACTAGCCAGGGGTTTTTTTCCCTTGTTTTTGGGCCGAATTTCGGCCCCTTCCCAATGCCAAATTTCCTCTATTTTTCCCAAAAAATTACTCTTCAATTCCCAAAGAGGAATTATGAAAAAAATCACCTGAGAAAATAAGACTCAAAACCTGGAAGTCAGCACAAAATGTCCTACTTCTAAGTGCATCTTTAAATTTTTCATTCATCTCTTGTTCAGTACAAGCAAATCAATGTATTAGCAATGTTAGTAATTGATACTTTAGGGTTATACTGTGGTGACAACTTGTATTAAAATTTTCCTAATTTCAGCAAATTGGCGCAAATTTTCCAAAATGGGACAGGCACAGGCACCTTCCCAAAAATAAAAAAAAAACCCTGCTAGCCCAAAGACAGTGAAATTCTATTAGTTGGCAAAATTTCCATGGGCGTTGGCCTAGTGAGTTTTCATGAAGACTGGGAATAGCATCCTTTTTAAAGAGGTATAGTCCTGAATCAGAGTAAACCAGTGAACTTTTAGTTTCTTACTTTCGTAACAAATTATCATTATAAAGGTTTAAAAGAAGTCAACTGTTGCGAAGTAAAAAGTATATCAAAATACGAATGGGGGAAGGGAGTAAATAAAACTACAGAAAGAAGAATTGAAATAATGGATGAAATGAAAAATAAATAATGTGTTCAAGCCCAAAAATAAATATTTTGTGTCAAGTTGTGAGTTTCAAATTCTTTTTTTCAAAATATCACGGCACAATTAACAATGAGAAGGTACATGTAGCTTCTTTGCAGCTACACAGTATCTTCTTTGCAGCTACCCAGTAGCTTCTTTGCAGCTACCCAAAATGACAACTTCTAACAAGGAAATACCGCAGATACAATAACCAATGCTGTAACTGTAAAGCTGATTTATACTAAGTTTGGCAGATCTGTATTAATATACAGCTATAAATAACAAGCCTCTCTCAAAAACATCTATTGCTAATGATATAATAATAACATCCATTTTGTATTCCAATATTCCAACGAGCTCCGTCCGTTCCGGAGTGTTTTACGTAATAACAGTATACAAATGAATAGTTTATGTTTTACCTGTGCTTTTGGTCCATGAACTATGTTACATTTTTTTCATTTAATATGACTGGTCAGGTGACAGTTGAATTCTATCCTATCTCGGCAAGACGTTCTGCAAATGACGCACTTGAAGGGGTCGTTATCGTGGGAATGGAAGCCATTATGAAGCAGGTACAACGTACAGTCCTCGAATATGATATGGCAATGATCGCACCTGTACAGCTTACCATTCACGCTACTTATATCCAGAAATTCTTCCACGCTTTGATCCCCCGAGTATATTGAGTCAGACTCGTTCATTAGGCTTTGGGTTGGGTGGGTGGACGTATCAGGATCCAGGGAACCTGTGGACAAAACTGACAGAATTTCTGATGTGAACATTTCTGTTTAAACATGTGAGGGTTTGAATTATCCATAAAGTGTTAATTTCATTGGAAAATAAGTACATGTATTTTGAAAGACTTACTCCTCCAACAGTGTTATACAATTTTTCTATCAATTACATGCATATTTTTACAGGAATACCAGAAAACAGCATGTTCCCTCAAATTGTGAATTTCATGTGCATTATGAACAAGTGTACAGAAAAGAAACCCAAAATATTTAAAAGAACTAACATTTTGTACATTTCAAATCTTACGCTCATCATTTCATACATGTAACTGCATCAAATTGTTAAAAGTTAAAAATAGAGCTGTTCAAGAACAGGTAAATTGCCTGTTGTATGCTTGATCCCAAATAAGGCACCTTGACGGTGATCTTTACACTAATTTGGTGTTGAGTCTCATCATGCTTGACCATCCTTGCAAATTTTATGAAAATAAAAGGAATACATGTATTACCAGTCAGGGGTATAACTCATTTCAGTTATATTTTTCGTCACTGAAATCAGTTATTTTTCTTGCAAGATATTTATAGAATCACCCAGAATATAACTGGTTCAGGTTACAAAACTTTCCAAGGTCAAATACGATTATATCATCCAATGCGTACAGAAAAGTTTGACTTCATCAGATACAACATTGGTGCCTCTTTAAAAATAAATTAAGGTCACAGCTGGATAAAATCATCTTTGTGCAAAATCTGGGTCAAAAATAAATATAACTGAAAGAAGTTACTTTTAAATAACCATTTTTGGTTATATTTTTTTGGTATTGCTTAAATCTTCTAATCCAGATTTTTCCTGCTGATAATCAAGTGTTCAGTATCATCTTAATACATCAATACCTTAAATTTTGTAAAATAATCCTTTACCCAATGAATTAATATGAAGCAATTCCCATAGGAATTTTTATATGCAGAAATCAGTTATTTTTCATGACCTACTTTAACATTACTGATTTTCATAGAAAGAAAAGTAACTGATTTCGGTTATAAAATTTTATCACTGAAATGAGTTATACCCCTGACTGATTACTCAGGCTATATATAAGTCAATAAATCTTTGATCGCTGAGCGATTTTAGTCCCCTACCTGCATAAATCTATGTCCTGCAACTCTGCCTAGAATGCTTCAATTAAACATGAATTTAAACTTGCACCAAAAGATTAATGCCCATACAAAAACCAGTTCATTATCTGTAGTAACAGAAAAGGTCTGGAAAACTGAAATTTTCATGGAATTTGCTGTTCAAGGGCCATAACTCTTGTAAAAATAGGTCAATGGAATCCAATCTTCAGACTGATCTGTATCACATTAAGATGTATCTCACATGCCAAAAATCAGTTCATTATTTGCAATAACAGCCAAGAAAAGTCCGGAAAACTGAAATTTTCATGATATTTGCTAAGTCCAAGGGCCATAACTCTTGTAAAAATAGGTCTAGATTCTTGGTCTGTATCCCACTAAGATGTATTCATATACCAAATATGAGTTCAATTTCTGCAATAACAGCCAAGAGAAGTTCAGAAAACTGAAATTTTTCATGATATTTGCTAAGTCCAAGGGCCATAACTCTTGTAAAAATAGGTATACTGAAATCAAACTCACTCTTGGTCTGTATCGCACTAAGATGTATTTATATACCAAAAATCAGTTTATTATCTGCAATAACAGCCAAGAAAAGTCAGGAAAACTGAAATTTTCATCTTTGCTAGGTACAAGGGCTCTTGTAAAAATAGGTCAATTGAAAGCAAACTCGAACTTGATCTGTATCTCATTCAGTCATTGAGATATATCCACCTACCAAAAATGAGTTCAATATATGCAATTTGAGCGAAAAAAAAGTCCGAAAAACTAAAGTGTGACAAACAGACAGACAAACGGGGTGGAAACTATAAGTCTCCTCTGGCGAGCCGGCAGGGGACTAATAATGTGAAAGTATTACTACCAGACATACGGACCGACATATGCCAGACAGAGTAATCCACCCTTGAATTGTAGGCAACATAAATATTAATTGTTTAATATAAAGATTAGACTGTATCTTACCACTTCCGCTATATCGCCTCATTGGATGTTTTTGTTTACGAGAGTTAGACAGCAGTCTGCCATGTAAGTTACGACTCTTGATTCCGCTTCCTTCCTCCGCGTGACCGTTGTCCGAATGGTCACTTATGACACTGGACTCCTCCGAGGCCACTTTTCTGTCCGATTCCTGGGTAGGATTATCAGTCTCCATGCTTGCCTTTTCCTCTTGCTCAATCCTTGGATTGCCTTTAAACAGATACATTTTACATAATAACAAACATATAGATACATGTATAAGGTTACTTGAGTCCCTATATTTAAGGTATCCGATGTACAATAGGGCATTTTTCCATGCCTTGTAAGGTACTATAAACTATATATTTTCTGAAAGGTTATAATGCCCACTGCTCAAAAATAATAATTTTGGGGACAGAAAAATAAAGGGGAATAACTGGTGAAGCATTTAAATTGTCTATTTTCTCTAAATAACCTATGCAAAATAACAAAGTTTTACAAGAGTTTTTTCCCTTTGATTTTTAAGACCTAGGAGTTTTATATCTGTACTCAGGGCATCATTACCTTTCAGAAAATATATAGTTTATAGTGCCTTACTAGGTTTAAAATTTACCATACTTTACAATGGAGATGATTAAAACGCTATGTAAAATGACTCTATTGTACAACGGATACCTTAATATCTATTTACTTTTGACATTCATTTTGTGCAGCACACAACAACATAATCGTCATTGTCTTTTAAGTGAGGTCACAATTAATCCAAGGAAATACAAAATATTCCCACCATTTACAGTAATGAGACTGCTTTACTCTTTTTTAAAAAGGACACTTTATTACATATCAGTTACCACTATGATATTTCCTATACTGACCATTGTCCATATTGGCATCTGGAGTGGATACAGACGTATGAGAGTCAGAACTGTACTTGCGATCCCGGGCAGTGGTCGTGCTTGATATGGCAATATCACCGTTTTCATGCTATAAAAAGAAATGTTAAGCAGAGATGATTTTCTCAGTAAGCAAAAATATCAGAAATTATTGAAATAAGGCTAAACTACATGTATCATAAATTACAGTGCGTATAAAGGTACAACCTGGAGTATAAAACAATAGAACTCTGATAAATATCTGAGAAAAATCATGACTGATTAAGAAAAGTACAACGTGTGTCACTATTACTATGCAAAACATGAGCTCAATCGAAATCTATGCTGTCTGTGAAGGTGCAGAAAACAAAACTACATTTTGTAAGCAAATACTATACTTTGTATTAAATAATTTTCATCTACCTGTAAAATCATTTACACCATGCAAATCTAGAGAATTGCATATATGTACAACACATTTTTGCTTCTAGTTACAGGATTACTGGCATGACCTTTAGAGTTAGAGAGTTACATACATGTTCAGCTCATAATTGCTGGAAGCTACAGGATTACTGGCATGACCTTCAGATTTACGGACTTACATGCATGTGCAACACATTATTGCTGATAGCTACAGGATTACTAGCATGACCTTTAGAGTTAGAGACTTACATACATGTTCAGCTCATTACTAAGAGAGGTTTAGTTACTAGTGCTCTCAACGTGTTCGTGTGACCTACATGTACACGTCATCGTTTGACGTCAAAATACGAAGACGTCGTTTAGTTATACATACGAACCGGGGAAGGTCTAAGTAGAGCTATGTTGAAAGGTATACGTGTAGCTATCTTCTTTTCCATCAATTTAATCTGCGAGAAATGTACATCGAGGTTCGTAAATCTCGACGTAAGGAAAGTTAGAATCCCAAATATGCTTTATGACATTGAAAACTTGAAGTTCAATCACTGATAATTGTGGAAATTTTCAAAGAAGTTACCCGTTCAGCCTATATGTGTAGAACGTCGTTTACACGTCCATAACGTGTAGCTATACGTCACGCCATGACGTCATTTGATTAAAGATCACAGGAAGTGATGACATCATACGTACACGTCGCGCTAAAACTTGTAACTAAACCTCTCTATTGCTGGAAGCTACAGGATTACTGGCATGACCTTTAGATTTACAGACTTACATACATGTATATGTACAACACATTATTGCTAATAGCTACAGGATTACTAGCATGACCTATAGAGTTAGAGACTTACATACATGTTCAGCTCATTATTGCTGGAAGCTACAGGATTACTGGCATGACCTTCAGATTTACGGACTTACATGCATGTGCAACACATTATTGCTGATAGCTACAGGATTAGTAGCATGACCTTTAGAGTTAGAGACTTACATACATGTTCAGCTCATTATTGCTGGAAGCTACAGGATTACTAGCATGACCTTCAATTTACAGACTTGCATGCATGCACAACACATTTTAAATGCTTGAAGCTACAGGATTACTGGCATGACCTTCAGACTGAGAGACTTACATGCATGTACAACACATTACTGCTTGAAGCTACAGGGTTACTGGCATGACCTTCAGATTGAGAGACTTACATGCATGTCAACACTTTAATGCTAGAAGCTACAGGATTACTGGCATGACCTTTAGAGTTAGAGACTTACATGCATGTACAGCACATCACTAAAGCAATTTACAATATTACTGGCATGGTGTACAGGGATATGACTAATACAGTTAAGCATTATTACAGCTTACAATATTACTGGTACGATGTTCAGGTATAGGACTTGGCTGTGATGTAGTAACCATTGGCTGACGTAGGTCTGTCGGAGAATTAGCATGTACCATGTTTGACATGGCCTCTGTTTTAATCATCTGTAAATAGGATTTACATCATTGTATGAATCAAGACTTGCTTAAAATTACAATTCTGAACTCATACTTGAGGTTATTCAATTTTTTTCAATCCTTCATTTGCTCAGTAATCTGTAAGGGTAAACTTAATTACTTATTTCAGACATCCAAAAACATCTCTACATTTACATTTTTAAGTACATTCAACACCTTTAAAGTTATCTAAATCCATTTCTTATATCTTTTGAGTTCACTTTTAAAATATACCAACAACTCCCACCATAAACTTGACGAAACAAGAATTTTTCGGGTTTTATAAATGAGTGCATTAGTATTATCCATGAACTGCATAGAGGTGCTAAATCACATTGACAGCACTGTTGAAACCTTGTTCATAAGCTTAATATATAGAAGTGAAAATCATGTTTTATTTCCAGAGGGAGACAAAGAGACCGTAATGAAGAATTACCAAAGATCCTAAAAAATGAATCAAACAAACCTGCGTTGTAAACATTCCCACAGGAGTTGGCAGATCTGTGGGAAAAGGGCCTCCTAGATGCAACGCAGCAGTGGACACATTCAGAAAAGGCGTCAACTGGTGGGGAAACGGGAAACCAGGGGGAGGGAACTGCTCCAGATGAAGTTCTGGACGGGCGGCAGCAAAAGATTCAATATGTGGCAAGGTTTCATCATCATTAAGTTCCTGGGCAGCGGCTGCCATTTGGTTTTTAATAAACTCGGCCGTACCGGAGATTTCTGGGTGGGTGGCTAGATGTTCTTTGGCATCTTCCCATCGTGAGAATTTGACGGGACAGATCGGACACTTATGTAGCATATCCATCATGTGTCTCCTCTCGTGCATGCGGAAACTTCCACTCTGTGCGAAGGTCTGTCCACAGAACTTACACGTATAAGGTTTTTGGCCGGTATGAATTCTTTCGTGTGTGCGTAGCGTACCGATCTGGGTAAAGGACTTTCCACAAGTATGACACCTAGAATATTTAGATGTATTTTTAATTAGCAGAAATGGTAAACAATGTGTCAACATACACGTAATTTGTTTTAACATTTCAAATGCCACATTCATTTTGGTTTTTTTCCTTTAGGAAATACATGTATTACAATAAGTGACCTGTGCAAAATAAAACTTTTTTGAAATGTGATGTGTATTACTATCGAATACAAGTACATGTGATCAATCTGAACTGCTCCTTTGCGATTTTTGCACAAAATTTGTGATGGGTCAATCTGACGCATATACATGTAACAGAAATTTTGTGCAGTTCAACTGCTCAATCGGGTCTAAATGATTAGTAATTTACAATTATCATAAGTCTCTGAATGCTTACAATCCTGCAACTTTGTATAACTCTGTGCATGTATATTAAGTGGATAAAATTTCATTCCCAAAGTGGGACAAACGTAACTTGAAAGAAGTGAAAATAGTCACTTTCAAGGAACCCAAGGACCAATATTCTTGGTGCATGGATTTCGTAATTAATGGACCATTGACTCATCAAGTCTTTCCAGATAAATCCCTGTGTACACCAGTACAAGTTTTCACATGTAATTATCCAGTGAAGAACTGGTTAGTTTCTCTGCTTTATTACACATCATATTGCGTTTAATATAGAAAATTTTAAGTCTGAATATTGGTTAAAAAAACAAAAAACAAAAAACGTATGAATATTGGTCTAGTAAAGTTTATTCCAATAAAGATTTCAAGACCTTTCCCAACACTTAAGAAAAGAAAGAAAATCCTCAAACAAGATTTTTTTTTATGAATTTCTCTACCTGTATGGTCTATCTCCTGTATGAATCCTTTTATGTGTAGCTAAGCTGCTGGCGTTGGAAAAGGACTTGTTGCAGATTTTACAGGTCAAATTTCCGTTGGTTGTGACGTCAGATTTAGACTTGGCTGGTTGGTACGAGTCGAGCGAAAACGAGGCTGACTTGGAGGGAGAAGACGGAGACTGGGGCACCTTGTCTAGGTTGATGCCCATTTGCCTAAAATAATGTCAGGTAGAGAAATGATTTTAGTAGAATAGGAGATATCATGTGAGCAACTACAATGTGCCTCCAATTATTTCCCAAAGAATATTTTAGTTTGAATATTAACTCTAACTCTCTAAACTACAGTATAAATCTGTGTGATTTGTCATACAATCCTTCCACATTGTACATGTATAATAAATACTTTTATGTTACTAGTGATATGTCTGATATGCCAGTAGGCATAAAGAAATCAAGAAACTGAAAGTACTACATGTAGTATATATGTAAGGAACTCTAAAATCAAAGGACTGAAGGTCCTGAACGATACTTCTATCCAAAATTTATAGTCAGCAGATGAATGTTGAATCATTTTTTAGTTTATGTAATGATGAATCGAGGATTTTTTTTTATATACATTGGATGCATATGCATGTGAAACTAATGATTTTCATTTCTATGAGTTCATTGTGTTCTATAAACAGCATAAACTGTTTATATTTACTATAAGTGGTATACTTTAAATTATATTTTATTCTCACGACTTTAACTGCAATGTTTTAAATTTTAAAATTAACTCATTTGGAAACTAGAAAGACCATGGATGCATGTTTAAAATTACTTACAATCTACAATATATTTGATAAAAGAGTGGTTACATGTAGTTCTAGCGTAACTTTAAGTTTATTATCACTGGTAATTCTCATTTTAATTACCAGAATTTCCTATTTCTTTCAACATGATCATGCTTCATTTCTACTTTCGTTTCTCATCGTTTTGCTTTGACATAGGGAAGACAACTCTTACATTGTATAAGTTTTAGAATTTTATTCATTTAAAGGTCTTGTCGCAAGGAATACATATTCGAAATATTAAAGCAATATCACTTACCATTCAAAAGGTATGGCTAAGTTAAAAGTTTTTCAAAAGTAGGTCAACTCCAAGGTCAAGGTCACAAGGTCTAAAATTTTGGTATCCATGGAAAGGTCTTGTCACAAGGAATACACATGTGAAATATGAAAGCCCTATCACTTACTATTCGAAAGTTATGACCAAGGTTAAAGTTTTTCAAAAATAGGTCAAACTCCAAGGTCAATGTCACAAGGTCAAAAATTTTGGTATCCATGGAAAGGTCTTGTCACAAGCAATACACATGGGAAATATGAAAGCCCTATCACTTACCATTCAAAAGTTATGGCCAAGGTTAAAGTTTTTGCGGACAAACAGACGGACAGACCAAAAACTATATGCCCCCAAATCTTCTATTACGGGGGCATAAAAACAATCCCATGTCATAACAGCCACAGTCCCAATAGTTTGAAAGATGGCCCACTGAGCACTGATTGGGAAGGACAGGGGTCATGCACCAAAGTCCCATTAATTTGCAAAATGGGCCCTTAAAAGTTAAAGTCTCACTACTTTCTTGGCCCATTGAAATTTTAGAAAATCATGGAAAATGGCCCATTCTCAAAATTTCCTTCCCAATCACTAGTACATTAAAGTATCAGTGTTGCGTATTTCTTACCTAATGTGAATGCGCTCATGTTTCTTCCAATTACTACAATCACTGAAGCGTTTAGGGCAGAATGAGCATGAGAACGGTTTCTCTCCGGTATGAAGTCGCATGTGAGCTTTGATGTAGCTAGACTGGGCAAACTTTTTACCACATAATTTGCAGAACGGTTTGTTTTCTTCATCGTGAGCAATGTTATTGTTGCTGGCTTCCTCAGCGTAAGATTCTGCCATCAAATTTGCATCGGACATTACTCTATCACTGTCTCATATTCTCCTCTGCCCTGAAAAAATGAAAAACAATGAAAAATCTACAACAGAAGAAACATACTGCATAGATGATCACAACACTTAAGCCCTGCTCACAACCCGCCGTGCGTGCTTTTAGGACATGGAGGCTACATGCGCTACATTTTTCTGAAGACGAAAGGAAGAAAGTGATGTCAGGATTTTTGCGACAGGCAAAGCGAAAGTTCAGAGAACCGACCAATCAGAACGAAGAATACAAATATCACGTGATCAACTTTCTTTATACTTCCTTCTGATTGGTCGGTTCTGTTTGGTTTGGTAGGGAGCTAAAAATTGGCAAAAAATGCAACAACAATGCGAGAAAACAATTCGAGGTGGGTAGAGATAGTCAGATGAATGTTAACTTTAGTCCTGTCAACAAGAAAATCAATATTTCAGATCTTCAAAAAATCGTTGAGCAAGTTTAGTCCAACTTCATTCTGTAATGAACATGGTGGTACATGTGTATTCAGTCTCTTTGAGCGACGACAGTAGAGAATGGATTCTCTATGTTGGCGTGATGTCACACAAAGGTTCAATTAGAGATAATCACCAGTCAGGGGTGCTACTTCAACAAGTAATTAAAATCAAAGCACTGAAGGTACTGAGTGCGAATAGCCAGGAAAATATCACTTATAATGTATGACAAAATATTGTGTATTCAAAGTTATATTTGTTCCTGAACACCTTCGTAAGTTTGTAGGCCAGTTTATGGGCGAATAAAGACAGAACTAAAGTGCAAATCCATAATGTTGTCGTAATGAATTGAAAGATGATGTCTGACATTGAACATGAAAATTAAATAACATAACATTAAATCTAACCCCCCCCCCCCCTTAAAATACAACAATCCAATATGACTATCGATTGATGATACCATATACAAGGAAAGAAGAAGAATCTTATTTTCTAATTTGATCCCCACTCTCTCTTTAACGTTTCATGTTCAATGTTAGGTGTGTGCTAAGAATTTGAAGGAAAATAGTATATAAAAGCATGATACATCCTAAACGGGAGTGTTTTGATCTTTTATTTTTCATAATTATTAATATCATATTTCATGATGGAAGTTCCTAATTTTTCCGTCGTATACAGATTTTATTTTGTGAAGCGGGACAAAACTTAAGCCTATTACGTTTCAATGATTCAACTTTAAAATATCTTTATCGATAGCACCGTTTCATTTATATATTGTCCACTAAAACAGGTAATGGAAAGGGGTTCCAACACACAGCCTGTGTTCATCTCAGTACATACAGATGCAACTTTTCATTAGGCCATGCATGTACATGACATGACAGCTCGATTCATACAGATAATTCATTGATTCAGACAGTGATCAGACTTTATACCGATCATGACGCTGAAGCAGTCCCAAGGTACATGTAAACAGAGTAACATTGTTTATACATACTCAGTAGACGGGGCACCCATGAGTGAAGAAATCAGGCAATCGCTATGTGCTATTCGCACAAAAATTACCTTTTCAAGTAACTTTCTAATTTTGCCTTCTAAAATGATTACCTCTAAAAGTAACTGATTTACTTGCGATGTCCATGCAACATATTACTTATACAAGTAATAAACATAAAAAGTAAGGCAATGGATGGTTTGTAATGATTGTAGCATACACATTTAAAGTTCTCAAGGTTTTAATTGTTATAAGGGCTACTCATATCAGTAATAATTGCTTCAGTAACAGAAATATCAAGGTAAAACCATTCCCTTAAAATTACTTGTTTAAGTAATATTTATTGAAAGGGGCTTATCTTTAAATGAAAGGAGTAAAGCTTTATGCAATTATCGTAATTTATATTTAAATTTTATTTTGAAAAGGAAAGTCTGAATTTACAGGAAAAATTATTGCTATTGGGATGAAAATTCTGTATAAAAATCTACAAGGTTACAAACTTGCACAAATTTGCAACTTTTTAAGTGAAATTCCGCTACAATTTTGGCTTTCTTTCTTAACTGAAAGAGTTTCTTCTTTTGAAAATAATGGAAGTGCTTTTGCCTTCTACTGCTGTATTTTCTTACTTGCCATAGGAAATAAGACATTATTTAACTTTTTATGTGAAATCATGGGTACATTTGATATCAGTCAGATAATTACTTGAAAAGGTAATTTTTTAATTACTTGTTGAAGTAGCACCCCTGACTGATCACAGAGAAGTTTCAAAAATAGTTGGGGGATAAACTTGGTGTTTATCATAGAGTATAGTGTATTGAAATTGCTTTATATAGATCTAGAATCTTACGTTTACATGTATATCAAGGATAACACTTCTAGAGTTCATTGAAGAAACCATTAATGAATTAGCTCTTAGCTCCTCAAACCCCAATATAAAATGAGATATGAAGAAGGAGCAAACAAAATCACGGATTTTTTCATATGGCGCAGTGAAAAGTCTAGAGGCACATCCCCCTGTAAACATGGTGGAAATTTGGTCATGTGACCAGTCCAACATCAAGAATTATTTACTGTCCTGTTCACTAATTCCAGAGCACCTGTTTTCCCAGTTTTCTCTAAAATATGATAATGTCATCTTCCAAAGAGATATCAATTTTATAGTACTCCTTTAGTCGTAACAGAAAATACCATTGTTTTGGCTGTGCATAAGTTAAGTTAGAAATAGGACGGAAAATAAAAAGTCTACGGGGATTTTCTATAGTAAAATCACTGAAAATGTGTGACGTCGGAGGCTTTGACGTCACTGTTTACTATTGTTGACAATAGAACAATATGGCGGCGGCTTGAAATTAACATGGGAATTCCCCATAGACATTTTATTTTTCACATTGCGATTTGAAATGAAGGCAGCTGATACCAGGGTAAGTCAAAGTTAATTTCCAGTTACAACTAAAGGAGGTCGATTCTCGGAGGCAATAATTTATAGCAAAATTCTTCAGACAACAGAATTCATCGCCAAAACAGGGTGCTCTGGATTAAGTGAACAGGACAGTAGTCTAACGCTCCCCATTATCGGAATATATTTTTCAGACAAATGAGTCAAAACTGTGCTGTGTGCATAGTACACAGCTACCCAGCGTCTTAAGTACAGATGAAAACCTCAATTTTATTCAGTGTTATTTGGGGCCCTATAATTCTAAGAAAACCTACGCCGGTCTAAGTAACCAAGTGCACCACTTTCATTTTGAGGAACTCGTTCGAGTCCGGATGGGACAGGACGATGTTCAAGTGAAGTATGTGCTCCGTTTAAAATGTTTGAATTTTTACAGTACGATATTTATTTAAATGTTAAGTTATACCTTTACAATACTGCATCGTAGTTGCTTATTTAGCAAAAGTTTTCTTTGTCAAACAAGGTAAAACTTGTGGAAAATTTATTCTCATTGTCACTTTTTCTTCATAGAGGGCGCACTGTTCAATTTTTTAAAAATCCTCCTGATCCCGATATTCATTTTTTTTTTATCCGAGAACCTTGTGACCATCATTGGAAAGTACTTGTTAACTTAAATGTTTTAAAAACATAAAGAAATTAAATGCGATCAAGATTGATTGCCGACTCAAAATAAATGTTTATTATTACTTGACTTGGCTTGACTTGACTTGGTCATCGGCAAATCACAGTGACTGGTATCTTGAAATTGCATTTGAAAATGAAAAAGAGCGAAGTGATGTGAAACCGTGAGGTAAATGCAAAAAGAAATGGAATTTTCTAGTTAAATAAGTTTAAAAACACATCAAAGGACATCGAGGATTTAACGGAAAAAGGGCGCACTTCGTTTAGAAAAAGAAGTGTAACTTGAGATAGCCGGCTATCAACAAGACCAACTTGTAACTTGTTTATACACATGTATTGCAGTGGCACTTAGGGGCACTTATGACCGCTGTTTCCGTAATAAATCTATGAAATTAGTCAGAAATATCCCCAAAACATCCCAGAAACCACTGATTTGAAAAAAAATTTTCTCGGGGATAGATAACCAAGGACTTATAAACTGTTTATAAGTCCTTGAGATAACAAAGTCGGGAAGAATGCATTGCTGTCATATGTTCATCGTCTACATACGTGGACGTAGACATGTTTCGGAAACAACCTACATTGAATCATGTTCATATCGGGTTTTCTTCATCTGAGGGATGAATCAGGAATCACAGTCCTATGCATGGCATAAACCACACATATTTCTTGATATAACCTTCTATAAAATTGACATTTTTTTTTTTACTTTTTAAAGATCGTTTTAAATTTGAGGTCATGATCAATCAAATTGTTTTGGCCGGAGCAGGGACGTATATATTACTCCCTGACCGGATGTTAGACCGGCTACTTCCAAGAATTTCGCAAAGAGTCGAAATGCCGGCATGTTTTTCTTTAAGAATCGAATTGCCAATAAATAATTAAAAAACCTTAACTAATTTTCTTTACCTTACAAAAATTAACAAACAAGCGCGGATCTAGAGTGATGGCTAGGAGGTGTCAGTTCCTGCCTGGAATTTGCAAAAAAAAAAAGCTTATTATTTCCTAGTTTTACGTAAAATTACGGTTGGACCACCCCCCCCCCCCCCTCCACGGACTGACCTCCCTATCCTTTCAGAACTTCTCTTGATCCGCCCATTTTTTTGGAAATCCTAAACATGTTGACTTCTGAATGCAGTGCAAAAACGATACAGCATAAGAAAATGTCGAAAATTTTTAAATAATAAAATATACTATATATCGTTACTGACACTGACTGAATCATGCGTGCCTATTCTCTTCTAAATTCAGTTCAAATATGCTTCAGATGCCACCAAATTGCTTCCTTTTTTCAAAATTTTCTCGGGGGAGGTCCCCCGAACCCACCAATTGGAGGGGGTAAACCCCTCCCATATGCCATCCCCCAATCGGCCCTTCGGGTCTCGCATGTGATGCCCACCGAAAATTGTATGTGCCCCCGGCAGTTGGGTTCTGGATCAGCCCCTGTATAGGTCATTTTAAACTATGATGAGATTTTGTGATTTTATAGGTCACTGGTGCCACTGAAAATGATAAATACTTAAAGGAAAAATGCATGATATCAAATTATGCTTTCATATGTTATATATGGTGTTTTAAAAAAATAAATACATATTTTGACTCTGAGTTGCAGGAAAACGAGTATTATCTGGGCGGCTCCTCATTAGAAATAAATAATCTGACCCAGAAAAATTGCCATCCTCCACCCCCTCCCCTTAGAATCAGATTGTCGTCCGCTCATACCATATTACGAGAAGATGCCCTTGTTTGAAAAAAAATTCTGCAATTTATCCTTAGTAAAACGTTTTCATAAAAAATACTTTTCCTAAAAAGCTAGATTTTCACCAGTTATAAGATGTTTTTACACTAATTAGTATCAACTAGATAAACAACTATTGAGTTAATTACTTTCTTTTGTTATATGAAGTGGGAGAAACAGGAATATATATTTTTCAAAAGTGGGAAAAACGGGAAGTAACCTTAGATATAGAATCCTTTTGAAATACACCCTATTCCAGCTACACAGGTGTACGTCTGTATATACTTTTCAATTTGTATAACAGGGAAGTTAAGGCACGGTCCATTTGATATTCGGGGGGGGGGGGGGGGGGGGGGGGGGGCTTGGGTTTTTTGTCGGAGCAAGATAATTTTTTTCGCCCCAGACCGGGGCAAAATTATTTTTTTCTTGCAAAGTTGGAGCAAGGAATTTTTTTTATAACAATTGATGTGAATATTAAGAATGTTTGTGTTATTCTTTATTTTTACTTAAATTACTCCAAACATTACTTTCATGTAAATTGTATTCACTTCTAAACTGAGAGAGATGAAAGATTTTTACAATATGTGATATATAATTTTTAGTAAACAAAATGTATATAAGGTCATGTAACATGTAAGAGGGTCTGATGCAAGTTTTTACATGCAGAAATGAAAACTAGTGAAAAACTCATTGAAATTCTCCTTCCAAGCTTGTATATAAAATTAGACACTATGGTGATACATGTACATGTATCTATTAATGGTAATAAATTATATTGATAATGTATTTAAGCATTTTAATTGTTTCAGTCACATGCATTCTTTTGATATTTTGAAATATGAACTTGCCATTACAGAAGAAAACTTTGGCGAGCGAAGCGAGCCAAATTTTTTTTACAGAAGGTAAAAACTGCGGCGAGCGAAGCGAGCCGAAAATTTTTCAAGAATTTTAAGCGAATTTTATGGTTATTCTTCAAATTCAGATTACTTGTAAGAGCAAGATTATTTTTTTCTGTCACACCATAAGCAAATTAATTTTTTTCATTTCACTTATAAACAGAATTTAATATAATAGTCAAATGCATTAATTTCCATTCTTTATTCAATTACAGTAAGCAAGGACTTATAAATTCTGTTTATAAGTCCTTGCAGTAAGGAAAATGGGTCCCAAAAGGTTGAAATGCCAGAGTTCCTGGGCCGCCCTGGTCGGACCCGCTGAGGTCCTCAGCAGACCTCACACCAATTTAACCCCCCCCCCCCCCCCCCCCCCCCCACTCAAAAGCTGGATTCACCATTGTTGGGGTCAGCATGAAAAGCCGGTCAGTATACATGTATTTAGTCTGTAAATTATTTCCTCTGTGATATATTCTTTTATCGATCCTAAATACATGTTACAATAATTGTCTTTCCCTATTCGTATATATGCATGCTTTAACCCCCCTTCCGAAATTTGCCAAGTAAATACGTGTAATTTATGTAAATAGTAGCTAGCTAGACCCATTCCCCCTGAAGGACTCCCTCTTATGATACAGAATACCGGCAACATTTTAATGTCTTAATTGTCCAGATTACAACCCCCAACCCCCCCCCCCCCCCCCTCTCAGTGTGTTATGTGCAAAACATTTATGCCGCCAAAATATTCGAATCACATTCCGCAAATAAGTTTTTATGACGTCATCATTCAGAATACTACAAATCTTATGAAATGTATGTTGCGACTTTGCAGAAAGATAATTTTTCCAGGCAGAGCTGATCGAATATTAATGGTGAGATTAACATTATTTGCGGTAGAACTTTTGTGCTTGTCAAAGCCTAGGGCGGATCTAGATTTTTTTTTCTCACAGGTGGGATGTACCGCCCGTCACGTCCGAAGGACTCAGTCGAGGGGGGAGGGGGGGGGGGGGGCGGGCGACATCAATAAGAATTATGAATACGTTAAATATTCGATTACTTATAGCTCGAGTAAAGAATTCAGAGTCATTCAGAGTGTTCGTAAATTCGTGGGTTGACGGCATATTTTCATGAGATCTTAAGGCATGTCATTTCTGAATGAAGGAATTTCAACAATTTTATAATAACCATATGAAAATATAGTATTCATGTCACTTAATCATTTTATGAAGGAAAATTAATAGGTCCGTGATGAAAATCAAGATTTATGCTTATTTGAAAACTAGGTAAAAAATGCCGGAAATTTTTTGCTAAAAATAGCACATTTGTAAAGAAAATACAAAAAGTGTTGAAATGCACTCATTTGATTTTTATTTTACTTTTCTTTGTTATTATACAATAAAACAGGTTAGAAACGTTGTATAAAAGTAGAATTTTATAAAGTGCAACCTTAGATACCAACTTCACCGATAATTAAAAATTTTCTAGATTTTACACAAAAATAACGAAAATCATCCAAGTTAAGGTCAAAATTTCAGAAATACCGAATTTCAACGATTTTTCCAAACACACAGTAACACATGCTCCTAGGGAAGACTTTTCAAAATATTGAAGAAAAAGTATATGTCCGTGTTCAAATAAGAGAGAACAGATGCTCACAAATAGTGTCATTTTGAGGTTTTCTTGAAAAAGCGTCAGAGCTGAAAATCTGCCTTATTTTTAGAGGAATTTAAACAATTTATAATTTTTCGGTAGTCATCAGCCATACCTTATAAAAAAGCTTAAATCAATAATATTCCATACCTAAAACAAAATTCATGGGTAATTACTAACGTAAAAGAAATCCGAACAGTTAAAAAAAGTACCTCCACGTCAATTATACAGAAATCACCGCGAATCATTTTCTTACGCATACTTAATTCATTTAGATCAAATTTTTAAACTTGGCCGCTTTAATGTATCGAACGAATTAAAGTATTAAAAGGAATAAGAAATGATACATTGGCCATAATAAATTGAAATATCTATAAAAGTCTAAAACAGGAGATGCGCAAGAATAATCCGGCCAAATCCGTGACCAATGACGAACCTTAAGATGATGATCTGGAATTACTGGCTATTAAATATATATATATACATATATATTTACATCAATGATGTGCCGGCGAAAAGACCCTCCATTTAGCAGAAAAACCTGTCTGATAGGCAACGAATCAACAAATTAACAAACTGGGCAACTAAACTAACAAACAAACTACATGTACATTAACAAAAAGTCAAATTAACGAAAAATGAAATTAATAAACCAATCATTAACAATAAACCATATTAACATACAAACCACATCATTTACAAACAAATAAGTGTCTCAACTTGGGCAAAGAAGAAATCCTTGTCGGACGTTGTCCCGAGCCAACAAAATCTACCACGGAATGTAAAGTTTGAATTGAAGGAGTCTAAAAGGACGAGAAGTCGACAGAGCGAACGAGGCAAAGGTTGACTCGACAACTACAACTCCGGATAACGAAAAGTCAGGCAAGGTCGTCTGCAATTTCTTTAAAGGTACCGGCTTTGGTTTGATGTTATTTTTGTTTAGATAGAGGATAAGAAACCTTTGATTATCAGCATGTTACATAATGACTTCTTGTAAATGATGATTGTCAAATTCTGCTTTCATCAATATTCTAAACAAAGGAAATCCTGGCTACAATAAAAATAATTGGGGTTATTTTGATGTTAAAGTGTAATGAGCGACCAGAGAAGATGATTTTGCAGGATATCGAGCACCCATCCCAAAGTAGATTCTACTTAGACCTAACATTGCTTGATATTCACATTGTAGGAACGCTTTTGTACGAAATTTTTGCTATTTCCGAATGGGGAGAGATTTACATGTGTCAATTTGATATCCATCTATTGCGTAAACACTACTGTCCTGTTCAATAAATCCAGAGCACCCCAGTGTTTTGGCGATTTATGTTGTCATCTGAAGAATTTTCCTAATATGAATTATGGCAAAGCCATTGTGAGGACGCAGATGAATTATGATTTCAATGATTTTTCACCATACATCATGGGTACCTGTAAAGTGCGAAACGAAACAAAAATGAAACAAAACAAATCGAAACGAAACGAAACAAATCGAAACGAAACGAAACAAATGGAAACGAAACAAAACAGATTGAAACGAAACAAAACAGATCGAAACGAAACAAAACATAAAACTTAAAGAAAATGAGAAAAAGAGGAAAAATCGTCGAAAACGAAAATTTCAAGATCTTATTGAAGGGTTAGGGGGTACCACTCTCCTCCTGCCGTCTCCCCCCTCCCCGTGGGGGAGGGAGTCTTGGGCGGTCAAGACAAATGTTTAAACTTTAAAGTGTAAATTGGTGCAATAGTGATTTCCTTTTTTAAACCTTGAAAAAAGAAATAGACCTGTTTAGATGAAAAACTAAGGTGAGCGAAGCGAGCCTGACGTATTTGAAAAATGAATTGAAAATTGCGGCGAGCGAAGCGATCGGGAAAATTTTTTAAAGTATATATAGATGAATTTCGTGGTAATTTTTAAAATTGAGATTATGTACATGAACACATAAGAGCAAGATTATTTATATTAAAAGTAATTTCCTAATTTTTTGGGTTACTGTTACCCTCCCAATCATCTGTCCCTCCTCTAGCCCCCTTTCCTCTCCTCCTGCCCCCTTCTTCCCTCCTCCCGCCCCCTTTCTCTCCCCTCCCTTTGCCCCTGTCCACCCCCTCATTATTGCCTTCAACCGTTAGTTCTTGTGGCTGGAGGGTTTTTTAAAGAATCAAAGTTGATGATTAAAACATAACATATACGGTATATAGCACAATTGCATTTTAAAGGAGAGTGATTGGGATGAATAACCTCGTCACAGACGGAAAAATATTATTTAGCAGGGAGGAGTCTAGCGGAGAGGAAATGGAACTGTTCCGTTATGTGTATTTGAAAATTTTATCAGAAAAATGAGAACAATTAAAAACTGGGGGGCACATTTCGTTTGAAAAAGGATAAGATTTTTTTTTCCTGAAATGTGCCCCCACCCCGTTTTATGATCTCATTACGGTGTCATAGCGTGGTTTTCTATCCCCTCCCTTTTATTCCTCTTAAATACATGAATGGCATTTGACATTTACTTTTTTTGATTGTCAACTTTGACTCTTTCAAGAAACCCTCTCGGCACTAGTTACAAATGTAGAACTCTTGGACTAAGGCAATATTACATGCTGATCTTGTCTTGAAATATTCGTTTTTGGCGATTTTTCCTCTTTTTCTCATTTTCTTTAAGTTTTATGTTTTGTTTCGTTTCGTTTCGTTTTGTTTCGTTTCGTTTCGATCTGTTTCGTTTTGTTTCGATTTGTTTCGTTTCATTTCGATTTGTTTTGTTTCGTTTCATTTCGATTTGTTTTGTTTCGTTTCAATTTGTTTCGTTTCATTTCGTTTTTGTTTCGTTTCGCACTTTACAGGGACCCATACATCATTGGATACTTTTACAAAGTTAATAATAAACAAAATATGTCGTACAATATGTGTTCTTGTTATTCTTTTCCATCATCTTTTTTACTTTATCAGTCTTACGTTTTTTTCTTGAAATCCATCATCATCTAAAGGAGAGGGGATATTTTTATAGACAATTTCTGGATCGACAGCATGCAAATAACTCGTAAATGTGGGGAAACAATTCTCAATGTCGGCCGTTTGATGTCACAAAACAATCAGTAAACATGAAATCGCAATGCTTAATGACAGATGAGAAGAGATCAAGTGATGTAATCTTAATCTATGTATATATTGTAAGTCCTTGGACCTTGATGTAAAACAAGGAAAAGAGAACTCAGGCAAGAAAATTGTGGGCACAAACCATTAGAATTAAAAAAAAGTAAAAAAAAAGAATTTTACTTTTTTCTGAAGTATTTACAAGATATTGTAAGATTTACATGTATCTTGACTATTCAATTCAATTAAACCTTTAAATGTTTATTTTTCAAATTTCATTGGGTGATGAAATGTCAGTTGTCGTATCAGGAATATGTACAAATGGATAACCCAGCCACCCCCCCTTGCACCCCCTCTTACTTTCACCGGAAAAATTAACATTCAGTATGTAGAAGAAAGAAAGCCTCCTTTTCGGCACCGTCTATAGTGTTATCAGCAATATATCGTTTTATGGGATGGCCTGGAGAAGTGGGGTTATATTAAAGAAAAAAGAAAAAAAAAAAAAATCCAGTATAATATTAGTATCACAGGATTTTCCCTTCTAGATAATGAAATTGCAACTTAAAGAATATAATCAATGGAATACAGTGAAATTCTATTGTTTAATTGTGATTTTTGAGTCCCTAGGTACGTCCACTGTGACAAGTTCCATATTTAAGGAAAGCTTACATAACGTAGTACTCCATGAACACAAACTTGATTGTGTACTTCTAGAAATAAAGCTTAAATGATGAAAAATTAGTAAACATGAATTGTGCAGTTTTATGCAGCCACTGTAAGATTTCTGTACTTATCATATTTTATTGGCACCTTACACACCAGTAAATCTTCCTCAACTTCATTATATAGGGTATAATACAACAAAATTATAACACTGGAGAATTTACAGGGTTTCGGTAATTCCAGGGATTAATCTACCTCTGCGTCCTGCGTCTCTGACGCATAAAAATCGCCCAGGACCCATTGATTTCCGATCGCTGCGTCCCACCGTACGCATCATCACTTTCATGTATGAGAAATCATTGCGGAAACATTGTTATATGCAGTCTTGATGCAAGTCTAACTTCTTATCATTTGGATTCAAACGTAATATACCGGTATACAATATATTTATGAAAATTCTTCCATGATTATGACAATAAACCATGCAGGACATTATGAGTCAATCAATTGAAATCGTTTTATTCTCACCTAAGTGCAGTCGTCGTATACAGTATATAATTGGTTTGTTTGGATAGCGTTTTAATATGCACGTGTACGCTTGCGTAAACATGGTAAATAAAGCAACTAAATAAACAATCAATTTTCATCACATAATTCGGCAAATTTGATTATTAGATTGAATTTTGGGAGATAGACGTTTTATTTCTAATAATTTTTCCTGGAACATAAAGTTCTTGCGGAAATAAAAAAAACCTGTCATCTCACTTACTAGTATATACATGAACTTAAGACGCCGCAAAAGAAGACTGTTTAGAGTACTTGGGACGCATTAATTTTTGCTGGGACCCATTGGCCAAATTTCATCAGGTCAGCGGGACCCATTTAGATCAAATTGTAGATTAATCTCTGAAATTCTAGTCAATAAAATTCAAATTCAAAGGTATTTATCGTATATGTATGGTACCAATCAAAGATGCTTAGAACAAGTTACTGGTCGTGAAAATGAGCGTTCCTACACTGTGGATATTATAATTTTTACTGAACACTTGTCAGAGTTGAATCATGCTCCAATCTATAAATGTACCTATGGCTATGCAAATGAGGGATCCCCACATACCCGACATTGCACCTGTTGACAGACTTATGGTCCGACAGTGATTGGGAAGGCAAACTTGCTCAATGGGACTATTGCCCCTTCCTGAAGTTCCACTTGGACTTCAATGGGCCATTCTGAAAAACAAAGGGCCATCTTTCCTCACGAAAGGGCCATTCCAAAAATGATTAATTTTCTTTGCATACAATGTATGTATAATACATCAGACGTTAGCACATTTTTTTAGTCGTGAAATTCCCAATTTTACCATTTCAAATGAATAATTTACAGTACATTTTTGCATGGATCACAGAACAGCCAAGACCAAACTTTCGGCCACCTATCCTGTATTTTTCGTGTCCACGTATGAGCAGCTTCATTTTCAGCTTTGTTGAAATTGACATTTCTGTACAAATTTTATTACTTCAATTTGTACCGATTGACTGACTACTTTTAAACAAGAGCCCCAGGGGGCACAACGCTCACCTGATACCCATGCACGCTCTAAATGACATACTGACATTGAATACTGATAGTGCCAGTACCAGGATTTTAGCCCACAACCTTCCTAACAAGATTTTTGCCGGATGCAGACAAGTTTTTTTTTCAGACAACCTTTAAAAGTACAAACAAGAGAAAATAGTCACATTTCAAAACAACAACTTTTTTACTGATTTGAAAAGATGGATTATGTGATCCAAAGTCATAATCATTGCCCAGCTTGTATAGTTTGATTATGCAACATCAAAAATAAAATCATTTTGTAAAATTCCACATTAATGTGCAACAGAAACAGAATAAAACAATGAAATGATTTCATAAATTAAGTTTATTTAAAATTGAACACCAAACCTTTCATTATTAATAGCTAGTATGCCAGAAAATAATAAAGCCTGTGTTTGTGAAACACGAATGCCCCACGGTGGCATCTTTGTTGGTATAAACACCATTTTCTGTTAAGTATGTGAGAGGTCAGGGTCAGAGTAATGTTGGTATCAATGGAAAGATCTTGTCACAAAGAATACACATGTACAATATGAAAGCCCTATCACTAACCATTCAAAAGTTATGCCCAATGTTAAAGTTTTTGAAAAGTAGGTCAAAGGTCAAGGTCACGAGGTCAAAAATTTTGGTATCAATGGAAAGGTATTGTCACAAGGAATACACATGTGAAATATGAAAGCTCTATCACCTTCCATTCAAAAGTTATGCCCAATGTAAAGTTTTTCGGACAAACAGACAGACGGACAGGCCAAAAACTATATGCCCCCCGTATCTTTGATTCCGGAAGCATGAAAAACAAAGACTTTTCGGTTTTGCCTTTATTCATATTAAATTATACAGAAATCTATGAATGAGAGCTTTTGAATAGTATTGATTTCATATTAATACATGTAACGTACAGTCAAAATCGTGTTAATCCAATTAACACAGACAAGTTGTTAGCGGACAATATTAATTCAAGTGAGTTGTGCAGAAATTGAGCCAATTTATTTTCCAAACAGCAGTGTACGGTGTATCAAACCTCATGACCCAGTGAAGCCACTTGGACAAATTATTTTCGGTAAATATGCTGAAATGCGGCGCTTGGAAATGTATTTTTAGCATATTGAATCAATAGTCGTGATAAATTTAACTTCGAACTTGATCTTGTCTTTTATGCAATCTACAGATAGGTTTGAAAATATGCAAAATTCGGAACATTTTCGATGAGGACGCAGAGTTCCTGTAAAAAAAGTGAAATTTGCGAAAAAAGGACATGCATGACCCCCCCCCCCCCCCTTTTTCTTTACATTTTTATGCGTGCCAAAGATTCGCAATCAAAAAAGACCAATTTTACAGACTTCCGGGCATTTCATTTCAGGCAAAATTTTTAGTGTGCACCTTTTTATTTCCTGTAGTTACCCCTACTAAAGGGGCAAGGAGGTATTGAACCAATCAAATCTGTAATACAAGATATATGGCGACTATGTTTACCATAGATACAGAAATAAGACAGATAAAATAATCATTAAATAGGGAAATTGTTCTGAAATATGCATGTATGAAAAAAAAGCAATTCAAGGAATGCTTGTGTCGCCTGCGTAGCGCATTTTTTTTTATTGAAATTAGGTCAAATATCAAGGGCAAGGTCACTAGGTTAAAAATTATGGAATGTTTAGAAAGGTCTTTTCATAAGGAATACAAATGTGAAATATCAAAGCCCTATCACTTACCACTCAAAAGAAATAGCAAATCATAGATTTGTTGAAAAGTAGGTCAAATATATAGGGCAAGTGCACGAGGTAAAACATAGGTAATCACAGATTACGAAGCTCACCTCGTGACAGCAAAATTCAATTCAAACATATTTCTTAGTACATGTATATTGGCTTTTAAAGGCAAAACCACTCAAGCAGAAAAAGTAGGTAAAGGTCATTTTATGAAAGTTTGATCAAAGATACATCCAATATGCAAGTTTGGTACATGTAGCAGTTATACTTTGCTCAATATTGGCTTTATAGAGCAAAATCACTCAAGCGGAAAAAGTAGGTCAAGGTCATTTTATGAAAGATTGATCAAAGATACATCCAATATGCAAGTTTGGTACATGTATCACTTATACTTTGCTCAATATTGGCTTTTAAAGGCAAAATCACTCAAGCGGAAAAAGTAGGTCAAGGTCATTTTATGAAAGTTTGATCAAAGATATATCCAATATGCAAGTTTGGTACATGTAGCACTTATACTTTGCTCAATATTGGCTTTTAAAAGCGAAATCACTCAAGTGGAAAAAGTAGGTCAGATGCTGCATCTGATGCATGGGTCCATCTCGGCATCCAAAGATGAATCACTTGTGCAAGTTTGGTTACTGTAGCATTAGTACTTTGTCAGATACTGAGCTACCCCAAACTTTTTATCCAAATCACTCAAGCGGAAAATGTAGGTCAGATGCTGCATCCGATGCATGGGTTCACCTCAGCATCCAAAGATGAATCACTTGTGCAAGTTTGGTTACTGTAGCATCAGTACTTTGTCAGATACTGAGCTACCCCAAACTTCTTAACCAAGTCACTCAAGCAGAAAATGTAGGTCAGATGCTGCATCCGATGCATGGGTTTACCTCAGCATCCAAAAATGAATCACTTGTGCAAGTTTGGTTACTGTAGCATCAGTACTTTGTCAGATACTGAGCTACCCCAAACTTCTTAACCAAGTCACTCAAGCGGAAAATGTAAGTCAGATGCTGCATACGATGCATGGGTTCACCTCAGCATCCAAAAATGAATCACTTGTGCCAGTTTGGTTACTGTAGCATTAGTACTTTGTCAGATACTGAGCTACCTCAAACTTCTTAACCGGACGCAGACACGGACGCGGACGCGTGGGGTTATAGCATAAGCTCACTCAACTTCGTCGAGGTGAGCTAAAAATGATGGTATGTGAAGAAAGGTCTTGTCACATGGAATGCACATGTGAAATATCAAAGCCTATCACTCAGCAATCAAAAGAAATAGCCAATCTAAGTTTTTTTGAAAAGTAGGTCAAATATCTAGGTCTTGGTCATGAGGTCAAAAGTTATGATATGTGTAGAAAGGCCTTGTCACAAGAAGGAACACACATATGAAATATCAAAGCTCTATCACTTACCAATCAAAAGATATAGCAAATCTTAATTTTTTTGAAAAGTAGGTCAAATATCTAGGTCAAGGTCATGAGGTCAAAATTATGGTATGTGTAGAAAGGTATTGTCAAAAGGAATACACAAGAGAAATATCAAAGCCCTATCACTTGCCAATCAATAGATATAGCCAATCTTGGTTTTTTTTAAAAGTAGGTCAAATATCTAGGTCAAGGTCACAAGGTCAAACATTATATGTGTAGAAAGGTCTAATCACAAGGAATACACATGTGAAATATCAAAGTCCTATCACTAATCAATCAAGAGATATAGCCAATATTAGATTTTTAGAAAAGTAGGTCAAATATCTAGGTCAAGGTCACAAGGTCAAAAATTATGATATGTGTATAAAGGTCTTGTCACAAGGAATACACATGTGAAATATCAAAGCCCTATCACTTACCAATCAAAAGTTATGGGGTGTGACACCCAAGTGTGACAGACAGACGGACAGACGGACAGACGAACAACGGACAAAGTGATCCCTAAGTGTCGCTGTGCTTCGCAGGCAACACAAAAAGTCAACATCTTAAAAATAAATTCAGAGTATATTTGATAGCATATGTGGCCAAGTTAATTCGAAGTATGAAAATAAGTACACAAAGCCAAACTAGCTATAGCTTGTCTTATTTAAAAAATTATTAAAAATCTAAAAGTTGATATTTTGACAAAATTCTTTCACAGTTTCATTTCTAGCGATAAATATAAAAATAAAAAGAGAAAAAAAACTGAAAAAGGGAAAAAAAAATTGTTGGGGTCCCGCCGGGGTTTGAAGCTACTCCCCATGGGTCCATTTGGCATGGAAAACATACATTATACCTATGTACAATCTTAAAAAATATTCCTTAAAAATCCAAAAGTGGATATCTTGACAAAATTCTTTCACTTGTAGGGTACCATGCATGAGTACCTCATACCTACAAATTGTCATGACAATCTGAAGAGTGGTTATAGAAAAGAAGCAGAAAATGTATGAAAATCAACCCCCCCCCCCCTTCCTTTTTACATAAGAAAAAAATTCATAAAAAATCAAAAAAAATAAATTTTAAGCATAAAATACATATCAAAGCATTAAGTAAGTTAAATATGATAAATATGTAGTAAATGAGTGTGTAAAATCATACACTTATTGAGTTATTTAAAGAAATAGTGCAAAAATGTGCATTTCTGACAAAGTCCGAAAAGACGTCAAAAACGCGTCAAAAATTTGACTTCGAAGTGGAACCAAAAATAACAACACTTCTTAAGACATCTCTCTAGATCATCCTGATGCTTTCGGTTTGTTGATACATGCTTCGGTTCTGAAGAAGAAGTTTGTCAAAGGAGGGTACCCCCCGTGACCTACTTTTGGCTGTGGTGGCGCCACCTGTTGACAGATCCGGACGAAAAACAACAACACTTGTAGGGGACCATGAGTACTTCATACCTACCAAGTTTCATCAAAATCCCTTCAGCCGTTCTGGAGAAGAAGTTTAAAATGTGAAAAGTTTACGACGACGGACGACGACGGACGACGACGGACGACGACGACGACGATGACGACGACGACGACGGACGCCGGACGCCGGACGCAACACTATGACAATAGCTCACTTGAGCCTATGGCTCAGGTGAGCTAAAAAGGACATGATAATTTTACGGACGAACACATATATACAAGTACCTTTACGTAGATAATTTGTCAGTACACTAGCAAAGCATTATACTGTTTGAGATAACCTTTCAGTATACTAGCAAAGCATTATACTGTTTGAGATAACCTGTCAGTATATAAATAAAGCGTTATACTGTTTGAGATAACTGTCAGTACACTAGCAAAGCATTATACTGTTTGAGATAACCTGTCAGTATACTAGCAAAGCATTATACTGTTTGAGATAACCTGTTAGTACACAAATGTACTAGCAAAGCGTTATACTGTTTGAGAAAACCTGTCAGTATACTAGCAAAGCGTTATACTGTTTTAGATAACCTGTCAGCACTTTAGCAAAGCATTATACTGTTTGAGATAACCTGTCAGTATACTAGCAAAGCGTTATACTGTTTGAGAAAACCTGTCAGTACACTAGCAAAGCATTATACCATGTATACTGTTTGAGATAACCTGTCAGTACACTAGCAAAGCATTATACTGTTTGAGATAACCTGTCAGTATACTAGCAAAGCGTTATACTGTTTGAGAAAACCTGTCAGTACACTAGCAAAGCGTTATACTGTTTGAGATAACCTGTCAGTATACTACATGTAGCAAAGCATTATACTGTTTGAGATAAGTGGACAATACATTTTAATTGTTAAGCTGGACATCTCTATGAATCCCACTTGAAGAGTTGTAGTACACATGTAAACAGGGAAACAGAAAATCAAGCTATTAAATTAAGCTAGTTTTATTAAAAGCTTAATTGAGCTTTCAAGTACACCCTAGGTGCACTTTTGACATCAGATTAATTTACTAGTAATTCGAAACCTTGGGGTCTTAGGCATGTAAAAGTGACACACTAACAACTCACTGTTCAGTCTTTTCAATATTCAGAGGTAAATTTGTGAATAAACTTTTAAAGTCTTATAGATCGACATTTTCAGTTCCTACAGACCGCAGAAATTTCTTGTAGACCAAAATAAATAAAAACCCCTAAAATCTATTCTTTTGACTTCTATGCACTTTATAAGGCAAAACAATTATATATAAATTCCAGTGATGCTGAAAAGTGCCAGTCCGAAGGATTTGACCGGCAAAATTTCATTCAGAGTGGCAAAAATTTTAAGAGTTTAAATTTGCTATGCTATTCTTTATTCGGACTGGCATCATTTTCAAAATGACAGGCAATCCTCAAAAGTTTTCAACATCTCTGCTATTCATATTCTTATTCAAACTGTAAAACAATTTCTCTGATCATTTCATTATTTTCCTCCTCTTGTACTAAGGCCATGTAGGTGCATTGAGTTGGTCATCAATCAATGGTGGATTCAGGGGGTGCCAATTCTTTATACTTTACTGTACTTAAACATTCCTATGATGTGATTTTTTTCACAATTTATGTGCAATAAATTTTGTGGTGAAATAAAAAATATATAAGAATTTTTTTTTTCACAAGCTTCCTTCATTTTTGCATGAATGCTCACTATTATTTAATACCACCTGTTCACCACATATACATGTATAGATGCCGATTATCTCTGTATTTTCCATTTTGTGTTGCAGATGGCAAAAACCATGGCAAAATCTGGTAGCAGTGGGGTAAGTAATGTTTCCTAAAACCCCTTGCTGTAAGAATATGCCAAGTGATTTCTTCTTTCACATGTATGTACATGTACATGTACTTGACTTCAGCTATCAGTTAATACATTGTCATGATTGTAGTTAAAAATGTATTCTTTTAGAATGTTGAAGAAGTAGATAGTTCTTTCTGTAGATAGTCCATGTAGTCAGTAATATTACATGAAGTGACATGCAAGATGTAGTGAACACTTGTACTCTCTTAGATATATATATACATGTATTTTGTAGTAAGACTATGATCAATGCTGTACACTGGTGCAGACTTTTGAAACTGAAGCCTCAAATCAATGTTCTGATAGTTGTATTTAGCAGTCAGGTGTACATGTATAATAAAGTAGTACAGATGCATTTAAGGTTTTATTTTTCTACTGTTCAAGGTGGTGACTTAAAACGTACCGTATAACCAGAAATTTTTGCATGATACTAATTTTCGCTGTATTCGAGAGAGATTTTGAATCGCGAAAAATTATATTCGCGAAAAATTTTGTTTGATAAAGTTGATCAGAAATTGATACTTCCGTCTCATTTGTTCATTTTTACTGATTAGACGTAAAGAGATGTTAATTGAGCGTGTTCTCATTATAGAAATAACTAATACTTCAATAATAAAAGGTACAAACAGTACCATCATATGTACATAATTTATTCGTTTCTAATTTAGGAATCGTGAAAAATTGTACTCGCAAAAATAAAGACACCATATTTTACCATTAAATCGCGAAATTTGGTACTCACGAAAATTTCTGGTGATACGGTATATCTTCCTTAGCCATGTCTCGATTGCATTTGATTCTTGAACACTTTTAGAGACTAAGTAAATGTATATCTTCCTTAGCCATGTTAGCCATGTCTCGGATTTGATTTCATCATGTCCATCCATCTTGTTACACCATAGGGTACTTTCAACTTTATGGAGAATAATTCCAGTCTAAGACCATAGCATCCAATAAAAATGACACATATTTGTATAAGATGTAAAGCTGTTTAGGGGAAAAGGATCCTCTTGAGCCAAGATTTAGCTGAGTCCGTGCACTTAGAGTGAATGCATGCTAACCATGTGGGCTGACAATTTTTGCATCAGATCTTTTACAGTTTACACCTACAAACTTGTAGTGACTTAATGTATATACATTGTATATCAAAGTGAAGATAAAAGAGAAAGAGATTTGAAATCTTAACCAGAGAATATTAGATATGAGACACTAAAATATATGTTCTTTTATGCAGTCAAACACCTTGTAGCTTATGAGAGTATGTTGTTGTTGTTACTATGCATGTTTACACTGCCATAAACTTATGGAATTCATGTACATGTATTTTAAATTGTTTTGAATTCTTTGGATTGAGCAGCACTTCAAAATGTTGTTATAGATCTACATTGATGTTCTTCTCATTCTTTCTTCATAATCTAACCATTTGCTTATAAAGGTAGGGATTTGAAACTAAATGTTTTCTTACTATGGCCTTGAAATGGTGTCAAACATGTTTGTGCTTTGTCTTTTTGTGTCGCCTGCGAAGCATAGCGACACTTAGGGATCACTTTGTCCGTTGTCCGTCTGTCAGTCAGTCAGTCAGTCAGTCAGTCCGTCCGTGCGTCCGTCTGTCCGTCTGTCTGTCTGTCTGTCACACTTTGGGTGTCACACCCCATTACTTTTCACTGGTAAGTGATAGGGCTTTGATATTTCACATGTGTATTCCTTGTGATGAGACCTTCTCACTCATGCCATCATTTTTGACCTAGTGACCTTTACCTAGATATTTGACCTACTTTTCAAAAAAATTAAGATTGGTTATATCTTTTGATTGGTAAGTGGTAGGGCTTTAATATTTCATAGGTGTATTCCTTGTGATAAGAACTTCTTACACATGCCATGATTTTTGACCTAGTGACCTTGACCTAGATATTTGACCTACTTTTTCAAAAAAACTAAGATTGGCTATATCTCTTGATTGGTAAGTGATAGGGCTTTGATATATCAGAAATCCATTCCTTGTGATGAGACCTTCTCACACATGCCATCATTTTTAGCTCTACTGGTCAAAGACCAGTCGAGCTTATGCGATACCCCGTCGTCCGGCGTCTGTCCGTCTGTCTGTCCGTCCGTCCGTCCGTAAACAATTCTTGTGCTCGCAACTCCTCTGAAACTATAAGAGATAGAAATGTAACTCTTTTTGCAATATGATGGGTCTGTGGTCTAGTTGTGCACCTGACATTTTGTTTGAGCCCCTGACCCCCAGGGTCCTAGAAAATGGGTGTGGTCATTTTCTACTATATAACTCTATGTAATCTTGTGCTCACAACTCCTCTGACACTATAAATGATGGAGACTTAAGTCTTTTTGCATTATGATGGGTCTGTGGTTAGTTGTGCAGCTGATATTTTGTTTGAGCCCCTGACCTCCAGGGTCTTAGAAAATGGGTGTGGTCATTTTCTCCTATGTAACTCTATGTAATCTTGTGCTCACAACTCCTCTGACACTATAAATGATGGAGACTTAAGTCTTTTTGCAATATGATGAGTCTGTGGTCTAGTTGTGCACCTGACATTTTGTTTGAGCCCCTGACCCCCAGGGTCCTAGAAAATGGGCGTGGTCATTTTCTCCTATATAACTCTATGTAATCTTGTGCTCACAACTCCTCTGACACTATAAATAATGGAGACTTAATTCTTTTTGTAATATGATGGGTCTGTGGTCTAGTTGTGCACCTGACATTTTGTTTGAGCCCCTGACCCCCAGGGTCCTAGAAAATGGGTGTGGTCATTTTCTACTATATAACTCTATGTAATCTTGTGCTCACTACTCCTCTGACACTATAAATGATGGAGACTTGTTTTCTTTTTGCAATATGATGGACCTGTGGTCTAGTTGTGCACCTGATATTATGTTTGAACCCCTGACCCCAGGGGTCTTAGAAAAAGGTTGAGGTCATTTTCTCCTATATAACCCTATGTAATCTTGAGCTCACAACTCCTCTGACACTATAAGTGATGGAGACTTAAGTCTTTTTGCAATATGATGGGTCTGTGGTCTAGTTGTGCACCTGATATTTTGTTTGAGCCCCTGACCCCCAGGGTCTTAGAAAAAGGGTGTGGTCATTTTCTCCTATATAACTCTATGTAATCTTGTGCTCACAACTCCTCTGACACTATAAATGATGGAGACTTAATTCTTTTTATTAGCCGAGTTGCAAAACTCGGCTCTTAATTTGATGTGAGACGGGCGGGCGTCTGGGCGGGCGGGGAGGGCGTCAACAATTGGTTTCCGGACTATAAGTCAACTACGAAAGAGGCTATAACAATGAAACTTCATACACTTACTCACCATTAGTCAAGGATGAGCCCTATTGATTTTGGGGTCAAAAGGTCAAAGGTCAAGGTCACAGGACTCAGATGATTGAAAATGGTTTCCGGACTATAAGTCAACTACGAAAGAGGCTATAACAATGAAACTTCATACACTTACTCACCATTAGTCAAGGATGAGCCCTATTGATTTTGGGGTCAAAAGGTCAAAGGTCAAGGTCACAGGACTCAGATGATTGAAAATGGTTTCCGGACCATATTTCAGCCTGTATTGCACCTATAATCATGAAACTTGCCAGAAATGTTTCCCTTGAATCAAGGATGAGGCCTATTGATTTTGGGGTCAAAAGGTCAAAGGTCAAGGTCACAGGACTCAGATGATTGAAAATGGTTTCCTGACCATATTTCAGCCTGTATTGCACCTATAATCATGAAACTTGCCAGAAATGTTTCCCTTGAATCAAGGATGAGGCCTATTGATTTTGGGGTCAAAAGGTCAAAGGTCAAGGTCACAGGACTCTGTTGATTGAAATTGGTTTTCGGACCATATTTCAGCCTGTATTGCACCTATAATCATGTAACTTGCCAGAAATGTTTCCTGTGAATAGAAAATGACCACTTTTGATTTAGGGGTCAAAGGGTCAAAGATCAAGGTCACAGGACTTAGGTAATTGAAAATTGAAAATTGTTTCCGGATGATATAAGAGGGTGTATTGCACCTATGATCATGAAACTTGCCAGAAATGTTTCTTATGAATCAATGATGACCCCTATTGATTTTGAGGTCAAAAGGTCAAATGTCAAGGTCATAGGACTCAGATGATTGAAAATGGTTTCTGGACCACATTAGAGCCTGTATTGCACCTATGATCATGAAACTTTCCAGAAATATTTCTAATGAATCAAGGGTGACCCCTATTGATTTATGGGTCCAAAGGTCAAGGTCACTGAACTATGATGATTGAAAATGGTTTCCAGACCATATTAGAGCCTGCGTAGCACCTATAATCATGAAACTTGCCAGAAATGCTTCCATGAATCAAGGATGATCCCTATCACTGATGATTGAAAATGGTTTCCAGATAATATTTGAGCCTGTATTGCATCTATGATCATGAAATGTTCCGGAAATGTTTCCCATGAATCAAGTATGACCCCTTGTGATTTTTGCATCCAAAGGTCAAGGTCATAGGATTCTGATAATTGAAAATAGTTTCGGGACTATATTTGGGCATGTATTGCACCTTTAATCATGAAACTTGTCAGAAATGTTTTCCATGAATCAAGGATGACCCCTATTGATTTTGGGATCAAAAGAGCAAAGGTCAAATTCAGTGTCTGTGATGCTTCCCATCTGTCGAGACTATTCAAGTTTTGCAACTCGGCACTTTGCATCTTTGATGCATTTTAAGCTTATAATATGATGGGTCTGTGGTCTAGTTGTGCACCTGAAATTTTGTTTTAGCCCGTGACCCCCAGGGTCCTAGAAAATGGGCGTGGTCATTTTCTCCTATATAACTCTATGTAATCTTGTGCCCGCAACTCCTCTGACACTATAAATGATGGAGACTTAATTCTTTTTGCAATATGATGGATCTGTGGTCTAGTTGTGCACCCGATATTTTGTTTGAGCCCCTGACCCTCAGGGTCTTAGAAAATGGGTGTGGTCATTTTCTCCTATGTAACTCTATGTAATCTTGTGCTCGCAACTCTTTTGACACTATAAATGATGGAGACTTAATTCTTTTTGCAGTATGATGGATGTGTGGTTTAGTTGTGCACTTGATATTTTGTATGAGCCCTTGACCCCCAGTGTCTTAGAAAATGGGTGTGGTCATTTTCTCGTATATAGTGCTCTCAACTCTTCTAAAGCTATTAATGATGGAAACTTAGTTGTTTATGCAATATAATGGATCTGTAATTATATTATGTTATTGATACTTCATTTGAGCTAGCAGCCCCTGACCCCTAGGATCTTGGAAAATGGGTATGGCATTATTTTTTGAAATCCTTTATCTCAGATATTAAAAATTATATGAGTGATATTCTAGTTGCAGTCTAATGGATTTCTTATTTCGTTGTGCAACTTATAATTTGTTAGAGTGCCTGCTGGCTATGGTCTTTGGTTTAAAATAAAATGGAAATTGTTATTTATGTATATGTATTTTATTCACTTGTCAATGAGTGAATTAAACAAAACAACCAGGAGAGCTACAGTCTCGTCAGAGACTTCTGGTTGACCTAGTGACCTTGACCTAGATATTTGACCTACTTTTCAAAAAAATTAAGATTGGTTATATCTTTTGATTGGTAAGTGGTAGGGCTTTGATATTTCATAGGTGTATTCCTTGTGATGAGAACTTCTTACACATGCCATGATTTTTGACTTAGTGATTTGAACTACTTTTAAGAAAAACTAAGATTGGCTATATCTCTTGATTGGTAAGTGATAGGGCTTTGATATTTCAGAAATCTATTCCTTGTGATGAGACCTTCTCACACCTGCCATAATTTTTGACCTAGTGACCTTGACCTAGATATTTGACCTACTTTTCAAAAAAACTAAGATTGCCTATATCTTTTGATTGGTAAGCGATAGGGCTTTGATATTTCATGTGTGTTCCTGATGATAAAACCTTACTATACATGCCATAATTTTTGACCTAGTGACCTTGACCTAGATATATGACCTTCTTTAAAAAAAACTAAGACTGGCTATATCTTTTGATTGGTACGTGATAGGGCTTTGATATTTCACATGTGTATTTCTTGTGACATAACCTTACTACATATACCATCAATTTTGACCTAGTGACCTTGACCTAGATATTTGACCTACTTTTCCAAAAAATTAAGATTGGCTTTATCTTTTGATTGGTTAGTGATATGACTTTTATATTTCACATGTGTATTCCTTGTCATTAGACCTTTCTACACATATCAAATTATTTACTTAGTGACCTTGACCTACGTATTTACTATATCTTTTGATTGATAAGTGATATGGCTTTAATATTTAAAACATGTATTTCTTATGATGAGTCCTTTCTTTTATTCCCAAAAATGTGTACCTAATGACCTTCACCTAGATGATTGATCTTTTCTAAAAGTAATAGATCGACCATACATGTATCTTTTAATTGGTAAGTAAGATGCATGAGAGTTCATTTGACAAGACTTTCCCACTGATACATGTACAAATATTAAACGAAGTGACCATGACCTACATATTTGATTAACTTTTTAGAAATAGGCCGCTTCGCAGGCGACACAAGCATTCCTTGGATTGCTATTTTTCTACTAATTAGAGTACAGTAATTTAGAATAGGACACAGGGTGAAAATTCAAAATTTTAATGTCATGGTCGCATAACGTGTGATACATAAATGATATGTTTCACAGGAAAAGCCTTCAATTAAACAAGGTAAATACTATCTAAATCCTCTTTCTATTAATTTATTTTAGGCCTGATCATGGTATTCTATCATACCTGTCAACTCTCCCTCTTTTGGACCTCATCTCCCTCCCCCCCCTGTCTGCCCCCCCCCCCCCCCCCCCCCCCAGCACTGACCAAAAATTTTCCAAAAGCAGGTATATTTTGGCCCATTTGCATTAAAAATTGGCAAAATTTGCCCCTTGCCCCCCCCCCCCCTCAAGTCCACCAAGTACTATAATAAAATGTGTAGGCATCATATTGTAGTCATTGTTTATTGTCGCAAAATAGGTTCACTTTTTCAACTGTCAAGGAGGGAGACCTCCCTCTTTTGAGAATGTCAAAGTTGACAGGTATGCTCTATTCTGGTCAAGAATAGAGGTATATTCAGAGATCACTTAAGCAGAAAATTTTGTCTTTACATACATGCATGGTATTATAAGATGTGATGAGCATCAAATTTTTTCTGCTCAAGTGTTCTCTGAATTTTATCTTTGAGGTGTCTGGTTGTGCAAAATTATCTTTCTTGAATTTACAAATTAGAAAGTTGCATTATCAAGAGGAACAATCGACAATTTATAGATAGTTAAACCGAATCATAATCTTTTTCGTGTACACTGACAATATTTTCCAATAATATAGATGTATTTGACAAACAAAGCATGCTAAATGACACTTACCTCACCTTTTGTGGAGAGCAAGCATCATGTTCATGCAAGATTATCGAAGTTTCTTGGCTTTCATATTTCATAATTTGCTCTGAAAATTGAATGATTATTCTGTATGTATGTGTAAATGTATTGAAAAACAATTATTAAAGATTAACAAGTTGATGCAAATCCTACAATACCAATAGCATGTATATTATGATTTACACTTCTATATATGGATTTTTAACAGTCTAAAAGGAGGCTTAATAATTAAGAATTACCTGCTTTATATTGATAAGTTACCTGCAATTGATGCAAATTAATTTCTAATATACAACCTCAATGGATATGCATTGGGATGATTTTACTTTCATATTCATGTTCCAACTCATTCTACAATAACGCAATTGATTTTCAGACCACACCACAAATAGTTGAACCAGAGGTTTGCATAACTAACAGTTTATCATCTATCTGTACTCTGTCATAGAATTGTATATATACCTTAAACTCTAACAACGGTCTGGGTTTTGATGGGTTGCTTATAGCCAAGTCACTGCTCCTCTTGCGTTCAAAGCAAAATCATGTTTAGATCTAGCGGCTTTCATGTGTTTTGTTGACCGAGATTATACCTTTGTGTCTGCACTTTAAAAGTCTGAAATTTTTAAGATAATCTTAAAATATCCTGTAGCAATATTTCCATTTAACATAAACAATATATATTTACAAATTAGTTAAAAGTTTCAATTAGGGCCTAATAGAAAATAAAATGAGAGAAAATTGTCACAAAATCCCATGAGTTATCAAAATCTTAATAGCAGTTCTATTATGTATATTTTTATCACAGAATTTTTTTACTTATAATTTTCAACACTTCACTTTTCTCTTCTTTGGTTCAAGACAAGGGAATTACACTTTGATTTCCTCGCCATCATTTTCCATGTTCTCGTAGAAGTTTTTGGTGTGATCACTCATAGCACATTCCACGCATGTTTCTTGTAAAAACTTGATGTATACGTCTTTTTTGTGTATGTTTGCTAATTATATGTTTCTATGAGTTACGTGAGAAAATCTGGGGAGATCATTCATTTAAATTGTGCATTTTTTGTGGCTAGGGCTCAATTGAGGCTAAATTTCAAATTAATTGTAAGAAAGTTGATGTAAATTGATTAAACCGTCACCCTTACCAAATACATGTACAAAGATTCTTCTCACTACTTCACTAGCAATAGGGGCCTATTCAGTCTTAGGTTTTTAAGTTCTTCACTTCTTTTCTCTTGGACATGCACTTACATCGCATTCTGCATTTGTAATAATCATTATAAAATAGGAAATGATAGAATTTCACGACAGTCACATCAGTGTTGTAAAAGGACATTAAGATACATTACATGTATGTCCTCTTTGTAAATATTGAAAGAATCCTTTTCAACAGTTTTGAAAATTGAAGTCATTCAGAGTTCAGGCCCTTTGTTTATTGAAATATTTGCCATTAGCACTGTTTTGTTCTGATTATTCCTTTCAGTTGGCACCAAACTTTTGTGTTGCCTGCTGAAGCATAGCGACACTTAGGGATCACTTTGTCCGTCTGTCTGTCATGGAGATAGATCTTAACAAGTGGAACTGATTTCAGGTATTGGCTGTGACCTTGAGATTTGACCTCGACTTTGAAAATACGATTTTGAATTAGACTATGTTGTACCAATATTATATGAAACCATGAGCAAGACTTTATTGTACTCTATTAGCACATTTGAATAAAACATGGAGGTAGATCATGATTACTGGACTTGAATTCATGTATTGTCTTTGACCTTGACAGTCTTACTATGAACTTGACATTCACCAATACCCTTTTATGTATCACATTAAAACTTGCCATAGAACATGATTAGTGGAACTGATATCTGGTACTGAAGCAACTGATATCTGGTACCGAAGCTAACCTTCAGAATTGACTTTGACCTAGAAGGTATGATAATGAATTAGACTAAATTGTGTCCATATTTATAAAAATCTCACATTGAAGCTTTGGAGATATCAATATTGCAACATGTTGCATTCAAATAACATATTGTTTCAAAACACAATCTGCTGCCAGCAATTCGGCCATTAATACCATCATTTAGTGGTGTCTGGATGAATTTTTGAATGAAATAGATTTCCTATCTAACATGTGTTTTCCTTGTGACAAGATCTTTGCAGTGAATCCAAATATTTAACTTTGTGACCTTGGCCTTGGAGTTTGAACTTCTGTTAAAAAAAAGTTAGCTTAGGCCATAAATTTTGAATTGCAAGTGATGTGGCTTTCATATTTCACATGTTTAAACTTTGTGACAATAGGATATCACTTTTGCAATAAGGTATCAATTTTGACGTCGTGACCTTGATTTTAGTTCTTGACCTTCGTTTGGATAACAACTTTTACACTCGTGATTTACAAATTGTTGTTAAAGAGCAACTTCAACAGAAATTGGTGTTTCAATCGACAAATGCATGATATCATCTACAACATGTACAAAAAAAGATTTCCTTTCTTTTAATGTTTTCTTACCTTTAACTATACTACTTTTCAATCCACGCTGCTAAATGTTACCCTAACAGACAGAAGTAAAATAAGATCAGTCGCTTCATGGTGCACTAGTACTAGCATTGTACATCGCTGGTACTAATAATGTATGTTGGTCAGAGAGTAATGATTGTTGATAGTATTTATAAGTGACAGAATGCGGTCACAGACACCTAGCTGCTATGAGGTGCATTTGTTATTATTATTAGCAAGCGGTACCACATCAGAGCTGCATTATCTGTAGAAAGGTGGAAATTTTCCATACTTTTTGTGTTGTCAGGACGCCGTATTTTCAGTTTCCATCAAGGTAAATGTCGGATTTTTTCTCTTGTAATAGGTCAGAATCTGTTTTGTACGTTACTGTCATCGCTTGTCGCGATAAGGACTTTTTAGAGTAATGAAATTGCTTAATCATATATAGAGATTTGATTGCTCGAGGCTCTGAAATCCTCAGAGACGTTAGATTGAATGACGCGTCTGGGATGAACACCCAGTTCAAGTTCAACCAGCAAGTATATGTTGTCTTGTTACAACGTAACGGTGTCATGTATAGACAGTTTAATTAGGGAGCCGTGTTTTCAAGACAATTAGAATTCCGATTGTAAATCAATACAACACCAAAAACTGCAAAAGACCATCCTGCTTTTCACTTTCTAGTGTTTTCTCCTCGGAAACGGCATTATTTTTACTTTAACTAATTACAGGTTGCCATCTAAAACATTGCGCCGGGATTGTCAGTTCATTATAGATGCTTTAGTTTTCCGAAGAAAATGGAGATGGCAGCGGGAAATTAGGAAAAATAGGGAAGAACGGCAAATCATAGTAGTATATCGTATCCACAGGGAAAATCCTGACGGTTTTAACACAAAAATGTCGATATTTTAACGCTGTGAATTTGTCAAAGATGTGTAGGAGGAGGAGATTTCGGGTCATTTGTTTGCTTGCGCCGAAAATTGCGAGAACGGATGTTAATGGGGTTATGTATACATGTACACAATGCATACCGTGATAATTTGTAACGTTATTTGGCTATAACCAATCATGTCTACAGACTGATTTATATTCTCGAGGTGATGACTGAATTGTGCATGCAGGCATGTTTTATTCGTTTCGTTTGGTTTGTGCATGGCCTACTTGTTCTATGGAAAAAATAGGAGTAGTGAACATGGGGAAGAAGTAACAGTATTTAAGTTATTTATACCCGAGTGTCAAAGTAACAAAATGAGCGAAGTGGAGATAGAAAAAACTCATCTCAGAAAGAACTATGGATGTATATTTCCCGAACAATACATCTTAGATGTGAATGACGTAAGTAACATGCACACGCAATTACTATATTTACTATATTTCCAAGGTATATTACAGTACCTTTCTTTCATTCCTATTTTCTTAACCCTTCCTTTACTTCTTTTAATTTTTTTTTTCGAAAGGTTAAGCATAAGTCAGTTATAAGTAACCCTCCCTCCTCTTTTCCAGCGTACTTTCGATTTAGGTTTCCGTGTATTTTAAGTTAATATTTCATGATAGATGAGAGATTATTTTGTGACAAAGCATATAATGGAGACTTCAATCACTACATTTTCTGAATGATTTTCTCATCACATCATTCCACCTTTTATCTTTCTTATACACGCATGCACTTCGTCATGTAGTCAATGATTGATAAATGTAGCTGGACCGTCTTTATCTTAACCATTAACATAAATGTAATGATCTTGTGATAGCAATACTGAATAGAGATTCCAGCTCTAAATCCCATTTAATTTAGTGTAAGACCATGATAACAAAGCCAACATCCTGTGTAGGACAGGTCACAGGGATCTTTTTTGAGTGGACAAACCCGCTGTTTTATTAGCTGCATACCACCTACGCTTTGCAAGCTTTGCATGTCAAAATTTTATTTCACAAACACCGTGCCTGTTGGTGATGGATACTAAAACGTCTTTCTAACATCATTATTAAAGTAATATTAAGAGATATTTGTTGATTCGCATTCTTTTCCATTTTTGCACCATTTGGATGTTAAGACGATAACGAAGTCACCGGAAATGCCAAGTTTTGATGGTCAAACCTGTCTCAGATATTAATTAAGGAGTTTGAAGTGTCTGTACGTATGTCTTTTGTAGTTCGACGTACGGGCGATGGAGCATGAGGGGGGTTACTACAGGCAGGCCCAGCAGCTGGAAGCCGCCCTGGCCAGGACTCATATAGAACATGTGTGTAAACTGGACATAGACTCCGACCCTCATGAAGTCCGTATGTCCGGCATCATCTGTACCATTGGTAAGCACATGTATATGGTATGTAAGGCATCATCGGTAAGTCCGTCTGTATGTCCGGCATTGTCTGTGCCATCGGTAAGTACGTCACACTCTCCGTCCGTATCCGTATACCTGCAGCCTGTTTCACAGAAATACTTATGAAAATAGGAATTTTCGTAACTTTTGATCGCTTAGAACTTCTTAGGGCCGAAATACATGTGTAGGAGTACAAAAAGTTGAACGTTCCGAACGCATTTGTATAGAATTCCCTTTATTATGATCGACTTGTTGATCGATAATGCTCACGTAACTTTCTAGAGGCATTTTATGTGATGATTGCATTAGATTGGATACATTGATAGTCTTACAAGGGAATCAATATACATGTAGAGAGAAATTATATTTGAACCCATGGGGACAAGATAGAGGACACATTACTCCATATTAAACAATCAAACTGTCCACACAAAACCTGTCAAGAGTCTAGGTAGGGGAAATTTATTGTTTAAATACATAAAGAGGAAATCTGCCTAGGTCAGAAACACGACGCTCATCAGAAAAAGAATGTGCCAGTGGAAAGAAAGATCAAAGACAAAGGCCATAGAAAATATAAATGCCATAATGGACCCTCCTCCCTCCCCCTAAAAAATTGAAAAAAAAAGATAGAGAAATGAAAATCAAAAGAAAGGTTCTTTAAACAAAAATTAACTTTTGGGAGGCAGGTAATAAGATTCAGCTAAATTTTGCTTCCAGTATACAAAAATTGTTCGTTGACTTTGATGTGATTAATCTGTATGTGAATGTCTTAATCAGTCCAATATGTGATAATGATGATTTGTATTTACTCTACAGGTCCAGCATGTAAGAAAGTGAGCATGTTACAGAAGATGATCATAGAGGGAATGAACGTAGCACGCCTTAACTTCTCACATGGATCATACGAGGTATGACATCAAATGGAAAATAACACCACTACACCAGGGACATATAGTACATGTAGTATATATAATATTGTAGCTTTGCTGTGACATTTTTCATGTCATGAAGTCATAGCATTTCTATAAATGAACCAAAGACAAAACTAAATAATGATATTGTGACAGTTCTGGGCCCAGCACCGTAAACTAAAAAGAATTGACTTAAATTAGAAATATTGAGATGATCCTTTTTATTCTACTCTGAAATTAGAATTGTTGTTTGAATAAATGCAAGTCATCACTGATGTTAAGTGAGACAAAAGGATATTGAAATTTAGATTTGAGTCAATTCCTTGTTTATTGTGCTGGGCCAGACTTTAATCAAATATATGATAGACCTAATTTTGATCTGTAAACAAAAAGATATATAGTATATTTGTTAAAATCTTCAAAGATGCAATCACAGTATTGATTTTAAAGAACTTTGACACGTGTCATTTTGATCCATAAGCATTTGGAAGTAAGGAAGGCTGTTTTGTGATTTCAGTACCACGGAGAAACCATTAAGAACATTAGAGAGGCCATTAGCTCTTTCAGCCATCCACGACCTGTGGCCATTGCCCTGGATACTAAAGGCCCAGAAATCAGAACGGGACTTCTTGAGGGAGTATGTTGAACATTAGAAGAGATTCAATATTGAAGTAGTCTCACATCTTAGCCGAATTGGCCTCAATTAGAGCTTTGATAATAACAGTATTCCTCCAAAGGGAAAACAAAATAAGTATTGATACAATGCAAAAAAAATTTTTTTTGCACATTATACATAATTTCCTTTCTATTTAGTATCCAAAAACGATAATAAGTAGGTAAAATTCTTATGCCAACTTGCTTCTACATGTATATGGAAGGACAAATCTTAACCTGTTCTTTTAATGATATTTGTACTTTTGTACAATAGAGGATTTCCAAGATGTTTCATTTGACAGCTAGACTACGGACATCACACTCAAATTGGCAATGTTTTCCATTGTGACGTCACAAACAAAGCACTGGAAGCATAATGTAAAACCTTTGGTTAATTATGACATAACAGTTAAAAAGTTTGCCAAGGTACTTGATGTCCATAGTCTGATGTGTAAAGTCACGGTTTTTAACGGTCGATTCTGAGAACTTGAAAATGGATTGATTACCTTTAGATTCTAAGGATGATGCAGTACATATGTACTAAAGTTTTTAATGAATCTCTAGATTACCCATTGGATCACCAAATATTACAGAGGTCATATTAATCTGAATATGGCATTAGACCAGCTTTGAGAACAAGGCTTTATATTATTTCCTTCATATTTGTAGGGAGCATCAGCTGAAGTCAGTTTGGTGGCAGGAAACAAACTCAAGTTAACGACAGATGATCAGTTTAAGGAGAAATGTAGCAAGGATGTACTATGGGTGGATTATAAAAACATAACAAAAGTCATGGAAGTCGGAGGACGCATTTATATTGACGATGGTCTCATTTCTGTCATTGTCAAGGAAAAAGGTATTTATATATATACATAAAGGAAATTCTCAGTAAATTTTTAAGTGTAGTTGCATATCAAAGACATGCACTCACACCTGTTTATTCTTCGTTGGTACATTAACAGCTTAGCAAACAAAAAGAATGGTAAGAATAAAGACATTTTTGTAAAGAAAAATGATTTATTATCTTGAATTTTACCAGATGTGAAATTTTACACATTTAAACTTTTTTGTGGATTATAACTTTGTAATCATTATTCACCTTGATAAGCCTTTGCATAATATCAACTTGATGAAGTTCATTATTGTCCTAAACTTGAAGCAAGTCTTTTCTGTTTTTCTTTACTGTATAGTCGATACTTTCACCGAGATTTCCATGTACACATTTTACCCTTATTCAATATCTATGAATTTTTTTCAATTTGTACAGGTAGTGATTTCTTGATGTGTGAGATAGAGAACGGAGGAGATCTGGGCAGTAAGAAAGGCTGTAACTTACCAGGCGTAGCCGTAGATCTGCCAGCCGTATCGGAAAAAGACAAACAGGATTTGGAGTTTGGTGTCAACCAAGGGGTATTTTTATCATTGTACATCTAGTAACAAGAACATGTATTTAGCACATTCAAATTTGAGCAGAAAGGGGGCAAAAGTGGGGAATTTGTCATATTAATGTAAATGAATTAGCACACTTAACTTGCATGTATTTTCCATTCTTATCTATAAGAGTATAATGAATTAGCATAGATTTGAATTTGTCCAGTCGTAACAGCGCTAACTCCACCAAGTACATGTATATGTATAACTCCTGCTTTTATAATTAGGCCAAAAAAAATTAAGATTTCGGTTGACGGGCACCGCCGCATTGCCTAAAAACCCACCGCATTTCCGATTTTATCGCGTGTTTTACCATAATTTTAAAGTAGTCAATTGAACATCGACGTGCTAATACAAATTGTTTGTTTACATATTCTTTACTTCACTAAATATATAAATTGTAAAGCTGTAACTCAATACTTGTTTACATAAAATAGTATTATTTACCCGAGCTGCTGTATTCAATTGTTGTTTGTACGGTAATCGCGACCACGCGTATATTCCATATCACGGACGAGGTAACGTAACGTAAAATGATACTTGACTCTGTTGTGATAATCTGCAAGAGCATTATTCTTTATTAAATTATCTAATTTATTAGAAATTTGAAAACGTTTTTGTTTAGAACTCACAGTTTACGTCAGATTGATCAGCCGGGAACGCCGGTGACGGGATCGAGGGGAGGGGCAGAAATACTGAACGATGTAATTTCGATTCGGATAAACTAGTCAACTAAACCCTAAGCACATCGCAGATACTTCAAAATTTCTGAGGGATAGAAATTCAAATTTGCAAACAACTCGCTCAAGTCCGACAGTGAAAAGGGATGACAAATCGATCAGGATACCCTTGTGTAATCGTTGTTAAAATTCAAACTAAATTGTCAGACATGCTGTGATTGGGAAGGCAAACTTGCTCAATGGGACGACGGTCCCTTCCACTTGGACTTTAATGGGCCATTGTCAAAAACAATGGGCCATCTTTCCTCATGAAAGGGCCATTCCAAAAATGATCAATTTTCGAAAAGCTATGCATATGCATGCATTACGCATCAGACGTTAGCACATTTTTTTTTGTCGCGAGATTCCCAATTTGACCATTTCCAATGAATAATTTACAGTACATTTTTTGCATGGATCACAGAACAGCCAAGACCAAACTTTCAGCCACCTTTCCTGAATTTTTTGTGTCCACGGATGGGCAGCTTCATTTTCAGCTTTGTTGATATTAGGGAAGACATTTTGTACAAATTTTATTACATCAATTTGTACCCATTGACTGACCACTTTTAAAAAATGACATGATAATTTTACGGACGAACCCATACACAAGTACCTTAACGTAGATAAGATACGTAAGTGGACGTTGGAGATTTAAATCTCAGGCGCAGATGTCGGAGAAAAATCAATATTGTATCAAAATAGCAAAGGACCTTTCAATTGTCAGTGAACAGAAGAATTTTTTGCCTTAGAGTTCTGACTGGCCATGTACAGAAAGCTGTGATCTCTGTATTACTGCTCCTGGTGTAGATCTACGTTACAACGTAGATACGAGAACAGAACTTTTAATAGATTTAAAAAACAAAAAAATGGACGCCGTAGAATAATGGCACCAGGGCGCAGCCAGTTGCCGATTTTACGGGCCATTTTCTATCAGAATGGGCCATCCCAATCCCTGGACATGTTTCTTTGTATTTTCCCTACTCTTTTGCCGACGACAAGGGTCAAATTTTCGGTCTAAGCACTGAGCAACAATTACGAGTTTCACTCACTTAGTTGCACCTGAAAGTAGTTCACAAGATGTTAACGTCATTTGAAGTTTTAACCTTACACAGGGCAACGGTTAGAGATTGGTGATCCTTTTTAGCATAAATAAGATGTACACCATACATGTATTTAGTCTACATCTTCATACTGGTCTGCCATAGGAAATCGTCTGTCATATGATACATATAATAAGTGTGACCAAATCACAGAATATCTAGCAAACTTCAGGTTTGGAAATGCATAAGTATATTACAGGAAGACGTTGGGTTACCCAGTGTTCTCCCCAGAAATTTCAGATAGCATGGTGCTAAGTCTTCGCGGTGCACCTTGCGGTGGGATATGTCATTGCGCGTTGCATCATTGCATACTGTTTCATGTGTTGCTGCTTTATTACTAAACTGTTCAAAATAATTTTGGTAATGAAATAAATGTGTTAATAATACTACAATCTTATCTACATGCCAATTATCATTAAATTTTAGGCAGTGAGATCATTGGTGTTCTATTTGTAAAGAGAGATTCATGACAGTTTTAAAACTCTATTAGTTTTGGGCCTTTTGAGAAAATTATCTTGAGACTGTCTCATGACCATAACTACAGGTAGCTGAGTGTAAGAATTTGGTATGTTATACTGATATGGAAGGAAATTCTGTGAATGGGTCATTTTCCATGATTTTCTAAAATATCAATGGATCATTTCTTCAAAAAAGTACCAAGTTTTCAATGGGCCATTTTGCAAATCAATGGGACTATGGTGCATGTCCTCTGTCCTTCCTAATCACTGATATTAGTGAATTTAAGTGTGTTATGGAAAGGGTGTCTAACCTTGAGTTCTGAATTTTTGGTTCATGGAAAGGGCAGGTTTCATCTTTTAAAAAGGTTGAAAATTATCTTTATCATGTTTATACAAATTCTTACTTGAAAAATTGGATCCAAATATGGAAACATTTACTCCCCCCCCCTCCTTATTAGCCATTGCAATATTGTTTGTGGTAATCTCTGGCAAAGAAAGCTGACAATTGTTCTACTTTGCCCACAGTATGGAGCAAACCGCCCCCCCCCCTCCCCAAAGAAATCGAGTTCTATTTTATAATTATGTCATTTGTATACAAAGCCTTCTATATCGCGCTCAGACTCATCAATAAAACGATGGTCCGTGCACCATGTTGTGTTTTGATGATTAATTTCATCCATTCGTCTAAACTTCTTTTTAACTAGATTCAAGCGTATTTCAAAAAAATGAGAAAACAAACAAAAAAACGGACGTACCGACTCGTTATTTCTTCAAAGTAAAAACTCGTTATTTACTCAAAGTAAAAAAATGATTTTGCGCGAGCGAGATAACCTCTTTCTTATTTTGTAAAAGCGGCAATTATTTTGTATGACAAAACGGCGAGGTCGGGTAATATGTCGAACAGTAAGACAGATTAAAAACATATTTGAATGACATCTGATATAGCGTATTTATATTTCCAATTTACCGTTACGCTGTAACTATATGACGGTCAACACGATCTAGCGATTATACTGTGATGTAGATGAAAACATTTTCACGAACAACGTTATAGAATGGTCGTCTTTTGTTGGTCACTCGATAGACATTGACAAAGCAGTTATTTTAAATGTCCGATAGCTTGACGTGGCTTCTAGCCAGACACGTTCTCAGCTCAGGTAAATAAAGCTTGCGGGGGGCTACATGTTAAGACGTTTACATAACACCTCGGGTTGTAATACAGCCGGGGCTAAGCGGGAATGCGGCGATTAAATCAATCAATTAACGCAACGGGGTACACAAAATAGTTGATACACGAATTTTTAGGGAAAAAAATATAGCATGGCGGCCTTAAAATATAGCGTGGTGCTAATCCCGATAGCGTTGCGGTAAATCCTGATAGCGTGGCGGGGCCGCCACGCTAAAACGGCCTGGGGAGAACACTGTTATCTTGCTATGGGTTATCTTGTTAATCAATGTACTAAACATTACCACTTCATACTATACTTAAGTTTTAATGTATTTTCAGCATCAAAACACTTGAATTAGAAATTTGGTTAAAGATAAATTACAAAAAAATGTACATTCATCATATTTCACGTTTGCAAAAAAAAAAAAAAAAAAAAAAAAAACCTGCCTCCCTCACTTTTTTTTCTAAAAAAGTGCCCGTCAAACTAAACATTAATTTTGTATGGCCTTAGTATACATGTACATGTACAGTACATGCAGTATTCTGCTTTACATGTACTTCCTCAGGTTACGATTTAGTCGTTATTTAGTCACAATTCACAATTAATATTTTCAGTGTTCTCCCCAGGCCGTTTTAGCGTGGCGGCCCCGCCACGCTATTGAGATTTACCGCCACGCTATCGGGATTAGCACCACGCTATATTTTACGGCCGCCACGCTGTATTTTTTTCACTTAAATTTCATGTATTAACTATTTTGTGTACCCCTTTGCATTAATTGATTGATTTAACCGCCGCATTCCCGGTTAATTAGCCCCGGCTGTATACAACCCGAGATGTTAAACGTCTTGTAGCCCCCCCCCCCACAAGCTTTATTTACCTGAGCTGAGAACGTGTCTGGCTTCTACGGCGCACGTCAATCTATAGGACATTTAAAATAACTGCGTTGTCAATGTCTATCGAGTGACCAACAAAAGACGACCATTCTATAACGTAGTTCATGAAAACGTTTTCATCTACATTGTATAATCGCTAGATCGTGTTGACCGGCACGTGTCATATAGTTACAGCGTAATACGCTATATCAGATGTCTTTAAAATATGTTTTTAATCCGTCTTACTGTTCAACATATAACCCGATCTCGCCGTCTTTGTCATACAAAATAATTGCCGCTTTTACAAGGTAAGAAAGAGGTTATCTCGCCCGCGCAAATTCATTTTACTTTGAATGAAAAACGAGTCGGTATGTCCGGGTTTGTTTGTTTTTTTTTTATTATTTATTTATTTTATTTATTTATTTATTTTTTTTTTTTGGAAATACGCTAGAATGTGGTTAATAAGAAGTTTAGACAGATGGTTAATAAGAAGTTTAGACGGATGGATGAAATTAATCATCAAAACAGAACATGGTGCACGGACCATCGTTTTATTGATTAGTCTGAGCACGATATAGAAGGCTTTGTATACAATGGACATATAAAATAAATCTTGAGTTCTTGGGGGGGGGGGGGGGGGGGGGGGGGGGGGGGGGCGGTGTGGTCAAATTAGAACAATTGTCAGCTTTCTTTGCCAGAGATTACCACAAACATACGCATTATGGCTAATAAGGAGGGGGGGGGGGGGAGTAAATGTTTCCATATTTGGACCCAATTTTTCAAGTAAGAATTTGTATAAAGATAATTTTCAACCTTTTTTAAAAGGTGAAACCTTACCTTTCCCTGAACCAAAAATTCAGAACTCAGGTTAGACACCCTTTCCATAACATGCTTATATTCACTAATATCAGTGAGTAGGAAGGACAGAAGACATGCACCATAGTCCCATTCATTTGCAAAATGGCCCATTGAAAACTTAGTACTTTTTGGAAGGAATGGCCCATTGATATTTTAGAAAATCATGGAAAATGGCCCATTCATAGAATTTCCTTCCAAATCAGTGTAATACATGTATGCCCAATTCTTACACTAAGCTACCTGGAGTCATGGTCATGAGACAGTCTCAAGATAAAAGGCCCAAAACTAATTGAGTTTTAAAATTGTCATGAATCTCTCTTTACAAATAGAACATCAATGATCTCACTGTCTAAAATTTAATGATAATTGGTATGTAGATAAGAATGCAGTATTATCAACACATTTATTTCATTATCAATATTATTTAAACAGTTTAATAATAAAGCAACAACACATGAGACTGTATGCAATGATGTAACGCGCAATGACGCATCCCAACGCAAGGTGCACCGCGAAGACTTAGCACCATGCTATCTGAAATTTCTGGGGAGAACACTGATATTTTGGATATTGTATTCATATTTCTCTTTATTTTATCCAGGTAGACATGGTGTTTGCTTCATTCATCAGAAGTGCAGATCATATTAAAGAAATCCGAAAAATTCTTGGTCCCAATGGGAAACACATCAAAATTATTGCCAAAATAGAAAACCATGAAGGTGTCAAACGGTGAGTCGTATGTAATTGTTAGCATAGTCTATGTTGATGTATGATGATAAACATGTCTATTTGTTGTGCTGTATACATGTATGTACAGAGACGTATAATATGTCATCTACAGTATGTACGAGTAAATTAATTTGAATACATTCCTTTGTATATCACAGATAAATACACATAATGCTACATAGTAATACATGTACATGTACTCTGTCTGGTAGTCACACTTTGACATCAGTCTTTCAATATCTCGGTCTGGTAGTCACACTTTGACATCTGTCTTTCAATCTCTTTGTCTGGTAGTCACACTTTGACATCTGTCTTACAATCTCTGTGTCTGGTTGTCACACTTTCACATAAAACAATAACTTTGAACAACAAAATTTAAAAATGCATTGTAAATATTTTAAACTTGTAGAGATGGTCAAGCATCATGAGACTCAAGACCTATAGAATGTCAAGGTCACTTACAAGGTCACATCAGGTGACATACCTGTTCTTGAACAATTTTATTTTGATTTCAGTTTTGATGAGATTCTGAAGGAAGTTGATGGTGTGATGGTTGCTAGGGGAGATTTAGGTATAGAAATCCCTCCAGAGAAAGTCTTTCTTGCCCAGAAAATGATGATTGGTAAATGTAACCGAGTCGGAAAACCAGTCATCTGTGCCACTCAGGTAAAATTATATAAAGAAATTAAGGATATATGAATACAAATTTACAATATTTTATGATCATAATTCTTCATCATTACTGAGTAATATATATCCTTTGACTTTATGAAAGAGGAGGGATCAGATCAGTTCAAAATCCTCTGTCCATCCATCTGTCTCTCTCAGTCAGAAAAACTGTAACCTTGAATGTAACTTTTGAGTTGTACAAGAATTATTACATTTAAGTTTCATATTTCATACATGCATTTCTGTTGACAAGACAATTCTATTGATTATTTTGTTTACCCTTTCTACCATCATTTGTTTTGAGAAGCAAAGATGGGACCAATTATTTTTGGCAGTACCTTACAACTCCCAGGGACTAATGCCTAGAGGTTTACATATTTTTCTGACTTCATATTCTCATTTCCATTTCAGATGCTTGAGTCTATGGTGAAGAAGCCACGTCCCACTCGTGCCGAGTCCAGTGATGTCGCTAATGCAGTACTCGATGGTGCTGATTGTGTCATGTTGTCGGGGGAAACTGCCAAGGGAGATTATCCATTGGAAGCTGTTAAAATGATGCACAAGGTTCTGTTTATTGAATCTATGTTTTTAGTGAAATGATTGGAATATAGAATAGCTTGACCAAAAGTTTCTTAAAAATTTGAGAGACAGCCAAATGTCAGATTTCGTACCTGCTGGCAGACTTTTAACAGTAAGATGTCATAATCAATGGCCGATCAAATAGTGCTCTGATGGGCCATATGATTGTGACGTCATAATGGAAACTTGCACCATCATGTGTGTTGTCGCACATTGGGTGATCACTCATTTGTTTCATGCATGGACAAATAGACACATACATGTACATGTACTGTACATGTAATATTCTATTTAGGAATAATAATTATGATCAATACTGTATTTTATAATCTAGATAGGATAAATTATTGTTTTTGTCCAACTTACGAGTCATAATATTTTGAACCATTTGAACATGGGAAAAGTGTTTCTAGTGCAAGTAACACTCTAGATACATGTATTTAGCATGTACAAAAAATGTACATGTATTACAAATTTTAATATTACGTATGGTTCTTTTCAAAATAGATTTGTCGTGAAGCTGAGTCTGCAGTATTCCATAACCAACTGTTTGAGGAGCTAAGACTGGAGGCACCAACTCCCACTGATGCCACACACACTGTAGCTATAGCAGCTGTAGAGGCCTCCTTCAAGTGTATGGCAGCAGCTATCATAGTAATAACCACCTCTGGCAGGTAAGTCTGACTACACATGTAACACACATAACACGCTACACACTGTAGCTATAGCAGCTGTAGAGGCCTCATTCAAGTGTATGGCAGCAGCTACATGTATCATAGTAATAACCACCTCTGGCAGGTAAGTCTGACTACACAAATAACACACACTGTAGCTATAGCAGCTGCAGAGGCCTCATTCAAGTGTATGGCAGCAGCTATCATAGTAATAACCACTTCTGGCAGGTAAGTCTGACTACACATGTAACACAGGTAACACACATAACACACACTGTAACTATAGCAGCTGTAGAGGCCTCATTCAAGTGTATGGCAGCAGCTGTCATAGTAATAACCACCTCTGGCAGGTAAAGTCTGACTACACACTACACACACTACACACACACCCTTAACTATAGCATGTGTAGAGGCCTCCTTCAGGTGTATGGCAGCAGTTATCATTGTAATAACCACCTCTGGCAGGTAAGTCTGACTACACATGTAACACACACTACACACATAGTAGCTGTAGAGGCCTCCTTCAAGTGTATGGCAGCACCTATCATAGTAATAAACACCTCTGGCAGGTCAGTCTGACTACGCATGAAACACACGTAACACATGTAACACACTATACACACACTATAGCTATAGCAGATAGAGGCCTCCTTTAAGTGTATGGCAGCAGCTATCATTGTAATAACCACCTCTGTCAGGTAAGACTACACATGTAACACACATAGCACACACTACACACATAGTAGCTGTAGAGGCCTCCTTCAAGGGTATGGCAGCAGCTATCATAGTAATAACCACCTCTGGCAGGTAAGAGACTAACTACACATGTAACACACACATAACACTCACTATACACATGGTGGCCGATACTGTTATAAACTTCCATTATTTTACAGGTCAGCACATTTGATCTCTGCCTACAAACCAAGATGTCCTATTATAGCCATCACGAGGAAGGATCAGACTGCTAGACAGTGTCATCTGTACAGGGGAATCTTCCCTATCCATTATGTAGGTAAGTGATCGTGAAGTGCTATGTTCTCTCGAACAGGTTATGTATCTGCTGTTCAAATTTTCCCTGGTAATGGGCATGCTATAATCTTTATTTACACCTGAATGTTACTTATGTATATATAATCACATACTCTTTTTTGGATGGTTTGGAATATATTATATGTATGATGGTTTTTGGTATGAGTGTTTACCCATTGTCTCAAAGTATAGTTCAAGGCTATGTATGAAATGGTTTCAATAAAATTCAACAAAGTGTTTGTAATGCATTTTGAAACTGATATTCCACATATTGCTATTACTACTGTATAAAACTCCACATCATTTTACATAGATTTTCAATAGAAATGATATACATGTACATGTATCAACAACATCATTTCCAAGAAAACCCTTTATTTTCAAAAACACTACATTTCAAGAATGAAACATGTGAAAATGCATATGAAAGTATTTTGAAACCATTTTGTACTATTCTATATATTCCTGTAAGTAAATGCATGGCTTGCTTATAAACCTGCTTGCTTAGTCATTGTAAAGCTGATTATCACCTACAGTCCTGTTCACTAGATCCAGAGCACACTCAATATTCTTAGTTAACAATGGTCTTGTTTCAACAGAATATTTCAGAGAAAAAATGGTCAAATCAGGGTGCTCTTGATTTAGTGAACAGAGCTGTAGTCATTTTGCACAAAATCGTCTCTTGCTTGCTTCCTTGCCTATTAGCTAGTGCTTTTATATCTTTGCTGTGTTAGAACCTCGTATGGAGACATGGCCGGAGGATATCGACAAGCGTATTTACAAAGCCATACAGGTGGGAAGGCTGAGGAAGTTCATTAAGACCGGCGACACCCTCGTTATTGTCACCGGCTGGAAGTGTGGGTCTGGGTATACCAACACCATGAGAATTATCGCCACTCCAGAAAAAGACGGTGACCCCATAGTAGGCACCCCTGTGATTCAGGACTATAATGACTAAATCTGAATACAAATCTGTGATATCAACTGATTTCAGCTCATTATACGAAGCCAGTGCTGTGATATACATGTATTTATGTAAAGTTAATGTGCAGATGAACTGATATTACTCCATGTATGTACCAGTACTATGTACAAACTGCATGTTGGATGATGCTGTGATTGTAATTGTTATTATTTGTTAGATGAAAATATATAATGAAATTTGTTAAACTGAAATCTCGTAGTCTTTCCTCTTTCTTATTTGCATAAAGAAATGCTTTACAGACCCCATCTTGACACATATCTTCCAAAAGAGATAGAATGCACTCTACTTTTTAATGAAGTGGAGTGCCAGATTTTTGAGATAGTTGTTATTTCAATCAACTCATAATTAGAGTAGAAACTATGTTGGCTGTGAAATCTGCTATATCAGTGGTAAGTAAAAAACACAAATTTTCAACTTTATTTAGAGCTTGCATGCTTTTTGCAGACTTTTCCTTTTGTGTTTTACTAACACTTGCAGTTACACTTTTGAATTTCATTATCACAAATTTCATTTTAGAATTGATTTTTTCATTAAAATCTGCATCATTTTATAATCTGATTTGTTTTCATTCACATGTTTTTCTTTGTACATGTATCACAGGAAAGTAAAACTCTTTGAGGAATAATGGACTGAAAGCACTTACATGTACAAACATGCAATCCCTTTTAAGATTCTTACCTTGATAAACTTTTTAATACTTCAAAAATGTGCTAATTGTTGGTATTTCTATTGATCATCGGTAAGTTTCCATTTTTAAATTCAAACTTTTGTTTAGGATGATAAAAAAATATTGGCATCTAAGCTCAAAACTTGTTGAAAAGGTATGAACAAAAAATATAAAGGACAACAAGACAATCACAAGATGGACTCTTTCATAGTATGTTATGAAGTATGTTTGACCCAAGCAGTTATAAGAATATGAGAAAACGAAATCATGCCGAGTGGCTTGAAGGGATAATTTTGTGCTGCAAAGTTGAAAGAATGTCTCATAATTTTAACAATTCTCTCATAGAAAATGGCTAAAAATGTATAATTCTCTCATCAAAGGAATCAGCCAGAATTATCCCTGGGCTTGCATGATTAGAATTAGACTTAAAGGATGAATCTGATACTCGTTTCACAACAGATGATTACTACTTGTATTTTAAAACAAAACGTTTCATTTTGCAGAGAATGTAATGAGTGAATGGACGGTAGATGTGGATAGAAGAATTTACAAAGGCATCCATATCGGCATGGAGAGGGGCTTTATTAAGGTTAACGATCCCATTGTCATAGTAACGGGATGGAAACCTGGATCTGGATCCACCAATACCATGAGAATCATCAATGCAGTAGAGATGACGGACAAAGATATGCTGGCTCCTATCACAGGTTTGATCCATTTTATACAACTCTCTTATTTGTTACTTTTTTTCAAGGTACATGTACATGTACCATTTCTGATTATAAAGTAGCTTTATAAACAGCTTTAAGTTTGCCAAGTGCTATTTGCAAGCCACAAGTATATTGTTTATAGCCTCCCAGACAACGTTGTCTTTTTACCAAAACCCTAAAGTAATCACCAATACATGTATACATACAATCATCTGAAATTCCTCAGTTCATTCTTTGCCCTTTTTTTTGTCAAAGTGCAAAATTCGATTGGGGATAACAACTTTGTAGTTTTCAAAAATATGGAGACTGGTGGAGAAATAAAAGTAAAAGAAGCACCATTTCAAGTAAAATTTTCATTAAATGGTATCAAAGATTTTGTTAAAAAGATTTCATTTGATACCTTGACCTCCAGCATAGTGACCTTGACCTTGAAGTACCCGCCTTGAAGTTAAAAATGGCAATCAGGGGTGTGGCATTTCATATCTGGTTATTCCCCTGCCAATGTAGTTGATTTTAGTGGTTTTGCCATGTTTGCCCTTCTGTCCATTGACACAAACTTCATTTTGATCCCAGAGATTGGGGGTCATGTACATGTAGTTTTTGGCACTTCCAAGTGTCTGTCTGTTTGTCTACGAAAGCTTTAACTTTGATCATTACTTTTGACTGGTAAGTATGATTCCTGGCTTTCATATTTTACATGCAACTTCCTTGTGACAAGACCTTTCTTTTGGTACCAAAATTTCTTCATTGTCACAGCAAAGTATTCTCTTTAACTAGCCTAAAGTACAAAAATATTCATATTTTTATCATAAAATGTAAAATATAATAGTCTGTAATATTGCAAACATCAGGGACAACGCCTGTAGGTATCGATGCTAAAATCTTGCGACAATGGAGCGAGGACAGTAGTGAGTTTATTATTGATATTATTTGATTATGGCATAGCTGTAACCCGTTTCATGTTCTGTTGCTTTTGTGAATTGACATAAGGCATCACAGATTTACCGTTTTCTTGGTCATATTCAGATCATCCAAGCTCTTCATCTTGTGTTCTCATAGCGTAACGTCCATCGACCCCATTCTGTCCATTTTCCTAAATTCTGTGAAATTTAAAAATTGCCTTCCCTGAAGATAGTTATGTTTTCACTGAAGACAACTCTAGGAATAATTCTGTTTTCTGTAACATTTAAAGTTTCATACCAAGTAAGTGATAGGGCATCAATATCATATTTCATATGTGGATGCCTGATGACTTTCTTTGTATGCATTTAAACTGAGGGTCAAGGTCATACCCATGTCAACCATACAAAATCTTAAGAACTGCATTTTTATGCCCCCCTTCGAAGAAGAGGGGACATATAGGTTTGCCGCTGTCGGTCGGTCGGTCTGTCAGTCGGTCTGTCGGTCTGTCGGTCGGTCCGCGACATCAGTTTCCGTTCAATATCTCTGGAATGGATTCACATATTGAAATGAAATTTTGTATACAGACACATCAAACAAAAATCTAGGTCAAGTTCATATTTGGGTCCGATCAAAAAAATTTTGACAGAGTTATGCCCCTTGCATTTAAAAAAAATACCAAAATTTCAGGGTTTCCGTTCAATATCTCTTGAATGGAGTTACATATTGAAATGAAATTTTGTATACAGACACATCAAACAAAAATCTAGGTCAAGTTCATATTTGGGTCCAATCAACAACATTTTGACAGAGTTATGCCCCTTGCATTTCGAAAAATACCAAAATTTCAGGGTTTCCGTTCAATATCTCTTGAATTGAGTTACATATTGAAATGAAATTTTGTATACAGACACATCAAATGAAAATCCAGGTCAAGTTCGTATTAAGGTCCGATCAAAAAAATTTTGACAGAGTTATGCCCCTTGCATTTCGAAAAATACCAAAATTTCAGGGTTTCCGTTCAATATCTCTTGAATGGAGTTACATATTGAAATGAAATTTTGTATTCGGATACATCAAATGACAGTCTAGGTCAAGTTTATATTTGGATCCAATCAACAAAATTTTGACAGAGTAATGCCCCTTGCACTTCGAAAAATACCAAAATTTCAGGGTTTCCGTTCAATATCTCTTGAGTGGAGTTACATATTGAAATGAAATTTTGTATACAGACACATCAAATGAAAATCTAGGTCAAGTTCATATTTAGGTCCAATCAAAAAAATTTGGGCAGAGTAATGCCCCTTGCACTTCGAAAAATACCAAAATTTCAGGGTTTCCGTTCAATATGTCTTGATTTGAGTTACATATAGAAATGAAATTTTGTATACAGACACATCAAATGAAAATCCAGGTCAAGTTCATATTTAGGTCCAATCAAAAAAAATAGACAGAGTTATGCCCCTTGCACTTTGAAAAATACCAAAACTTCAGGGTTTCTGTTCAATATCTCTTGAGTGGAGTTACATATTGAAATGAAATTTTGTATACGGACACATCAAATGAAAATCTACTAGGTCAAGTTCATATTTAGGTCCGATGAACAAAATTTTGACAGAGTTACGCCCCTTGCACTTCGAAAAATACCAAAATTTCAGGGTTTCCGTTCAATATCTCTTGAGTGGAGTTACATATTGAAATGAAATTTTGTTTCAGACACATCAAATAAAAATCTAGGTCAAGTTCATATTTGGGTTCAATCAAAAATTTTTATGCCCCCCTTTGAAGAAGAGGGGACATATTGCTTTGCCGCTGTCTGACTTTCTGTCTGTCGGTCCGTCGGTCGCCCACGACATTAGTTTCCGTTCAATACCTCTGGAGTGGATTCACATATTGGAATAAAATTTGTGTACAGACATATCAAATGAAAATCTAGGTCAAGTTCATATTAATTACCTTGTAGAAGTTTATTAGAAGAAGAGCTTTAACAAAGCATAAATGCTGTACATACAGGTCCTCCTGACAGTTATACTTCTTTGACTTTTTTTATAACACTGTTGTTACTTTATACCCCCATAGGTTGTATCAATGCAAGTATAAAGTTGTGACAGACTTTAATCACAGAAGGGGTAGGGGGGCATTAATGTTTTACAAACATGACTTTTAACTTGTTAAAATATATCTGGACGTATCTTGCAGGGAATGTCAATTAAAATAAGATACAACTATCAATAAAGGTCAAGTTCACCTCAAATGTCAGGGTTACGTACATGTATTTCAAGTTTAGCAAAAAGGACAAGATCACTTCAAATATCAAGGTCACCTATTTCAAGTTCAGCGTAAAGGTCAAATTCACTTTAAATATTAAGATAACAATTTCAAGTTTTGCCATGATTCTGTACTAGTAATATACGTGCATGATGCAGTTTTCCCTCAATTTTTTGTGTTGATACCTCAATCAACAAAAAATATTTTTAAACAATTCCTCGTAGCAGAAAAATAAATATAAAAAAGTGCTCCTTCTTTCTAATGATCAACTAAGTTGATATCTTCACGGGAGAACTTTGTGGTCAATTATTTCTTCCAATGAGAACTTTGAGTAAGCTTAAAGTTTGTATAAAGCTACCAACATTTCTTAAGTTACATTCAGGTTAGCGATATAGTCCGTCTTTCACTTCTTGTATCATTTCACTAACCTCTGATCAATTCATCATATAATTATGACACATCACCTCACAACTGTCCACTCTTGAAAATAAAAATCACTACTTGAATAGTTTAGCAAACATATATATCGGCTGAAATAAATCATTTGAATTAATCCAGGTCAATAATCATTAGATAAATATCTAGCAGTGCGTAGATATTACATCATGCTTGTAAAGCTTCAACAGTTTGAAATAATAAAACACTAATCATCCCCGCATATAGGAATCATGATTTCTGTCTGTCCGTTTGTCTGTCTCAGTCTGCTATGTCAGCTTCTAAGTTGCAGCTTTCATATTTCATATACAGACAAATGATCATGAGAGGAGTACTGTATGTTCACTTATTTTAGTGGGATTCATATTTTAGCGGAGTTAGCGCTGTTAAAAATGTGCTAATTCATGACTACGCTACATCATTTCATTCCTATTGATTATAATGGGAAACAAGTCATGTTTGCACAAATTTGCCCATTTTTGCCTTGTTTCCATTAAAATTCCGTTGTGCTAAAATTAAAGTCAGGAAAATTTTGATCAAATGTTTTATATGAAACTAGTATAAATAAGTTGTTTTCATAGCAGAGCATTTACATTTCACATGCACAGACCAATGTTAGAAGAGATATATACATGTAAAATGGTGAAACCTTTATAGTCAAACTTCAGCATATATTTCTTTATCAATATGTGGTTCTGATAGCTTTCATATTTCATGTAGAAAGAATAGAATCATTATGGAGAAAATGTCATGTAAAACTCTATAGCAGATTTGAACTGACTTTGGTATGATACCTAGCTTAGTTTGTAAATTTGTGGGACCCTTCATGACTTTGTCATTGCTTGAGGCTATTGAAATTTTATTTTTCTTCAAGTCACTGCTTTGCTTAATTTTGCAGATACTAAAATTTTGTATCATCAGCAAAGCTTTGAAAAATAGAGGTGTTAATTTCTACTTTGTGTGTATTTATCAAACTAGATTGTAAGAACATTACTTTGTATATTGTACATATAATTAGATTTACCCCACCTTTGACAAGTTAGCCTGGAAATCCCGGAAAGCGATTGGCTAAAAATGGTCACGTGAAGACGTGGTATATCTTATACTGGGTGCCTTTTATACCGGACTTCCATGACGTCACAATCCAAGAACTTTATGAAAATTATCAAAATAGATCATCGGTGGGGTAAATTCATTGCCTAGTCATCTAGTGACCTGGTATGGGATGATACCAGGTCACTAGGTTTTATACCGGACTCGGCTTTGCTCTGCCCAGTATAAAACCTAGTGACTTGGTATCATCCCATACCAGGTCACCAGATGACTAGGTAACTAATAGTTTGTAAATTAAACTTGGTAGGATCATAACCTTTACCTTGTATAAATAAAGGTCATTGTCACGTCAAGGCTCACTAGTCATGCAACACTAGTCCATTATAATAACAGTATCTTGTGTCATCATAAACACATCCATAAAGGAATAGCAATATCCTGCTGCATCCATCTCACTTACATCTTGGAATGATATTTATATCGAAAAATTATACCCTTGTTAGATGTGCTTGACAGATGTTGTCAAAAAATTTTGTAGCTTTAAACATAACAGTGTGAGATGGAAGGGTATAAAGGTTATTACAAGTTAAAAAAAAAACTAGTCTGGCATTTTAATAATTTACGACTAATTTTTATACAAGACACATTATTTGAAGTCCTTGTCTAAATTATAAGGTGTTCTATAACAAGATGACAGAGCTTTGCTTCTATCATGCCACTTCCTCTTGGCTGAAGCATCTTGATATAAATTCTTAATTTTGATTGAATTTATGTTGCGCAAGAAGTTTAATATTATGTGCCGCTATTTGAAAGCTTTGTTACTTTGCACTTTTACATTTCGGTTCGGTGATTGAGTTTTCATTCTGTGATTCATACATATAAGATATACATGAGTGTCCGTAAACATGGTAAAAAGTTGTATGTTGAAAATGATGTGAAAGTTGAAGGTAAGTTCCACTATATACATGTACTAGTCTGTGGTGCATGATAGCTTGATGGAGCAGTGCATACTGGTACAGTGGGTTAGGGTTTAAGTAACCTCCAGATTCTCGATAAATGAACTTGTGCAAGAATTATGCACTATATGGAGATTTATGGACAAAGATACGTACAATCCAGATCCCACAGACCTTGTCATTAATTGCAGATATTTGACACTCTTAAGGTGATTTCCCAGTCTCAGTCACGATGTTTTAAAAAAATTCTCTTACAAATCATATTTGTTGTCAGATTTAGGTTACATATATATTGGTATTGAGTTTATTGTTTAAGTCCATATTTTTCTTGTCGAGGCTGATGTTGAATGGTTGTAGATTGTGAACTATTGCAAACTTTTAACTCGAGTGAAAAATACTTCATTTATACAGGCTCAACTTATTATTCAGGTTCATCGTTGAGGGAATTTACAACGTAAAATCAGGGATGTTTATATAAGTCCCTGGTAAAATCTACCAAAAGGGGAATGTCAAATTCATTTTATCAGTCATCAAGAAGAAAGTTGATACACTTTCATGAATGCACCAATTTCAAAGTTAATGCATTTATAGTCCCCCATTTTAGGCAGTCAGATTAAACATGCTCTTAAAAAGGTACAGCTAAGATAAGGCATAAGAAGTCATAAGTATTTTTAAAGAACTTGCTCATGTATCGTTTCAGGCATCACAAGTGTTCCAAGCTTTAACAAGATTGAAGCAGGAGAAATGGAAACTCCCTCCTCCAGTCAAAGTAGCATTCAAGGCGACGGAATCAACTTCTACTAAACTTTTATACGCTGATTCTGCGGATACTCATCGAAAAGATTATGATCAAACTATTTTTTGCTTATTGATGCTTGCTACGCCTGGTTGAGATGTTTTGTCCTGGTATCACGTTATAGATGGGCAACCTTTGATCAAATTCCAGAGTTATATAGACTTTACTGACTGAACTTTAAATTTCATTTTCGGAAAACTTTTATATTATGTACACAGTAACACTCCATAATGTATTGAGTTGATTTGTTGTCCTTAAGAGCAGATGAGGAGTTGCTGAAACCTAGATGTTGGGATTTTTTTCCCTTTCTGCTCAACTAAAATCTGTATTACTTGAATACTACTTGGAACATTCTTTGGTTTGTTGTAATGTTATAGAGTTATATAATGTTGAAGTTTTGACGTAGCTAGTTGAGGTTTATATAAGTCCCTTCTTAACTTATTCTATTTTTATTGTAACATTAAACAGTATGTGCTTGTGCCATCTTAAGAAAGTGCTAGAGAAGGATAGTGCTGTTATAAATATCTTTATACACAGGAGAATGAATCTCTTTATTCCTATACTCCTCTTTTTCATCAGGTCAAAGTGAAAGTTACCCTGCAGGCAGCACTAAGTGGAGGTGTCAGACTTAGAATTTGTTTAATTGGACGTTTCTTGATCTGTTAGCTTTGCAGCAGTTGTTACTTTTGAATCTTTGTTTCATTGCATATTTACTTCTTTAAAAAAAATTGGTTTTCTTTCAAACAAAGAGTTTTCTCTCTGATTTTTGAGTGTAATGAATGAAAGTTGCTGAATTGTTGACAATTGTTATACATATGTGTACTCACTGTGTCAATGTTTTTCTGGTAGCAACTAATTTTTGTTACATTTTACCTTCTTTGCTTCATTGTTTTAAATGTATTTATTATTGTTCCTCTGTTTCTATTGTTATCTCATTTGACTTAATTCATTTTGGACCTAGATTTGAAGTTTTCTTTAGTAGTGAATGAGTTTAAATTTAGGATTTATCATACAAAAAAAGTAGGGACTTCAAGGTATTGACGAAAAGACTTATATCTCTGGTACGTAGATTTCATGTAGTATACATCTGAAAATAAGTTTCTCTATGAATGTAGAACTGAAATTTAGCAATGATCATGTAATTGATTTATTTTGAAATATGAACTTCTTAAATGGTAAAATAATCTTGTTTGAAAAAGAAGTCATTTTCTACATTATGAGTAGAAGGTTTTCAAATGTTATTTGTTACTAAGATTTAAGTCGGGAAGAAAACTGTAAAAATTACCCTTTATGATCATATTTCTATAGTGCCATTTGTGACAAAATGAAAAAAAATTACTTATACCATAAATTGATTTTTCTGTGTCTGATTTATTTTAAACAAAAGAATTTAATAGCTGTGATTATGGAAAATTAATATAAATATACAGTAAAAAAATCATCGTAATATTTTACTTATCATTTCTTCTACATAATATGTGAGCATTGAAATGTTTAGTTAATTGTTTGAAAAACTACATGACCTTTAAGGAAATGCCTGATTTTGTATAATCAGCTGAAGTGGAGTCTGAACTGAAGACAAGAAAAGGTGCAAAACTGTGTGTGGAGAGGACATTCTAGAAGTGGTTATGAAACTGATGGAAAAATGATGAAACTGGAAAAATGGATATTGCACATCAGTACAGAATGTATGTAAGGTTCGAAGAGTTTTTTTTTCTGTCATTCAGAATACACAGTTTTAGGTGTTTTTGAAATGAAATGTGGCATGAAATATTCCACAGTAGATTGGATTTTTACTTAGTGTCAGTGGACAGTATGTATGAATAGGGATGATCGCTGAATTGCTTTGTGTGGTTCATGATTTAAATAGATAGATATTGTCAGGTTCCTTCTCAATGCCAAATTGTGAATCAACATTAATACTCTCATTTGATCTCACTTGAGAATGAGAGACAGGATGCTAATTTTATCTTTATCCCTGAAATCTTAATATGAATTCTCTGAGTCGACCAAAATAATTGCCATAGGGGTCCAAAATAGCAAACTTCAGAAATGGGTCAAAGTGTGATATATTGAAGGGGACCATACCAGAGTATGATTGAAAGTGATAATTGTTATATAGCTTACTGTGTTTCCATGGAAACAGGGATATCTTAAATTGAGCATTTTTCCCGCCATTTTCGAATGGAAATAGTATAAAATTATACATTTTTAGCCCTCAAATTCTTATCTTTGATGCCACTGACTAAATTAAAACACGTTTCATTTAAAAAAAGGTACTTTAATCTGTCCAAAATGATATGAAACATAATCTCAGAAAAAGGGACATAAGCTATATCCTTCACTGAATATTGGCCATTTTCAAGAAATGACAAAATAACGAAAAGGGTCAATTTTGGTTATTTTCAAGATCATTTTGTAAATTGAGCACCGATAGAAGAAACCACCCTTACCAAAATTAACTAACATAAATCTAACATGAGATCTCGTGTGAGATCTCACATGAGAATCTCACCTAATCCTCACGTGAGGTTTTTAACATGCAAATTAGGTGTCTCTCATGTTAGATTCTAACATGACCACACGTGGACGTCTCTAACATAACCTCACGTGTGAAATTTTTCTCACAAAACCTAACGTGAGAAATACAGTGCCAGCATATTGTTTTCCCTTAATCAAGTCCTCATAAAACCTCATGTGATGTTTTGTGAGAAATTCCCACCTTCACAAAAATTCTAACAAAACCTCACGTGAGAAATTCTTAAAAATACATCAAAATACACTTGACAGTGCATGGACAACAACAATAGAATTTTTCAAATTTCAAAACTTTATATACAAAAATTTCATGACATTCATATACCAAAAAAATTCATACTTTCAATGCTTTATGTTAGGATAGAAAGTTTCAAACATTGTTGACATCTTTCAGTGTTTTTGTTAATTGTTATAAATTTTCAAGAAATATGATGATGCCATGGCCATAGTTAGTTTTTCATTCTTTCATTTGGATTTCTTTACATATTTACACTATAATTTACACATTTACCATGTTTACACTATTTTTTTACATATTTACAGTATTCTTTACATATTTACACCATGCACTATACACTAATACTCCTTCTCTTCTATTTGGGTGATTTTACACAACTCCACTATTCTATGCACTATACACAACACAAATATGACACTCTCCTTTTCTTCCTTTGAAGTAATTAAAAATCTCCAGTTTTGAAAGAGTAATTGCTTGTATGTTGATCTGATCACATCCCTGTGAGTTCTGTAAGAATTAATTCACTTTGTTACATTTTTGGCATGGTCTTTGTAATTTTCTGGTAGTTTAGAGCTGCTTTTGTTTATATAATATATACATGTACATGCTGTATGTTGCTCTCCAAAAGCCGACTGCTGAGCCTGAAGGTTATTTGTTAGTGGAAGATAAGTTCTATCACATATAACCTCACTGCGAGACGTGGTGTGTCAGCAGTACTGGAGTCTTGTAAGCAGGACTTGTAGAAGATATCTCTTGGTTTCAGGTGCCATCTGAAAGGGTCTGAAAAAAAAGTATAAATGTGTAATAATAATAAGGTGGTCACATCTTTTTGATTCTCTACGAATAGACTTTTAATTCAAAAGTTTCAATTATATTAATTAAAAGAATATTTTATAGAATGTCATGTATTTTCTAATATACATAATTCTATTAAAAAATTCACTTTTCTTTTTAAAACAACTGACCTTACATGGGTTTATAATACATATGTAGCGTTTAGGAGTCAGGTGGGTCCCTCTGCTTCTGATTTAAATATAGTATGGCATCAATAAAGGTAAATAGTGGTTCACGTCATCCACAGGACACTACTCCAGTTCATCTGTAAAGTTTTCATTTCAAATAATCAATTCATGTTTAATAGGTAGGAGGAATTTTTGCATAAGGGGAGATTCAGCCTACATTTTTGAAAGAAATTATACATATACATGAAAAACTTGAAATAAGGGGGAATAATAAGAATTTATGGTAAATTTAGTGAGGGTCCTGCTCCCCCCCCCCCCACCTTCTACATCAATGCTTGAAGCTTGTCCCCCCTCACGACCCTGTACGCTTTAAGAGGATTCAGATATTGGATTTATGATATAATTTATTCAATCCGTATCAAATAGCTTGGTCCTTTTCAATTATGTTTATATTATTAACTCGCATCCTTCACGAGCTGCAAATTCAATATGCCGTGGGAAAATTATGAATGCGCATGCCCATGGCGCCACTGATGAATTTTGAATACGCTATTATATAGACATAGACTCCTTGTTTTGTCCATCGGAGACAATATTTTTTTCAAAACATTCTTACAAAAGGATCGATGTAGATTAAAATGATTTATTGAACACAATGTTTCTTACCTTCATTATTTATGTTAAAGCTGACAATTGTTTTGTCATTCCCATCACAAATTTGCTTCGATCCCTTCCAGCATCCTGTTGTTTCGTTTGGTTGTATAAAGTTCGGTAAAGAATATATGTACAGTATCGGAGATCCATTATGATATGATGTAGATTCACAAAGTATTTTTGTTAACTTTAAACACAGTGAAATATCCAAATCTGCACATTCCTGGAGCTGACCTGCTTACATAAACTAGTTCCAAGTAAATCTGCCGCGCAACAAGCGAGGTGCGGTCTCACGCTGGGAGCGGCATCAAATTTCACTAAGAATGCGCGATGTTAAGCCCGGTACACACGGTAAGACTAGTCTTATAAGACTTGTATTATAAGATTTTATGTCCCATAAGACTCTACCGTACACACGGTAATACAAATCTTATAAGACTGTCAACAAATAGTCTACTCCACGTGGTTTTCTCCCGCTAAAATATCCCATTAATTGAAGACAAGTTAATTGCATCAACATGTTTCACAAGCGTGAAAGAAATTGACTCAAAAAGGAAAAGACAATGCCATGCACGAAGTGGAGAGAAACATTTAGTGTCCATCACGGACTCCTAACGAAAGTACCCCTAAAAGTAACAGAAAATCTAACCAGAGCCCTACCAATTGATTTTTTTTGTGAAACACTTCCCGCGAAGGATTCCATAATTCCCCTTCCACTTCTGATAATGTAAAATCAATCAAAGTTAATTTTTCTCTGTCTAATTTGGGAATTTGACCACCATGGAAGCACATGTATTTCGGGGTTTTCCAAGTATAAATATTTTTAGTTACAAATGTTGATAAAAAATGAGGACAGAGCAATTTCATTGGCCAGAGATAAAAAAATCTTATAAGACTTGTATTAAGGATAGAGCAGTGCTCTATCGCTAATACAGTCTTATATGTTTTTAAAAATCTTATAATACAGTGCATTAAGGGTGTACACACGGTAAGATTCTGTATTATAATACAAGTCTTACAAGACAAATCTTACCGTGTGTACCGGGCTTTACTGTACGAGGTCAGCAAACATGTGTTATATTTATAGTAGTTACACATTTCCGCTGCGCCAAATACGACTTTTTCAGCATGTTCAGGTAAATTTACATGAAAAGATTTGGGGGTTGGTTTTTTTTTGGAGGGAGGGGGGGGGGGGGGGGGGTCTGGCGGTGGTGACTTTGAGGATGAATTTATTTGAAATGAAAGTAATGTACGGTTTTATGAGGAGGAGTCAAGGAGTGAGAACCCTCCTGGATTTTTGTTAACATTATTTGATTTTTTTCCCAATTTTAATTTTTAGTTACATGTTCAAAGTCATAGCTAGGCGGATCCTTGGTAGTCGGGGTGCCGGCTAGCTTCCTAACTATTAAAAGCACACTCCATTTTGGCGACCATCGTACTTAAAAAAAAAGTTCTATAAAACGTTTAATTGTCTAAACTAATATTGATATCGGAACATGAGAAATTAGCTTACATCACTATAAGTTCCCGGTTTTCTGCCTCATTTTGATATTTTCCTTATTATTTTTTGTTATTATGATTACAATATCTATTTACACTATTCAGAAACGGGAATGCCCCCTCCCCTTTATGCGGCCGATTTTATTTAAAATTCATTTTTTTTGTTTTTTGTTTTGTTTTTTTTTTTTTTGGTTGGGGGCAGGGGGGCCCGCGGTTCAATACTGCCTTCCTGGGCTCTTTGTTGATTAAAATCGATTCAAAAGAGTACACTCATGATATCATCTCGTATAATTGGAAGCACTAATAATGAAAGTTTTAACTTGGAAACTCGGAATTTTTTTTTATTTTGTTCATTTTACATCTTATGCAGTTTCCAAGGGCATATCCAGGAATAGTTTTCGCACCAATAAAAAAAAAATAAATAAATAAATAAATAAATAAAAATAAATAAATAAATAAAAAAGTGAACACGTCTCCCTCAGCATGCAGTGCCAAAAGAAGGGAGTGATTATGGCATGGCTTTTGCAACAAAGTGACTGTTTAAAAGTAGTCTATAGACAGTATTAGACACTCCAAGAAGCATAAATTGGAATATATTTTTTTTTGAAAGATTTCTGAGGTTTTCACATTCGAAGTTACACGCAATGATCGCTATCAAAACGCCAGTGGTCGATTGGAAAGGATTCAGGACAGTCACGTCCAATATATGTGGATGTACATGTTTGGGGAAAAAAGATACAACATGGTCATATCGGATATTTTCCTCATCTTAGACACGGTTTGTCTTTTGCTGATGCACTTGATCCCTTCTAAATCCAGCTCAAATATTTCTGAGGCCACAGATGCGTCTAATTCTCATTTTTTCTAGAGGAATTCCCCTAATCCCCACAAACGAGAGGGGGGGGGGGGGTCTTCAGTACACTCCGGTAACTCAACACTTAGGGTCTCGCAAATAATCCCCTTAATAAGTGTCTGCCCCCATCCGGGCCAGCCCCCGGGCTGTCGAGGTTCTGGGTCAACCCCTTCTGTAGACATTACACATCGAAAGCTCTTTAGCTACCGCACCTGTTTTTCAATGTATATTCCTCTATGTTCTGTAAGGGTTTTGAGGCCATCCAATATTTGTATTAAATTGGTATCTTTTAAATTGCATATATCATGTATATGTCAGAGGTTATTGGAAGACAAAAAAAGTGTTGGAAAGTGAGGATATATTCTGTAGAAAAACATAATCTGGATGCACAAATCGAATGGAAATTACGAGTAATGTTTCTGGTGCCATCTGTATAATAATGGAAGTGTTCCAACTCTTTACCGTCTTGAAGAGAATTATTTACCTAATATATAGGCATGTTTTTACTCTGAAACTAAGATTTTGGACTAAGTCTTCTTAATTTGAAATTTCTCTATAGATGTCTAAGACCAATTTTCTAACATATTTCTCATGTGAGAAATTTGGACTAAGTGCATTTAACTAACGATCTTCAATACAAATGGCAAAGTTAAAAATCCTAATATCTTTCTCACGTGAGAAATTTTGACTTAGTCTTCTCTTCTTTCGAATCGCATTAATAGTAGCAAAGTCCAAATTTCTAACAAATTTCTCACGTGAGAAATTTGGACTTCGTGCGCACAGTAACCTTAACATCGATTTCTAACATGATTTCTCACGTGAGAAATATTCCACACGTGAGGAAATTTGGATAAAAAGAAGTTCACATTTGATCTAACATAACCTCACGTGAGACAAACTAATTTGCATACACTTCTAACATGATTCTTACAACTTTCACACGTGAAAGTAATGAGGTTTTGTGAGAAAACTTTGTACGGGCATTGATTAACATCCTTGAATAGTTAATATATTATATTTTCGAAACATGAAAAAATTTAAGTGGGGTAAATTCATTTAGAACTTTAATCTGGAATGGAAAAGTAGTATTTTTCTTGAATTGGCATTTTGCCAAAACCTTTTTTGCCACGTAATATTAAGAAACTTTTTTGAAGAAATGATTACTATTATTCAGAATCGCAAAATTTATCAAATATTCTTGCACTTTTTTACACATATACTATATTTCTAGCTCACATAAGCAAAACCCAAGATAGTTATTGCCATAGCGAGTCGTCCGTCGTACATCCGTCCGACGTCATTGTCGACAACATTCGTCGTGCATTTCTTATACTTTCAACGTCTTTAATACGGCTCCATGGAGGTTCATCAAACATTACAGGAAGAAAGTACAGAATGTTCTCTACCAAAATACTGTTTTTCTTCCCAAACAGAAATGCAGAATGGCCACCACAGGCCCTGACTGACTGACACAAGTTTGACTTCTCCTCTGAAATCTCTGTACAGAATTTCACCAAACCTTATGTACAGGAAGCGAATAGAGAGATAATACCTAATTACAACACAAAGTGTGCATACCCCTGCGCATCTTCTGGAGACAAGTGTACGTAATTTCTTACTCCCCTTAAGTCAATAACTGCTAATTATGAAATTATCAGAATTTCATTAACATTTGCATTGCATACGCGAAGTCAACAATACAAAAATCAACGCACGCGCTGCGTCACTGAATCCCGAATAGACCGCTTTGGAGCGTTAGCCTTCAACTCACTCTGATGTACACTCTTTCAAACAGCGTCTCAACCAATCAGAAATAATTCCTGATCATTTAATAATTCTATTTATCGCCCATTATGTAGCCTTAACCATTGACAATCAATAGGCGTCATCCTCTTATCGCAGACCATGTAAGTGAATTGTTGCCTCTAGATTGCCAACAAAGTTTCACAAGGTTTTACTCTTACAATGTATAACCCATTGTGACCTTGACCTTTGAATTTGAAAATCAATAGGTGTCATCATCTCACCATGGACAACTTACATGCAAAATTGGATAGTTGTGGTCTCTGAGGCGTCCACATGCTTTTCTGGATACCCACACCTTCTAACACACTTACCCCACACACATAGTGGTGTTACTATGCGTATGGGGAATATGAAAATGTATGATAACAACGAAATCTAAAACAAAGGGATTATTTATATGGTTCTGATTGGTTCAAGACCTAATATAAACTACATCAAAGTACAACCTTGACCTTTGAGTTATGACCTTGACAATAATAACTAAGCTTTTTTTCTGCCATGATGATCCAAGTCTGAAATGTTGGATATAGATTGCGAGACTACCATAAAGTAATAAGTTATATGATCATGAAATAATAAATTGTGCCTTTTATAAAAGCGACTTCGATAATAGTGTTGATAACCTAATAATTGGAACTTTGCAAAAGGTTGGCTAGCAAACTAAGTGACAGTCAGACAGACACACATCAGGTTTAGGGAGCAACCATTTAATCTTGGGAGGGGGGGGGAGAGAAAGAATAAAAAAATATAAATAAATGAAAAAAAATATATATATAATTAATACTTTGAAAAAAAGTATAAGTATTTTCTGGCTGTGAGCCAAATGGCATGCTAAAATATTCGGACAAGGGAGCGGCAAACAAGTAAAAAAATAACTTCAAACCCAGTTTTTTTTTCTAGCTTAAAACATGCTGAATAAGTGCTAGCAAAAAATCTTCCCCAATCCAAATATTAAATTGTTGCTCCCTTAGTGATCTAGTTTTACAGATGTATGAACACAAAAACAACATAAAATGAATTCTTAAACTAAACCATATAATTCATTCCTTTATTTTTCCAAACGTTTCGGCCATTGGCCTTCATCAGTGGAATGTTTATAGAATTGAGTGTTCTTACTTGTGACGTTATTGGAGCGCCAAAACGTCGTAACGTAAATGGCAAAACAGTATATGTAGGACAGACGGGAAGAACATTATACGAGCGCATGATGGTTACCATATCAAACGTAAGAAATAAAAAATGCGATCTCATAACGGAACATTTCAACAAAAATGGACACACATTGCGGGATTTTCAAATAGTTGGAATCGAGAAGACATTCGGCGGTGAAATTTCCAGATTGACCAAGGAGTCATTCTGGATAAAGAAACTCAAAACCCTGTTGCCAGAAGGACTTAATCGGCAAATAGATTTAGTTTAAATTAAGAAAAACTTTAATGTTACCATTTTATTAACAACATTTTACACGCCATTTACATTACGACGTTTTGGCGCTCCAATGACGTCACAAGTAAGAACACTCAATTCTATAAACATTCCACTAATGAAGGCCAATGGCCGAAACGTTTGGAAAAATAAAGGAATGAATTTAATGTTACTTTACCTATAAAAGTGACTTTATTATGGCTAAGCCATATATTTATCTCAGTTGCTAGAATCTCATGAATATCTAAAAGATAACGCTTTATTTTTCAAATTTACTTTCAATTTGACACATACAACATATGCATATTTTAATTCGAAAAAAAAAAACATACATGATGATTGATCATTTGAAGAATACTAATATTTTTTTGTTGAATAAGACTTTTAGAAGATAACATCCCTCGCCGTGCAGGTTTTTGATAGTAAAATAGCAATTTCATAAAAAATAAAGGTCAAGGTCACAAGGTCACAAAGTCATAAGTCAAGGTATCAAATGGAAGCTAAGTCCTACTCCTCATAGTTCATAAGTAGGTCAAAGGTCAAGATCGCTTGGTCAAAATTCATGATAACAAATGAAAGCTCTGGTGATGAGGAATCTATATGTGAAATATCAAAGTCCTATCTCTATAGTTTAAAAGAAGGTCAAAGGTCAATGTCAAGGTCACTAGGTCAAAATTCATATATTAAAATGAAAGCTCTGGTCATGAGGAATCTACATGTGAAATATCACAGCCCTAGCCCTTATAGTTCATCAGATAATGACAGATATAGCCCAAGTTAAAGTTTTTTCAAAGTAGGTAAAACTCCAAGGTCAAGGCCACGAAGTCAAACGTCAAGGTTTGAAATGAAAGGTCTGTTCATGAGAAATCTACTTAAGGAATATCAAAACCCTGCCTCTTATACCGGTAGTATATGAGATATAGCCCAAGTTTTTAAACATAGGTCAAACTCCAAGGTCAATGTCATTTGATCTAAAGTCAAGGTCCCAAATGAAATGTCTGGTCATGAGGAATCCACATGTGAAATAACAAAGCCCTACCCCAAATACTTAATGAAATCTATTCCAAGTTAAAATTTTTGTCAGACGCAGACACTCAGGCTATGACATTAGCTCCCGGGACATTCTTCACGGCTCGATAAACACCAACAAAAAAATTACACACGTTATCACTTTGATATAATATACATTTATGATATGAACTTTTGTTGCAATGTTATTTTTCATAATATACAGTTATTGTTTTCAACTTAAACTGCTCTTGATTAGATACTATGCTATCCTCATTTTGAAAATCCTCTACTCCATAGGAATGTGTTAATATATCCTGATAGTTGTCTGGATAGTCAAGCATACATCTGGAATTTTCTGTTCTCCTACCTATCATTTTCAACCCAATCATGACACAGATTTCAATTGGTGTAGTCTTTGGATTTTATACAGTTTTTAATGACAGGATTTTCCAAATGGCACACACAGCCTGACACAGGTCCTAATTCTCACTCATGATGCGTCTAGATTTGAATAAATAGATCTGGATAAATAAGGTCTCGCAGCCTATCCTCAGATGTTGTCGTGATCATATTTTCTCCTTTTTGGTTGCTCCTGAAATAAAAAACGAAAAAGTTCAAAATTCAATTAAATTAGCTTTGAAACACTACATATCATATGCATGTATATTCTAAATTTTTAGGTCTTTTTATGATCTTTGTAAACACTGATTTTGTTCAGAAGATCCACTCCAAGGTCAAGGTCAAATTATCATAGTGCACCATCCGACAGAAAGCAAGTACTCAAGGTCCTCTCCCAACATGTCCAAGTATTTATTTTTTAACTTGATTGGAAATCCAAGACTGATGCCCTTACTAAAAGATGTCTAAGATGAGCAATGTGACCCCTTTGTGCTTTCTTTTTTTTTTTTTAAATAGATCAATCAAAGTTTTTGTGTATAAGCAACACAGACAGACAAACTGACAGATCAAACACTTTGACTATGTGGCCCACAAACCTCTAATTGACTATGTGGCCCACAAACCTCTGATTACGGGTTTCATGAAATATCAATGAAATATTAAATGCAGACCTGCCTACCTATTTCTCACCGTAAGTGTAATATTTTGTTAAAGAAAGTGTAAACCAAAGCCTAACATATAAACCACTTATGCAATTTTGAGAAAAAAAATCGAAAAAAAAAAAACATAGTCTGCTTCGACAATTGTTACGAATTTTGAGAACTTATGTGTTTAACTACATGTATAAGATATGGAAGACGTTTGTTAAATAAAGGGATCCAATATACTATAGAAAAACGTCAATTTGCTCAAAATTTAGTTGTCAGTTTAAAATGGAATATCAACAACGTAGGGCGTAATTTTAAGTCGAAAATTTGAAAAAATACGCCAAAATCGTAAATGTAGCCATGTCCGTAAATGTGAAATGAATATTCATTCTCTCCCTCTCTCTCTTCATGTAGGAATTTCTAGCAAATTATTATAAAAAAAAAACATTATTTGTATAGAAATATTTAGCAAAGTTTCGAGGAGATAGAAATAAATACCCTGAAAAGCAACCCCTCCTCTCCAACAGCATGATTCCTGAGAAGTATATACTGGTAGGGTAGAATTTACTTGCTGTTTATGCGATATATATAAATATTCTTCTGCTCAGCAGCTGACACTTTCTTAACCCCCCCACCCCCTCCCCCTTTTGACCCAACAGAAAATCATTGTGTTTGTTTAACTGTAAAAAGGAATACATCATCAGCAGTTGGAAATAAAGCCTGTGTTTGTGAAACACAAATGCCCCCGGTGGCATCTTTGTTAGTATAAACACTATTTTCTGTTAAGTACATGTATGTGAAAGGTCAAGGTCAGGGTCACTGGGTTAAAAGGTGAAAGGTCAAGGTCAGGAGGTAAAAAAAATTGGTATCCATGGAAAGGTCTTATCACAAGGAATACACATGTGAAATATGAAAGCCCTATCACTGAACATTAAAAAGTTATGCCCAATGTTAAAGTTTTTTGAAAAGTAGGTCAAATGTCAAGGGCAAGGTCATGAGGTCAAAAATGTTGGTATCAATGGAAAGGTCTTGTGTCAAGGAAAACACCTGTGAAATATGAAAGCCCAACTACTTCCAATTCAAAAGTTATGCCAAATGTTAAAGTTTTTTTTAAAGAAGGTCAAGGTCACAAGGTCAAAATTTTTGGTATCAATGGAAAGGTCTTGTCACAAGGAATACACATGTGAAATATGAAAGCCCTATCACTTCCCATTCAAAAGTTATGTCCAATGTTAAAGTTTTTCGGAAAAACAGACAGACAGACAGACAGACAGACAAACAGACGGACAGGCCAAAAACTATATGCCCCGAATCTTTGAATACAGGGGCATAAAAAGGAAAGAAAGAAAAATATGCAGATGTATTTTTGAGGAGGTTTAATAATAAAATTGTGGAAATTCATTGTAGGTGGCAGTACTGAAATGCCAAATGGTATAAGAAAGGTTCAAAGAAGTTTAAATTGAATTGTTACAGTATATGATCATAATATAAATGCAGCTTCTTCATATTGAAATTTCGATTGAATTATTTCAAGAGAATTACTTTTTCAGAAAAAAAAATGAAAATGATTTTTTTTTTAGCAAAGTTCCGACTTCCAATGAGCTGAGGAGATTAGATACACTAAAAGCCCCCCCCCCCCTCCCCCACCTCGAACAAAAAACACCATTCTGTGAAGTTTATCGTTAATAAGAAACCTAAGAGAAAGAAAGCTGGTAGGGTAAATCGATTCAATTGGTATTTACCTGTTGTTAAAGTAATATATTCATCTGCTCAGCAGCTGGTCAGCACTTTCGTTTTGAGTCTTTTCTCTCCCCCGTTTCCGTACGTAGCAGGAGATTGCTGATTGACAGGATTGAATTTGCTCGTCATCTTGAGAGGCACATACACGCCATATTTATGTTTGAACTGATAAACTGCTTGTAGTTGACATGATGTAATAATATTTCCTTCACACACAACTGCACAACGTAAACCCCTGCTAAATCTGCCACATTGTTTACCTTGGAGGCACATATTTTAGTGAAGAGTACTACGAAGGGAGATAACTCTGAGTGTGTAAAACATGAAAATAGCTAACTTTCTGCGCACGATATCTGGTTACTTAACAAATACCCCACCAAGTTTTCTTAATAATTCATATTTTCAATGTATCTGCTTTAATATTTTGTGTTTCACTTAATTGAACAATCGGTGCCTTTCAAGATATGACTGTTTGAATTTTAAAGAATTTGGTGATAAAAATTGCATGTTTTTTGCTTCTCTTTGCTTATATCTATTTTTGAAATTGCAGAAAGTTATTTCTTTTTAATAATTTAACATGCCCAACATTTTTTTGCTGCAACTGAATAATTTTACTTTAATTTTCTTCAATGAACTCCTCATCATAAGTGAAAAACTGAGATACGCTGCATTTTCAATACTTTTTTCATATCAGACCTTTTTGAGCGAGGTTACCATGGAAAAAAAGAAATTTTGGGAAATTTTTTTCCCGTATTTTAAGGTCTTATGTAACTGTAATAGTATGTGCAAAATTTCATAAAAATCCATGACATGCTATTTCCCAGATAGCATGCTGATGTTGGCCCAACGCAAGTCCATCGGTGACATTTACGTTGGGCCAATATCGGCAGTGAATGTTGGGCCAATGCAATGTTGCTCATCGGCCCAACGTTGGCCCCACAAGTCGGGTCGCTGTTGGGCCGATGTCAGACCTCGGATGTTTACACGTTGGCCCAACGTTGGCCCAGTTTAATATATTTATCGGATTTATGTTGGTCCAACGTCAATCCAACATTGTAATGATATGTTGGCTGAACGTTGGCTTTTTGTTGGTGACGTTGGCCGTAGATCCTTTGGTGATCTGAAAGTAGAAATAAATATTCTTATATTTTTTATCCACAAGTCTGAACATAAATCACTCAATGTTAACTATCCGACTTCAAACACAACTTCCTTTCTTTCTCATCAAGTCGAATACTATCTCTAAATCATTCGATCAACCGATCTCCATTTCAACGTGGTATATTACTGCAAAAGAGAAAAGATACAAAAAATATCAGATATTTAAATAAATTAACATGATTAATGATACTAGTTAATTTGATTTCTACAAATGCAATATGAACAAAATTAAATAAAATAATACATACGAATTGCCAACAATCATGAATAATAATAAATATCATGATGTACTTACTTTTACTGCCTACACTTTACAAAACTTTAGCGTCCACTGACCGCTCTCGCTATAATTCAAACTTATCTTTACTTAAAACCTTGTAGTGTGCGTCCCAGATAAGAAACGTCCGGTATCAGATTGTGCAATCTAGCTCCGTTGCCTTAGAAACTGGTCAGACATCTGGTGTTAATTATGACTTGACCGGCCAAGCACTGACCTAGATCTTATCTCTGCAGTTACTTCGGTAGTTAATTTTATGATTAGTTGAATTTTATAAAGTAATACAGGAAACTTGAATTACTGACATGTTATATACATGTATGTATCATTGTGAAATAACTATGCACATTATAGACATGATCTAATATTTTTTATGAAAAAATTGGGGGTTTTTTTATGTTTTCTTTACCCAATGTTTACGTTGGTCCAACGTTGACCCAACGTCTTACAGTACCGCAAAAAGTATGTCCTCCTTTGACGGACACAAAATTCTTATCTAAAGACTTGTTAAGTATTTGAAAATTTTTGAAAACTTCATAGTTGAAGACTTTTCGGAAATGAAAAAAAACCCGATATTTTGAAAATTTACCTTGGTATAACATACAAAGGTCCAACGTAGGCCCAACGTCAACCCATTCATACCATTATTGCAAATAATGTAAAATGTTAAAGAGGAATAAATTCAGTTCATATTATCCAGTTACAAAAGTCAGATTGACTTTTTATTAAATTAGATTTCATTTGAATCTTTACATTTTTTCTTTATTTTGGACCAACGTTGGCCCAACATTGAACCAACGTCGTAAATTAGATTATCGTTCTTTGACTCTTATGGCTTCGTTTTATTATTTTGAAACAAAATTTTGATCTTTTTCAATGATGGTGTGTATTTTAAATCTCATTTGTAAAATTATATAATTCGATCGGTGCTTTTATCTTGTACATACGATGTTGGACCAACATTTGCCCAACCCCAGTCCAACAACAGCGATAATTCATTGGTTTGTCCGACAAATACAATGTTGGGCCAATGTTGGTCCAACGTTGACATGCCAACGCCAACCACCGGCCAACCATACTACATATTACCAACATTGGCCCAACGTAGTCATGCTATCTGGGTTGGTTGATATTTTGGTCGTCTCAGAGAATTCATATTAAAACTTGCCATAATGAATCTCTATGATAAAAGGAACAAAGCTGTATGTGTTGTCAAGGTCACAGCTTGAATATGTGTTGTCAAGGTCACAGCTTGAATATATGTGATGTCAAGGTCACAGCTTGAAAATATGTGTTGTCAAGGTCACAGCTTGAATATATATGTGTTGTCAAGGTCACAGCTTGAATATTTATATGTGTTGTCAAGGTCACAGCTTGAATATATGTGATGTCAAGGTCACAGCTTGAAAATATGTGTTGTCAAGGTCACAGCTTGAATATATATGTGTTGTCAAGGTCACAGCTTGAATATATGTGATGTCAAGGTCACAGCTTGAAAATATGTGTTGTCAAGGTCACAGCTTGAATATATATGTGTTGTCAAGGTCACAGCTTGAATATATGTGATGTCAAGGTCACAGCTTGAAAATATGTGTTGTCAAGGTCACAGCTTGAATATATGTGTTGTCAAGGTCACAGCTTGAATATATATGTGTTGTCAAGGTCACAGCTTGAATATATGTGTTGTCAAGGTCACAGCTTGAATATAGTCTATGGCAAGTGTACACTGTGTCTTTGGGAGTACTCGTGGTGTTTCTTATCCAATGCCTGATTTGATTTGAAGCTTCTTCAGTGCATGGATGATTCTGAATCATTAAAGACAAAGAAAACACTGCTGTCATTTGAAAAAACAATGACTAAGTTTAATGAATTTTATTTTGATACGACTCCCAAGCTGTCAATGATATATATAAGTTTACATTCCATCAACATGTACAATTATAGCATTAACAAAGAAATACAAAGCGGACATTTACATGTTCAGTAATGGTATGCAATGTCTGTCAAAGGAATGGATTGTGTTGCTAGCAAAGGATGCAACAGTGTTTTCATGCAAGGGTTTGTCTGGATCATCAGTCTGTCCAGGTGTCACAATTTATCCTCACCGACTTTATTACTGGTATTTGTAACATATGTTTTGCTTTGTATCACACAAAAGTTGATTGCAAGATTCACCTCCCTTATGTGATGAAGTTTCTTGTGATTTGTAACTCTTTGATCCACGACAGTGTATTGCCATACAGGAGAAGTTCGCCCTCCCCCTGCTTATCCTTTGTGTAAAAGGACCATACCAAATATCCGCTATTGAAAGTATCCTTTTCTGTCAACAACACTCGATCATTACCATAAACGGTACATTCCAAAGTAACTTTTCTCTTTTGCATTGTCAATATTTGAAGTACTTGAAAAGTATGTATCTATTTCCTCCCCTGACAGTAGCTTCACGGTAGCACAAAGAAAACTGCTAGATTCGGTTGTCTTAACTGCGTCCTTGCCGCCATATTTGCTCATTGCGATAGTTTGTGTTCTCCGATTAGGAAGACGATGATCACGTCTACGAAGCTGGTGGTAAAATGGCTTTTTAGTGCCCTGTCCTGTAAAGTTGTAGGATACGGAGGTGTATACAAAGTACGTCCCTTCCTGCTCTATCCGAATGTTTGTAGAGTCTTTGAGATGTAGTCCCTTCATAAATGCCAATCCGATGTTGTCCTTGATTTGCCATTGCAAAGGTAGATCTGAAATAGACAATTTTTGAAAACAAAAATGAATATTTCTACGTTATACTAAAATCTCGACTTTCTGGCTATGACCTTTGTTTTGTGTTCCATATGACGACCAAGAAATGCTTAATATTTACATTTTCGAAAATTGCTATAGAGGTAGTTTGTAGGAAAGAGAAACTTACTCTTTTTTGGGATATCCCCAAGTACTAAATGAGCTGAAGAGTTCCTCTCTCTCCACCACTCGAGATTTTCCTTCGTTATTTGTGTGTCATTGCTGTCTTTAAAAATAAACGCGAGACACATTTCAATCAATTTTGAATAACTTAGTTTATGCTTTAAAATATTAATAAGAAACAAAATGATATGAATATCAAGAATTATAATCAAAAGGCTACTCGATGAAATTATTGAATTCTTTTACAAACCTGTGCCCAATTTCACGAAAATTTTTAGGAAAAATTTCAGGAATTTTCATAACTTTCATCATCAAGTAAAAGCTTTAAGTGTTTTTCAATTCAGGTTATATTGTTCATTCTAATATCATTTCTACATACTAAATATAAATTTAGATATAAAACATCACGACTTTTAGTTTATAAGAAGTACCAAGCAATCAATAGTTACGAAAATTCCTAAAATTTTTCGTAAGTATTTTTGTGAAACAGGCTACAGGACCTTACCTCTAATATCACTATTTGTAAGCTGAAATGAAATAAAACTGGAAATTAAATTAGTTTGATGTTTGAAAGTGGAATATTTAAAAACGAAAGTAAGTTTTGATAAAGTATAATTTATGAAACTGAAATAAAGAAATATTACCTTCTGAACAATTTCCCTCAGATTGTCTCGGTTTTTGACGCAACAAACTCTGCGTCCGCATTTTGTGATTATATCGTCATACAGTGTCTCCTCGGACCGCACCGTGGGGCCGAGGATGTCACATGACACACATATACCCGAGGAATTATAATTCACGGTGACATTTGGTACATCTGCTGGGATTTTCTTTCCTACGATCTTCGGTCGTATTAAAATAAACGTTATTATGATGGTAGCTAGAAAAACAGCATTTAATAATACTGATATCCCGAAAACAATCCTGTACGCCTTTCCCATGTCTTCCAAAAGGGAATGTGAGTTATAAGTTACGATGTGAACATGTAGTTTCTAAATAGGGAAATTAATAGCGCGCATGCAACATTTTTTTTAAACCTAGAGGAAAACCCAAAACTAAAAATAAGAAAATCGTGAAGACAAAATAAACCCGCGTATAGTGTACATGCTTGTAGAAATATTTGATCTGAATTGTGTGTTTTGACAAGGACTCAAAAAAAGATTTATTGCCTTGGGGTTTTTTTTATGATTTTAAATAATCAGATCGTGTAATTATTAAACAGTGTGTGTTTAAAAATAGAACTGAAACATAGTAAAGTAGGTTTTCTTGAACAAATCAAAGAGAAAGTACATGATTTTATATACCGGGAAGTAATGAAAACCCGGTACAGAATAGGTCCTACAGTTATAGCATAATTAGTCCTAATAGCATAATAAAGTTAGTAAATGCCTGACACAGTCTGTGAATACTTCCATGTCATTCCCTCATATCATGAAATGTTGTATTTAAGAGAACCTCTTATGGAAGTTGGACGTGACCAAAGTAGGAAGAGTCACAATAGTCACGTCTGGCCTAAGTTTTCCTAGTAGATGGGCCTATGTCGCTCGCACGAAGGTATCAATTAATGGCAATAACAAGGGATTATAATCATTATAACGAATATTGCCAGCTAGAATACATCACATACATTGTCCAAAAAGTATATTGTTATACCCTTGTCAGTATCTCTATATATATGCACAGCCAATGTAAGTCCATGAGATGTTACTATTGAAAGGAACGTGCTGCAATTCGTGTATTAACACTCTTGACGTCACAATGCATAAGATCTAAAGAAACTTGCCGCGACGGCTGTTCTAACCTGCAAACTGAACCCGCGGCGAGATGAATTTTGACGTCACCCTTTTAGCAAGAAAAAGCAATTTCAGAAAACAAGAATGAAACCGAGAACTATGGTGCATATATATAGAATAAATGTCATAATTTGTGTTTTGACATCAAGTGCATGTATCGCATGAAATGCGCTAACGCGCATTACATGTACGATAAATGCACTTGCTGTGTGTTGCATACCCGTAACAAAACACAAATTAAGACACTTATTCTCTATATAAAATCCCCATAGGAAAAATGCCTAATATGAATCAAGGCAATGCCTTTTTGTGCGAGCGGAGAGAAAATAGATATGATAATAAAAAAAAATCTTTCTTTTTTATTTTGACTATGATGGTTTATCTTATCTTACAAAACCTTCTGTTTGATGATTGCCAAAAAAGGTAGTATAAGGCGAGTGGAAACACGGAAGCATTTGCAAAATTGATCTAGACCAGCAGATGAACATTTGAAGGGGGGATGGGCTTAAAATATGGTTCTTTAAAAATATGGTACTTTATAATTCATTTTTATTATTAAAGAATAATGTTTAGGCTAGCTGAAAATAAATTACTTAAGAACAAAAGAAAAAACAAACATATTCCGACTTCTGACAACTGGTACGAAACCACCCGAGACGAGAAAAGCAATCAGAGCGAAACGTCTCGTTTAAAACCGGAAATGTCGGATTCCCGTGCTTAGGCCGCCTTGATGATGCTTTATCGTTACCTGATTTACGAAAAATATTTTCAATAAACTTAACTTATAAACAAAAATTGAGTATAACATATACGTCTACTTGGAGTCGAAAAAAAAATTTAAATGGCAATATCCAGCATCTCCGCAGCAACTCTGTCTGCGAGGGGACGAAAGTTTTTGAAAGCATAGTAGTACATTCTCATTCTTTGATTCAGCATATTTTCTCAATAAGATATGTGTATACGCGTTACCATAAGGGCGAGCTTCGCTCGCTATAAATTCGAATATTTGACCAAGCGGTCAATATTTACATCAATATTGGCCCTAGGGCAATATTTCAAAAAATATTGACCGATAAACGGTACATCGTTTGTGACGTCACGTCATTGATGACGCTATTAGCTCTACCTATTTTTCTGCGCTCTTTCTCTTATGGAAGAAAATGAACGTAAACATGCCGGGTTAATCGGTTCGTTGCTGCAGTATTGATGTAAGGTATAACAAAACAATTATTGACTGGAAATTCGGGCAATATATGATTTGTTGGACCTTCAGACAAAATATAGCCCTCGGCCTTCGGCCTCGGGCAATATTTTATCTTCAGGTCCAACAAATCATATATTGCCCTCATTCCCAGTCAATAATTGTATAATGTGTATAGCATGTATATACCGGACCCCAGCAAAAACATGAAATATTTCGCATAACTTATTTTTTAAGATTATTTGAATTTTTAAACATGAACTTAATCAAAATATTTAAATTTTTATTCTTGATTCATAAACATGTAAATAAACATATGTACACGTCATAAAATAAACATTCCAAAATAGTTTGAATACTCCGATGTATCCACATTGGTAATGTTAGAAATATGGACGCTGATTTCATGGCCTTCCTTCAAATTAAAAGTTCCACAAAGGAAACTGGTGAAAAGCCCAGTGCGCATGTCTCCTCCACCATTTTTGTCCATCAGTAGAATCTGGCGTCCATTTTTGGGTAGAAAACGATGTCTTTTTGAGATCACATGATAAAATGATTGTACAAATCCTCCATGGGATATGTTATGTGTAGAAGCTGCATAAATGAAATATAAACCTTCTTTCTGGACTCGTAGTCTGTTTTTGAAAAGAGAAACTCCGTTCTGAAACGACGATTCCTGACCGTCTGCTGACCATGTAACTGAAATGAACATACTAGTATTTTATATGATTTTAATAATTGTTTTGATGCGGAAAATCTGGGAAAAAAAACTTTTTTCCTTCCCTATTGATATTAAGAATAGTTTCCATTAGTCGACTATATAGAAGACATTGCTACCGTTAATGCCGTACACGCTTACCTTACGACAAGCGTGACGATTTCAACTTTCGTATCACAAATTTTCCCTTTCTGATTAGCAACTGTCAAAATAAGATCTGTTTTGTTTGAAACTCAATCTTATCTATTTGTGCAAAATTCAATTTCGGTAAACTCAATGTTATTTTGTTGGACTGAATTCAATTTTGGTGTACAGAATTATACTAATTTCCTATTTTGTTGGACAAATTCATTTTTTTTTTTCAAAGACCAATTTTATTTTGTTGGACTGAGTTCATTTTTGTTAAACACAATTTCATTTTTCGACAGAATTTAATTTTGTGAACAATTGTGTTTTGGTACAAAGAATTTAATTTCGTTACACACAATTCTGCTTGGTTAAAGAAAATTCAATTTTAGAAAGTATGTTTTATTGGACTGAATTCAAGACTGTTGAATACAATTCTATGTGTACTTTATTGAACAGAATCCAATTTCGGTACACACAATACTAGTGTTCTATTTATTGGACAAAATTCGATATTCTTAAACACAATTCTAATTCAATGTAATAAAATTTCAATGTTGGTATACAGTTCAAGGAGCTGTTAAGATAAGGGCTTGATTTAGCCCTGAAATCACTCGATTATTTCTCGTGCGCTGTCCTTCTATTTCACATAAAAAGTGGTCGGCATTAAAATATAAAGTATTAGAAGATTCTTAGTAGGTTTTTCATTTAAATAGATTTGGTGAAAGATGTTATAATTACGGATTGAAGAGGTAGGGGTACGGATGAGAGAAAACATCAAATATCGAGCGAAAATTCACAAAAAGTGCATTAGTTTACATAAATTTGATGTTTATTATACTTCTCTAGCTTTTGATGTCAAACTTGGATAAGAAAAATTAACCTTGATGTTATTATATCAATATTATCGGCAAAAATCGCAGTCCGGAAACTGAAAAACGGTTATATTTCGTATTTATCAGCCACATATGTAGCTTTCAGGCGCGAAATACGCATAGCGTAGAAATAGACAACTTTCTCGTTCATTTCCTTCCTAACGGTTCATCATTTGATCGGAACACACTCTTAATAGATTGTTACATGATATAAATGCCCTGTTCACACGAGTGCGCATTAAATCTAATTCGCATTAGATTTGATGCGCTTTATTATGTGAATTAGATTCGCATTGCGTTCACACGACACATTCTAATGCGCATTAGATTTTGGTACATTTGCACTGAGAGCCGTATACTTTAGATAGCACAAGGGTCGAAGGCATGCCTGTATGTTGTTTTGCTCATAATAATTTACCTCTTAGTAAGTTGGGCTTATGCATGCATTGCATGACGTCATTGTGAGATAAAATGACGTCATAATATAATGTTACTCTACGTATTAGAAGGTTCATTGTGAATGAAATCAAGTATTTTTACCTCTTATTCTATGTTTCGAGATTCAAGGGTGATTAAAAGTGCCCAGTTATGATGGAAATGTTCTGTAGAATTCTAGTAAATCATATACGCATGCGCCAGATTTAATGCGAATTAGATTCGCTTTGCGTTCACACGGCAAAATCTAATGCGCATTAAATCTAGTGCGAATTAAACTAATGCGCATTAGATTCCTCGTGTGAACGCAGCTAGAGTCTAATGCGCATTAAATTCGATTTAATGCGCATTAAACCCGTCGTGTAAACAGGGCATTAATGAACAAATGGCAATTTTAATTTATTTTACCGCTCTAAATACTGATTCTAAAATAGTCATCCATCCCCCCTTTTTGTCGTTTTTCGCCTGTGGGACATTGTTCTCCCCCTCGGTTCAGAACCCCAATTGGCCAGAAAATTTGTTTTATTGATATACACCTTTGGTAAAAGTGGCATTCTGAACCGAGGGGGGGGACAATGTTGTAGAAAAACTTTTCCGTTTTCCATTGATCTCTATAGGAAAAACGCTTATTTTGACCCAAAAATCAGTCTTATTTTGAATAATTTATCCAACCTAACAGAAGATTCATATCTGGACCAAGTAACTTCATATTTTTACCAAAAAATTTTCTCAATTTTTATGCCCCCGGAATCAAAGATTCGGGGGCATATAGTTTTTGGCCTGTCCGTCTGTTTGTCTGTCTGTTTGTCCGAAAAACTTTAACATTGGACATAACTTTTGAATGGGAAGTGATAGGGCTTTCATATTTCACATGTGTATTCCTTGTGACAAGACTTTTCCATTGATATCAAAATTTTTGACCTCATGACCTTGACCTTGACCTTTGACCTTCTTTTCAAAAACTTTAACATTTGGCTTAACTTTTGAATGGTTAGTGATAGGGCTTTCATATTTCACATGTGTATTCTTTGTGACAAGACCTTTCCATTGATATCAAAATTTTTGACCTCATGACCTTGACATTGACCTTTGACCTTCTTTTCAAAAACTTTATCATTGGGCATAAATTTTAAATGGTAAGTGATAGAGCTTTCATATTTGACATGTCTATTCCTTGTGACAAGACCTTTCCATTGATACCAAAATTTTTGACCTCTTGACCTTGACCTTTGACCTTTTAACCCAGTGACCCTGATCATGACCTTTCACATACATGTGAAAATAGTGTTTATACTAACAAAGATGCCATCGGGGGTATTCGTGTTTCACAAACACAGGCTTTATTGCATTTTGAAATTTCCACTTTTCAGGGCAGATTTTACGCCTTATCTTAACAGCTCCTTTGTAGGGTAGATCAATAAATAAATCCAGTTTTTCGGACAAAATTCAATTTTCTTGGACAGAAATCAATTTTGTATTATAGAATTTTATTTTGCTGAATAAGAAAGCGTTAAGACCAGCTACGAAAAATATTAGGTATGATCCGGATAAAGTAGTATAAAATGTCTGTGAATGATTGCTTTTTTTTCTGAGTCGGCGCAGTTGCTCTTTGATCCTCTCTTTCTCTGTTGCGTCCAATCACAAAAATGGTTATTTTTTGCTACCTCGTTGCAATTTGTTAGTAATGCTTTACATAGGGTTTTGATGTTGACATATACGCCAACCAAGTTCAACATTCTCATACATGTACCTTTATTTGCAGAGAGCGACAAACGCGTGTGTATGGCGTTTCTTCTCAAAAACCATGGTGACAAAGCAGTATTTGTATCTACAAAGAAAGTGATGAATATATGTTAATGAAGTAAAAATTGAAGTGGATATTTTACTTTCAACTAGAAAATGGTAAAAAATATAATGTAAATGAACATAGATATACAAATTTATTAATAAATGAATAAATGTAAACGTCAAAAATTAAAACGGATTACATACCGAGACCAGAAACGTCCTTTTTTCGATATTTTAGAACCTGTAAGAAAGAAAAGGGAAAACAGTTACTGTAGTATTTTTATTCACGCAAATATCTGTGTTGGAATGGCAAATCTAGTGCAGATAAGTATGCCTTTTCCCCTGGAATTCATCAAATAAACTTTTCTTTCGATGTGTACATACTTTTTTTCTCCCGGACCTAAAAGTAACTTAATTATAATGGAAGTGTTCCGACTCTTTACCTTCTTGAAGAAAATAAATCCTCATCAATGGTACTTATTAAATCCTCATCAATGGTACTTAATAAATCCTCATCAATGGTACTTATTAAATCCTCATCAATGGTACTTAATAAATCCTCATCAATGGTACTTATTAAATCCTCATCAATGGTACTTATTAAATCCTCATCAATGGTACTTATTAAATCCTCATCAATGGTACTTATTAAATCCTCATCAATGGTACTTATTAAATCCTCATCAATGGTACTTATTAAATCCTCATCAATGGTACTTATTAAATCCTCATCAATGGTACTTATTAAATCCTCATCAGTGGTACTTATTAAATGCCGAAGTGATTTTCAGACACAGCCAAATATGTATGTATTTCAGTAGCGCCCTCTAGTTTTAGAGCATTTATTTGCAAAGTGTGCCCCCCCACTAATTTCCTGTAGGGTCGATATTAAGTAGCATAGTTAACAATGGCGTAGCTCTGCCTGAAAAAGTGGGGGGGGGGGGGGGGGCACAACATCCCAAAATTTCTAACAAGCCAAAAAAAAAAGGGGGGGGGGAGAGGGAAATATTTAAAAAAAAAAAAAAAAAAAAAGATCTTTTCATGTTCTTTGTGCACAAATTTTAACATTTCTGGTGCAGTCTAAATTTTAAGTACATGAATAAATGTTTGGCGAGCGGTAGCGAGCCAGGAAATTTTTTTTAGCAAAATATTGACTTATCAGAAAATACTTTTTATCATTAATAAGTACATGTAATAATATTCTATATAGTTTGAGTTAAATGTCTTCATGTACATTGATAAAGTAATATGTATAAAGGATGGATCAGAATAGCGATATTATTCAGAAAGTCAATAAAGAACTGGCGAGCGGTAGCGAGCCAAAGAAAAGATTTGAAAATTGACCGAAAATTTGTAGATTTATGGTACAAAATGTTGCTATTTCAAACAATGTTAATGCATCATAAAAATTTGTGATTGAAAAGTGAAGTGGTTGTCCCCCCCCCCACACACACACTTTCAAAGTGGGGGGGGGGGGGGGGTCATGTGCCCCCGCTGCCCCCCCCCCCCTTTCTCCTACGCCCTTGGTTAAATACATTCTATGACCAAAGTAGCATTGGAGGGAAGGTGCTAGGATGTCAAACCCCTTTAATTTCGACGATATTTTTGGTGAAATGACAAAGTTCCGAAATAGCGAAATAATTTTAATTATATGATCATAAAGATGATAACTATAATATATAATTGATAAAGGGCTCAAACAAAGCTTCTCTCCGGCGACAGAGCTGGAAAGAAGTAATTATTACACTTTAAACATTCATTCACGGGGAACAAGTTTTACTGTTCCACGCCGCAAAAGAAATTATTACTTACAATTTGTTATATATGACTGTGTGACATGATTGTTGTCTTAACGTGGATATCGAAAGCTTCGTAGTGTATGATTTATTTTAAAACTTTTTTTATTTACTGAAAAACTGCAAATAAGATATTTAGTCCTAATAATAATTCTTGTCATTACTCATTCTTTTTACCTTTGACAAAATTTCTTTAGTATGATCATCACTTTGGGCACAAATTGCAAATAAGATATTTAGTCCTAATAATAATTCTTGTCATTACTTATTCTTTTTACCTTTGACAAAATTTCTCTAGTATGATCATCACTTTGGGCACAACATAGTTGTTCATTGTGTCCCAGCCTTAATATTCCACTGTATAAAGTTTCATTCGATCGAACACTGTTGTCCAAGTTGCATGAAAAGCAAAATTGTCCTTCTGTAATATTGAATCTTGAAACATGATCCAATTTGTTGCATTTTGATCGGTTTTCATTACTTTCTTCACCAAAATGTCCTCTCTGCCACAGCACACACAATAATGATATTAAGAAGATAATATTGAAAACAAAAGAAACTGTCAACACTTTTCGAAGCATATTCCATAGCTAACTTTGAGAAATTGCTTCTTTAATACTAAATGTTAATAAAAGCTTCTTTTCTTGTTAAAGAGACGTTCTTCCTGTTATATGTTATTCTTGGAAGGATTTTAAAGTGCATGTATAATTATACCTATGTCCAAAGTATTTAAATGCAAATAATCGATGTATATGATTATGTCATGCTCAAGATAAAAGATCAAATATACGGGTACCAGGAATTACATACGATCTTCCGGGTATGGAATTAAAATCAAATGTACTAGAATGCCAACATTACGGTTGGTTAAAAGCGGATCAATAGTTAAACAATTACAAGGTACTGCATGAATGTCATGTATCCGATTTTAAATATCTCAAAACATGAAGAAACTATGGCATAAGTGTGTACACGTACGTACGTGTACATGCAACTAGACACTTGAACTCTGTATGCGCATTTGTTATCATATTAGCGGGCCTTTATATACACCGCCTGGGATCGAAACGGATGTTGTGATTTTACACTTTAATTTGTGATATCAAAAAATAAAATTGTGATATCAAAAAATGAATTTGTGATATCAAAAAATAAATTTGCGATATCAAAAAATAAATTTGTGAAATCAAAAAATAGGGAATAAATAGTAAAACGGCGCCTCATATCTGAAAAGTTCATAGTTTTTGCAAACACTTCAATAGTTTGTCGACGAGAGAAAATCATTCCCTTTGACGAACTAAAAACTATAGACATTCTCATTAGGTATTGCCCTACTGCAACGTATCATCAATTTTGTGCAGTATCACTCAAACGATGAAAAAAAAAAATCGTAAGGAATCGCAACATCATACGTTTCGATCACGCGGTGTACATAGCTTCTACCGGGTTTTTTTTTTTCGGGGTGGGGGTCCTGGTCAAGATCGAAGGGGCGCAAAACTTCTAGGGGGTCCAGATGCACACTGCCTCTCCCACTTGTATATCAGGAAATATTAGAGATTGTTTTACAAGGAAATCTATTATACATAACATAGAAAAGAAGCATGGGCGCTACGAACTTTTATGTGTTTATCTTGTTTCGGTGACACCCCCCCCCCCCCCCCCCATTCCCAGTTCGTAGATTTGGTTCAGAAATAGCCATTTGAACATTTTCTCAAACTTACTTTTATTATCTTATGATAAACCACCATAAGAATTTAGCAAGTGTATTGATGGTGACATAATTTGGATAAGTGTGACCACATGATCAAGAATCCCCCCTTCATGTATGATGACTGGAACCAACTTACCCGATTGTAAACCACTATAGCTTCCCCTTTAAGGTATTCAATTACTAATGAAGGAAATTATGCCAAAATCATTGAAATTACGTATATTCATCATTAAATATCTTTCTGTGTGTCATGTGATATTTCAAAATCTTTTATACTAGCCTGTTAGATATATATCGAAATAAGAAATATTTTGAAAAGGGCCATATTTAGGAGTTATGTCCCCTTGTTGAAAAAAATGGGGAAAATGCAGAAAAAAAAACTATTTGGTGATCGAACTTTTGATTTTTCAGCGCAATTTGATGAAATATATTTTTTCCAGAAATTTTTGACCAATCGATATTTGATGTCCCATCATTCTGCTGAAAATTTTTAGAAAAATTAACTTTTTACCATAGAGTTCAATGTAAACTGTAAGGGCCCATAACTCGATCTTAAATTGACCATTTTTTTTAACATCTAAATTGGTCAAAAATTTTCAATTAAGTATGCTGTGATTTATGGTCTCATGATTCCATAAATACCCATTGAATATCTTAACAGATTTTCTTCTAGATTGACATACGATATGCATGTTCCATTAAACAATGAAAAAAGTGAGAATACCCCGTTGTCATCTTTGACAGTTAAACAGCTCAAAAGTAGTCTCACATTTTGAGGTCAAGGTCTCAAGGTCAAATTTGGTATCCATGGAAAAGTCTTGCCACATGGAATCCATATGTGAAATATGAAAGCCACATCACTTACCATTCAAAAGTTATGACCAATGTTAAAGTTTTTCAAAAGTAGATGAAACTCCAAGGTCAAGATTACAAGGTCAGATTTGGTATCCATGAAAAGGTCTTGCCACAAGGAATACACATGTAAAATATGAAAGCCCTATCACTTACCAGTTAAAACGTTTTGAAAAGTAGATCAAAGATCCAAGGTCAATGTCACAAGGTAGAAATTTTTGGTATCCATATGAAGGTCTTGTCACAAGGAATACACATGAGAAATATAAAAGTCCTATCACTTACCATTCAAAAGTTATGGTTAAGGTTTTAGTTTTTGAAAAGTAGGTCAAACTCCAATGTCAAGGTCATAAGGTCAAAAATATTTTGTTATCCATGGAAAGGTCTTGTCACAAGGAATACATTTACGAAAGCGGGGGACAGAATTCATTTTCGCATTAGTTCTGCTACCAAAGATTCAAACATCAGAATAATATTCTATTTACTATACTAATTAAAAGTGAGATAATTAGAAATTCGAACTTCGACATGTTCGAGTTTCTTAAACTCTAGGTTTTTTGGTCAAAATGTTGATTTTTTTTGTATGAATTATTGTACTATTTATAGAAAAATTCATTTTACTCAAAACTTATTCGGGCACATATTGGTTTGACTGCTTTGGGATAAAGCAATACCATAGCTCTATACGTAGAAAAAATTGTGCAAGTGTAGACCTTCTAGTATTAATAAAATAACGAGTTGTTACCATGGCAATATGCAAAATCGTATTCACAAGAAAACACTCCTATTAGAACTGTTCCTTTTATTAGAATTGCTCCAAATAGCCTTAAATTCATACACAAGCTATAAAAATCCCGAAAATAAGGATAAATTGGAATTTTTGAAATTTCTTGCATTGCAGAGATATGAAAAGTAATGATGTGGTATTCTGTAAAAAGACGAAAATATTAAAAATCTTCTCGAACTATTCAAACCAAAAAAAAAAAAATATCAAAATTATTTAGATATTTTTTTGTTTGTTTGAATAGTTCGAGAAGATGTTCCTCTACATGTATGTGGACAATAACATGTCCATCTTTTGACGTGTTTGATCTTAAAAATAATACTAGTATGAAGAGGTTTTTTTTCTTTAATCACAATTTCTATGATAAATTTTTCGAATTTTTATGATATCGCATGGTTACCATGATTAGATTACATGATTAAAGATACGAAAAATTTATCAAAAGATGTACATTTTAAATGATTATTCAATATGAGTCGTTGACCGCCGCCAGTCAAGACCTAGGCTACGTGAAAGCATAACACAGTGGCGGATCCAGAGTGGCAAGTGGGGGGGTTTTGTATCGAACCAAAGGGTCGATTCGAGGCACGAAGTGCCGAGCGGGGGAGGGTACGGGAGGGGGTTTCCCCCTCCTGTAGGTGGGGGTGCGGGGGGCCTCCCCCGGAAATTTTTTGAATAAATGGAATAAAATGGTGCATTCTGGAGCACATTTTCTCCTTACCTTCTCGTATATTCAGACCATTTTTCCACTCAATTTATGTGGTAAATAAATATTTCTAAATAAAATAATTTCTCCTTTACTAACTGCTGGCAGGGGCGTAGCCAGGGTGTTTTCGATATGGACGTCTATAAAGAAGGGTTGGACTAAGAACTTCAGCTGTCTGGGGGCACAGACACGTTTTGGGGGGATGACTTGCGAGGCCCGAAGGGTCAAGTGGGGACAGTATGGAAATATGTTACCCATCCCCTTGAAGGGGGTCCCCTGTGAAAATTTTGAAAAAAAAAATGAAGCAAATTGCTGACCTCTGGAGCGTATTTGAGCTGAATTTAGATGGGATAACGCATATGATTCGATGTCAGCAGACGATGAACCGTATCTAAGATGAAAAAACTTGAGATGTGAACATGACATTCCTTAATGCTAGGTTTACACTTAGCCACGATGCCCTACGATGTCTACGATTGAGCAAAATCGTGGAGCTCCACGATTCTATAAATGAAATTTGGTCTTCGCACGCTCTCCGACGCTCCATCACGCTCTGATACGCGCTGTAGCGATTTGTAACGATTGTAGATAAGATCTGTTACGATTTGCATCCCGTTCTCTCAAGCTTCGTTGCGTTCCCGCACGATTACCAAGATGAGCTATTACGCTTTGCCACGCTCTATCACGATTCCCTACGCTTATCAAGTTTTGTTGCGATCTGTTACGATGCAGGACTACGATTTGCCGCGATTTAACACGATTTGATATGAAATAGACAACCAGTTTCAATACCACTAGCAATATCCGAACAAGATTAAGCTTAATATCCTGGAAATTAATATTTTATATAGCAAAACGCAGGAAATGGCATATTGATGAATCTTATTTGATCTTTCTTTTTTCGATTATTAAAGTTTTTCTTGAGCAATTCAAATCTTTGATTGCGAGTAATTATTTAACTCGTTCGAAGACAATTAATGCAGCACCTCACTGATTATCAAGACTTTTTTTCTTAGTCTTCTTCATATGTTAGAAATTGTTGCGGATGTTAAAAACACTTTTAATCCATCAAAAACGGGTTGTCTTATTATAATTTTCATTATAGAAATATTGGAATCGCAACGAATCTTGTAGATCGTGGACTGAATCGTGGAAACCGTAACAAATCGTCAAACAGCGTGAGTAAAATCGTAGTGGATCGCACCAAGATCTCCTACGATCGCATATTACGATCTGTTGCGCTCTGTCAAGATTTGTTACGCTCTACTACGCTCCATCACGTTCACTACGCTCACCTACGCTCTCTCACGATGTAAGGATCAATCGGGACAATCGTAGCAATTTTTTTGAGAATCAAAAATTTTGCCACGATCTCTGCGATCTCCTACGATCATCACGATTCCACCACGCTCTCTTACGATCTCTAGGATTCACCTCAATCGGGGCAATCGGGGCGATCGTGGCTAAGTGTAAACCTAGCATTATAAATACTTATATATGTACGTCCACATAAAGTCTTTCCAATCGACCGCTCGCACTTTGTTAGCGATCGTTGTATCATGCGCGGATACAGCATTTTTGGTCAGAGGGGGTCAAAACTTTAAGGAAGTCCACCTATCATGTAGGTACATATATATCGGTGCACATGATGGGTAGGGGCAATTTTGTTAGCTTTCCTTTCACGTTTATTTTCATGAAGAATTGGCGAGCGTAGCGAGACGAAAATTTTTTAGATATGAAATATTAATTTGACTTGATTCGATCGAGATGATTATTTATAACATTGAATATTTCACTCCTTATATCAAGGAGCGGAGCGAATTTCATGAGAATAAATAGATACAGTAAGAGATGTATCATTTTCCAAATAATCAGACATCTTAAAATGACAAAACCTTGAAAAAGATGAAGGAGGTTACATCCTATGAAGTAAGGGACTGTTCAAAATATGAGTTCCTGAGACCCAAGACAATTATATAAAAATACTTAGTATGAACAATTGATAAGAATTAAGGAATTTTGCAGAAAAAATAGTTTTGTATTTGTAAATGGCGAGCGAAGCGAGCCGAAATTTTAGGTTTCAAAGCCCTTTCATGCATTTTAGACCCATTTCAATTAGGAATGGGCCAAAGCTGGACCCCATCTCCGACAATCTCAGGGGGGGGGGGGTTCCAGACCCCCGGTCCCCCCTCTGGATCCGCGCATGGTTGTATTGAGTTCTAATGAAACACGAGAAAATTACAAAAAATGCATTCAAATCGGTGGTTTCTGGAGTGTCTTTGATCTATTTCTGAACAGTAGTTTGCTTTAAATACTATTTCAAAAGACCCTCCCCCTTCTTTTTGGCAACTGGGGGAGGCGCTCTCCTTTTCTTTCGCGAGACGATGTGGACGTTCTTGCGTACAAATGTACGCCTGGCTTCGCCCCTGGCTTGTTGATTTGTCCTTGCTGTAACATGTACTTAGAATATTGGTACGATATCGAGTAAAAAATGTTGAGTATCATTGGGTTTTGGCTTTGAAAAATTGAATACTTAATTATAGGCCCCCGGAGCTTATTCGAGCTATATACAATGTTAAATATTTGCCCATTTTTCCAAGTATGTTTTTAACAAAATTTGTAGATGACAAAAATACTCAAACCGGGTATTTGAGGACAGAAATGTGTAGGTTTCGATCCCCGTACCATTTACATTGATTGTTTGACACACGTACATGTTTTGCAAATTATTTGAACATGTTCATATTATAGTATTTGTTAATGTTAATTTTCGGGAATAAAATAAACAGAAAACCCCCTCTACGACGTACATTACAAAAACTTCGCGATTGTTTGTACGAATCCACAAATACGCCAATTGATACGGTACGGTATCGAATCGATATATGCGATAGAATGTATCAGAAATTTTTGTAAATTTTGTTTCAAAATAGTGAATTCTGGTGGACATTAAGCAATTTTTTTATTACTCAGTGTGCAGGGTTTTTTCCGTGTTCTAATCTTACCAAAAAAAAAAAACAAAACAAAAAAAAATTTGGGAAACCGGGGGGGTTTTCCCGAACCCCCCCAAACCCCCCTAAATCCGCCCTTGTTAAACAATGACATTATCCTTATTTGTCATAATGCCATTTTTACGTTTGTACGTCTGTATTCAATAGTGCTGGTTAAAAGTGACCTGCGCAGCATTATTTCAAAATCGCATGCGCCTTCGCGCTTGGCACTATTTGCTTACATGAATAGATAACTCTATATTAGGCGTGAACATTATGAGTTACCCCCCGTTAAAAAACGGAAGAGAACATGGAATTATGGGATGTCTTGAGTTATGATCGCCATGTTGAATCTAGAAGATGTACACCAAAATGTTTATGTCTGTTAGATCCCTAACGAAGTCAATTTAAACAAATATTTATTCAGATTCAATTTCTTTTAGCTTCGATTTAAAATATTTGTTGCAAACATGAGTGCTTCTGACGACAGAAAAGCGAAAAAGAGGAAGCAGAAGAAAGGTCCTGTTGCCAAGACCCCAGCCCAAAACGAAGCGACATGTCAAAATTTAGCAGAGTCTTTTGGGCTCCCAAATTCCTCCGAAGATTCAATTTTATCTCCAGGTCTCGATTCAGAGGTAAATTTTACCGATTTATTTTTATTTCGACCACTTCTCGTGTATTTCTGAGTACGTGAAGGAAAATGACTTCTAGACGGACATTTTTGACACTGAGCCAACGAATATTGCAACCAAGAGATCAAGTGTTCTTTGTTGTTCTTCTTTGTTTTCTTATTTTAGAACAAATGATTGGTACAAGATGTAAAATAAGACTCCAACTGTTCAGACTAGGTTGACACATAATCATATTATAGGTTTTTCCATGGATTTCAATGTCACATTCTAGACCCCTTAAAATCTGTGTAAGGATTGTGGTCATTCTCCCAATTTTTATAAAAAAACATCACAAATTTATCTTCGCAATCGACCTTTTTCATATTATTGCGTAAGATCTGCATTGCAGACACCGAAAGACTTCAAAAAGTTTCATACATGCAGTGTCTCCAGATACGACGATTCGTATACATTTTAGTTTCCGGACGATTTTGAAGGTTTTTCAGCGATAACGCCTATGATGGAAAATTTTTGAATTTCTCTCAAATAATGCTTTGCCTCTCCTACAGATGCACATATCGAAAGAAAATGATTATCTAGAAATATGGTTTCTACACCGATTTTTTGACCCTATATTTCGGCCGTTTTTCGGGAATCACTGGAACATTTTCCAGAAACCTGATTTTAAAGCTGTCGATCTCAATCAATATCAGACCAAACAGGATAAATCTTAGATACTATTTTCTTCATTCTTTTCTACAAATGACTGTGTAAAAATAATTTTGGAAAAAAGTAATAATTTGCAAGTGAGTCTCATAGAAAAGAAAAAGAGCATCTTTATTGATGTATCACCATTCCTAAAAGTTATTGCAAGATTCTTGCAGAAAAGTAGTTCTGCTGATGGCAGAGATACTTTTTAGCTCGCCGGGACGAAAAAGTCTGGAGAGCTAATGCCATACCCTCGGCGTCGTTGTTGTCGTCGTCGTCCGTAGACAAAACTTTAACCTGGGCTATATCTCTTGAACTATAAGGGGTAGGGCTTTGATATTTCACATGTAGATACCTTGTGACAAGACCTTTCACTTGAGACCATGACCTTTGACCTAGTGACCTTGACCTTGGACTTTGACCTACTTTTCAAAAACTTTAACCTGGATTCTGACAAAAACCTGTATAGGCGAGCTATGTAATCTTTGATTACCCTATGTCACACACGAAATCAGAAAATATTGCTTTGTGCAGAATGTATCCAGGCTATTACTCATTTCATATGCATTATACATGTGTCATTGTCAGAGTTGCAGGCATGTACAAGCATAATAAGACATCTGATTTGTGTCAGTTTTACCATGTTTACTAAGATTACTTCTAAGGTCAAGGTCACACTTAGATATTTTTTACATGTACATGTATTGTCTATGTAAATTGTAATTTGTGTGCCTGACATGATGATTTTGATAAACACATACGATAACTATCAATAGAACAGCCAAGGCAAATTCATGCCTCAACACTTCATGAAGTTTTGTATATATAGGGAAATTGAAGTAAATTTAATAAAAACAAGGAAATCTTATTTTGTTTATGTACATGTACAATGAATATTTTGACCTGTTGCATAAAAAACTTAACTTAGATCAATGAATCTCAATGCAGTGATAAACAAATATTGAGGAGGGTCAGGTGTTGACATCACTGCTGCAGAAAAAATTTGGAGTCCTACAACTTAAATGGAAGACAGAAAATGCATACATTTTTAACAAATTATTACAAATACAATGCACAAAGATTTTAGAGATTTTTAAAGGAAAAATTATGCAATCTATAGTGTGGAGACAATGCTCTTTTTTTCTTAATTGCATACATGTACATTGTATTCAATACTGCTGTTTTCTTCAATATACTGTAATACATGTAATTTTGGGTTACTTGCTGTAGATTATTTGAGAACGATCACCTTTATAAAGTTTATTCCCTTTGATTCCATCTAGGTAAAAGCTGTTATTTTAAAAAAGATGCATTTGCAAATTATCATAGCGAATATGAACTCCTCATTTTCCTTTCACACAGCTGGCCAGTTCATTCATTTGCCATGCCACTGAGTCTTTCTTATTGTACGATATTGATGTAAGTATGGACTGCAGCCCTCGACTTGCTCTGAATGGGGTGGTATTGGTCGCACCCTGCCGTGAGAATTCCATCTCCTCCCTTTTTCCCCCTCTCCTTATTCCAGCCTTCTGTCTGAAAAGCAGGTTTTGCTTCACTTCTGTTAATCATTTTTGTATACCATCTACTTGTATACGTTATTACATGTTTGGAGATGATCTTGTTTCATGTATGATGCGCCCTTTGTTGAAAACCCGTGAACTATCTGCATGAAAAAAGGTACTCCTCTGTAATGGAGATCAATCTGATCAATTTATACTGCTCAAAGCTACCAGGAAATACAGACATGATGAAAGATTAACTGTAAGACTAGCATTGTCTTAATATCACAGTATTTGTGAAATAGTCTAAAATATGCTTACAAAATGTAGGTACTTGTTTAACAGAGAGCCCAATTTTCATGTTTTGAACTGAGTTTTTACAAGTGTTTACAACGGGATTCAGGTCATCTTTTTTATGTATAAGTAAAAGCATGATGATAATGTATAGTTCAAATGTTCTTACGTCCTCTGTTGCCTTCAAGATCTTTTAACCATGATGGTGCCCTTTTGTTTATCATTCCCTTTCGCTCTCTCTTGGTTCCTTCCTCTTCATCAATTTGAACTACTTCAACATGTTCAAGCCATGTGAATAACAAAAAGCATGTTTTATCTGATTTTGTTCCCCTTTGTTTCTCTTTAATTTTATTTGGAAGTTACACATATTATTTCATGGGGGTACATGCATATATACTTATAAAGCAAGGAAATATATGCAGCTTTATTTTGGCTGTTGAAAACTTAAACTTATGTGTGAGCAAGAATTACAAGTAAGAAGAAAGTCATTTAGGATCTTAAGTTATTCAAAACTTGTTCTCTTGATCATGTTGATAGAAATGAGAAATGTGCTATCATTTAGAGCACATGTTTTTGGAGAATGAATCACATTTATAGTATAAAGAAGAGCTTTAACATAATTTCTTAAGTTGTCTGCAGCTAAATGTCATCATGCTGGTACAAGTTTTTCCTCCATCAGTCTTTCTGTCAGTCTGTCTAGTAGTCATATTTCACATACTTGAAAAACAGTATACTTCCATCAAACTTGCAAGTACATGTATGGTCAAACAGCCAATGGTGGTCAAGTTTACTTTCAAGGTCACGATGGCTTTCAGGGTCATTCATGAAATAAGCGGCATATTTACTAGAACATCTTGTGTTTGAATATACATGTAGCTATGTGTATGTACATGTATAAGTTGAAATTCAGGCAATATATATTTTCTGTATGACTCCTAAGAAATGAAAAACATTTGAGTGTTTTCCAAAATCATTAATACAAGCATGGTGGTTGTTGAGAAATATAGTGTGCTTACTAATTTGGTTACATGTTTTGTGCACAGTTGTGTTCAGAGAACAATTTAAAGAACTGCCAAATGGATATATTCAAACTCTAATTAAAGGTCATTTTTATACCTAATGTATTTGCCTACAATTTGATGTTGATAAGCTACGTTACAAAAATTGTATATTAAGGATCCAGGACTAGGTTGTTGGTTGCTGAACTCTGTTGAAAGTCGATCAAACTAGAGGACAGTCACATACCAGATTTACTTAATTATGATGATAGAACTTATTAGAAGGACATGCAAGCTTCTTATCCGCAATTCTTTACATGACATACTTACTCAAACTTCATAGAGTAAATGCTGTAAATGATGTGTTAGCTCAGGAGAGTTCAATCATATTTCGTATTTTACACATACATTTTCACCAACACTTCCTATTCTCTATTTATAGACGATGCAGAAGCTGGAGAAGCTGATGGACGCGGATAAGGACTCTGAAATCCCTCAGTTACTGTCCCTATCTAGGGGACCTAACCCTTTCCTGGACAAGGAGAGATGTTTGTTATGTGGCTGTGAGAGAATAGATCCACCAGAGGCAGCGGCATTGAGGGCCAGTAAGTACCTCATTCATATCCTTGATTAACATATTCTGGGTATTCACAGGACTTCTTGACATCATAACTTACTTTAAATCACCTTGAAACAGAAGTTTAAGAATAAGGAACAAATATATTGACTTATTGTCAAGGTCAGAGGTCAAGGTCATATAAAAATGTTTTACTTCAAATATGAGGTTTTGAGGAGATATTACGCTTGTTTGGCATTTGATTTACATGAAAAGCAGATTTCTGAATGGATCTGATTATGGAGTATTTCTGTTCTGATGTATGTTCTATTAGTGATATGTTACAGTGCTTTGTAAATTGATCAAATTCTATTACAGATTCACCAGAGAAGAAGAGCAGCCATACACACTCCTTAGCTCAGGTATTATGTTTGACTGAATCAGTGTTATTATTCAAATACACATACTTGTACATTGTAACTGATACATGGACATACATTTTTTAATTCAGAACCTCTTAGGTTTCCTATTGATTTATGGATTTGTGTTTTCAGCTTCCTTTATGGGTTTGTCCAGACTGTAGGAAATCCACGGAGCAAGGGATGGACAGGAAGGCAAACATCTCCTCTTTTATGGTACATGTATGTATTAGACTTTCTTAACGATACTTGGAGAATTAGATGCAAATACTAGGACATACTGTAAATTGCTTTATTTTCGTCAGTACCAATTTTCGTCAATTCGTTCAAAATGACCATTTCGTCAGTACGTAAATTCGTCATCTAAGGGTCCATAAAACATAGATTTGTCTGTTCAAATGCCAACTTAACATTCAGGTATAGGCCGTATGCGTTTGTTTTCATTGTTTGTTTAACAATTATTTGTAAGCAAACAATTAGAGACATGTATACCACCTAGCTTGTTGTGAAAACATATTATTTGGTAATTAGAAGTACATTATATGCGACTTTGCGTGTGTATTCATTTTTCAATGATTTATCATTTGCCAGTCGTATTAACCATTTCCTTTCTACACCATATTTTGTCAGGAGTACATGTATTTATATTCGTCGGTACGTAATTTCGTCAAGGGAGGCACTGACGAAAATGACGAAAATTGGTACCTGACGAATAAAAACCAATTTACATTAATGTAAATTCCTGACTTTATCATGTTAATGAGATGAGCATCTAAAGCTCCTGAGGAGATCTTTGAAGTTTAATTTTAATTTTTTGATGTATTTATAGGAGGAGCCTGACCTTCCTCCAGAGCCTGCCGCGCTACCGTTTATAGATCCAGCCTTGGATTCTGAGCCGGTATCACCTGACGGCACCGTGTGTAACTGTGATGCATGTACAGAAAGAAGGTAAATCACCTAGTCATTATATCAGAGTCAAACATACAGATGTTATGTAAACGTTCATATGTAAAGCCTTTGGTAGAGCCATTTTATGTATTTTCTCTGAAGTCGGATAATTTTCAAAGTGAAATCATAAAGGTCAAATGACATCAATGAATGAACAGTAAAAAACCATGCTTTTGAATTTAATCAACCATTTAGAAATTCTCTTAGAAGTTTAATTAAGTGAAATTTCATCAATATAGTGTTTCTCAGACATAAATGTGATTACTTTTGATATTCCCTGGAAAATTTGTCCATTTTCTCCATAATCACATATGTATGACATGTATAATAGGCAAATTGAAGCTGAGCATGATAAGGAGACCCAGGAGTTACAGAATTGTTGGACGGAGCTCCGTAAGCTAGTCCGTGTGTTGTACGGCTGTAGGGAGGGGGACGTGTGCCCTGAGGAGGATCAGAATATACCTGATGAGGAGAAAGCAAAGGAACTGGTCCATAGGTATGGTATTACATTTTGTAATTGTCTGACTATAAGCTATGGATTTAGGAGGCAGTTGAAGTACATGTATCTTTAATTTCTTGAATCTGTCGAATTTCTTAGGTCTTCGGTCTCAACATAGGTATGCTGTGTTGGCATTGGGCATGATAGTGAGGCATTAAATGCACATCACATTCTATAGTTGAGATACATGTAAACAATTATATGAATTGTATAGTGGGCTGATTGAATTCTTTGCAGTTGAAAGCTTTAGTCTTGTTGATTTGACTAAAGTAGAACAAAAATACAAATCATACAAATGGTGCTTCTTTGTTTTATCCTATTTGATTATTTGAAAACCAAACTGTGTAAGAGTTTGATGATTTGTCAAGGAAAATATTGCCACCATGCTATATGCATATGAAAAGATGAATTTTTTTTCACTCAGCAATGAAGTATATGAAAATAGTCTGATTGCAGGAAAATAGTCTCATTGCATGCTATTCTATTCATTTCAGACTGTGCGCTAGAGATCCTCACCAACTATTTCTGAGGCTGGAATCCCAAGTGAGGGAATTTGTGATAGAGATGAAGGTCAAACTTCTGAAACAGCTCAATTCTGGCTACAAGACGCCTCCCGAGGCCAAGGCTTTTATACAGCTCCTGCTTGACGAATACGGTCATTTATGTGTAGTGTCACGCAAGATGGCAGAAATCCTTAATAAACTCGTAAGTTACATGTCCATCCTTTACATGTACATGTGGTGTATCTTGTAAAAATGTAATTTGACCAAAAGTTCAGCAAAAGTAGAGGGTATGAACATTTTTTCTTTTCTCTCTTTACATTTACAGTTAAAGATACAGTGGTACTTGCATGTAAAAATTGGATTAAAAAAAAACTTTTATAAATATGTGAATACATCTTCTATGACATAAATGAAAATTTCTATCCGTCGAAATATTTATTTTGATGATAGACAGGAAATTTAAAGTACATGTATTATTTAATTTACAGAAGAATGACCATCTTGTGAAATTCCACCTTACTTGGGAACTCCACAATAAACACCTGTTCCAGTCCATAGCTTATACAGAACCCTCCATACAAAGTAGTCTACATCTCATTATATCTCAACTCCGGTAAGTCAATATCTTAATAACCCTCCATACAAAGTAGTCTACATCTCATTATATCTCAACTCTGGTAAGTCAATATCTTAATAACCCTCCATACAAAGTAGTCTACATCTCATTATATCTCAACTCCGGTAAGTCAATATCTCAATAACCCTCCATACAAATTTGTCTGCATCTCATAATATCTAAACTCTTGTGAGTCGGTATCTCAATAACCCTCCATATAAAGTAGTCTACATCTCATTATATCTCAACTCCGGTAAGTCAGTATCTCAATAACCCTCCATACAAAGTAGTCTACATCTCATAACATCTCAACTCCGGTAAGTTAATATCTCAATAACCATACAAAGTAGTCTACATCTCATTATATCTCAACTCCGGTATGTTAATATCTCAATAACCTCCATACAAAGTAGTCTACATCTCATTATATCTCTAGTCTGGTAAGTCAATATCTCAATACCTCTCCATACAAAGTAGTCTACATCTCATAATATCTAAACTCTGGTGAGTCAGTATCTCAATAACCCTCCATACAAAGTCTACATCTCATTATATCTCTAGTCTGGTGAGTCAACATCTCAACCCTCCATACAAAGTAGTCTACATCTCATTATATCTCAACTCCGGTAAGTTAATATCTCAATAACCCTCCATACAAAGTCTACATCTCATAATATCTAAACTCTGGTGAGTCAGTATCTCAATAACCCTCCATATAAAGTAGTCTACATCTCATAATATCTAAACTCTGGTGAGTCAGTATCTCAATAACCTCCAAACAAAGTAGTCTGTATCTCATCTTATTAAATGATCAGGAATTACTGCCGATTTTGCTTATTTCTGATTGGTGGAGACGCTGTTTGATAGAGTGTACCTCAGAGTGAGTTGACCGCTAACAGTCTGTATAGTCACGAGTAGACCTCATCAACAGCCAATAATTGTATAATATCTAAACTCCGGTGAGTCAGTATCTCAATAACCCTCCATACAAAGTAGTCTACATCTCATTATATCTCAACTCTGGTAAGTCAATATCTCAATAAACCTCCATACAAAGTAGTCTGCATCTCATTATTTTTCCCACTTGAGACTGAGAACTCTCCAATTTTCCTGGGGTGAGATAAATCGATCTCACCCTCTGACGTCATCAATCTCACCCTCTGGTGTCATCGCTACCAAAGTGATGTTATGAAAGTAAGGCAACAAACAGGTGATTTTAACAGACACTCTAGTTGACGACATGGGAGAAAAACAATCAAACACCACTATGAGGGAGGGGTGGCTATTTCTCAACCCTCGTGTAAAAATTTTGCTTGTCCATGACTCGGCAAGCCTCATCATGGACTTGCAAAATTTGTACACCTGGGTTCCATCCCTCCCTCATGGTGGTGTAAGATTATATTAATCTCAACTCCAGTGAGGCAGTATCTCATTAACCCTCCATACAAAGTAGTCTGCATCTCATTATATCTCAACTCCCGTAAGTCAATATCTCAATAACCCTCCATACAAAGTAGTCTGCATCTCATTATATCTCAACTCCGGTGAGTCAATATCTCAATGACCCTCCGTACAAAGAAGTCTGCTTCTCATTATATCTGAACTCTGGTGATTCAATATCTTGAATTTCAGGTTAGCTCTATAGTGAATTTATTTTTTATCTCATTATGTCTCAACTCAGGCTGAGTCTGTAACTCATTACATCTTAATTTGGGTGAGTAAATATCTCAAATCTTGTAATCTCTACAATGAATAGATTCCCGGTGGAAAGCGGTGTGAGACAACTCTGTTTAGCAGTTGAGTAGAGATTTGAGATCTACATGTACATACATGTAATTATCTCATCCTGTCTCAAATCACATTAGTAAACTTGTACATGTCTATTTTCCAATAATTCCATTAGTCGCATGAACCAATCAAGTAGCCATTGAGCTGCGAGTGGAATTACTGGATAATAAACCATGGTTGAGGTTGTTGTTATTTCTGTTCTAAAATATTCTGATTATAGCAGATGACAAGTAGTGTTGCTGCAGTAGCTTTCAGAAAATGACAGGTCTTCAGAAAATCAATTGCAGACTATGCACATAAGCAGGTGTAACTTATGTTGTAAATTACAGGCGCCTAGCTGCCCATACGCAAGTACGCAACTGTGTACACAACATTTTGCAAAAAAAAAGAGAAAAAAGTAGATAAATGACTAAATAAAAAAATTAAAATGAAATGTTCAGAAAATAATCACAGTAGAAACAAAGAAGGTAAATATAACCTCACAAAAACGATATTATTTGAAAAAATGTGCAAATAGATATATACATCGAACTTTGAATCGAATCGAACTTCGTCATTTGCTTTATACTTGAATATTAGCCATTTACATGGGAAATCAGGTGTTTCAAATCGCCATATTTCACAAGCTTCCGGGGGCTTCGCCCCCTGGACCCACTGGGGCCTCAGGGCGGCCCCCAGACCACCTAACTAGACTGATTTGAGTACACGTCATTTCTACTCTGGCTACGCGCCTGAATTAGACCATTCAGGAGCTCTGCAGCACATAAAGGGAGAAAATCTCCAATCATTATGATAGACAGTATTGCATTGTTAGTCATGAGAAAACATATCTGTTTTTTTTTTTTAGGAATCCCAAAACACTAGGAGAATTATTTAGTTGCTATTCACTTGGAAAATTATTATGTTACTATACAGTAAGAGTTTTACTCATGCATGTTTTCAAATTATGTTACAGGCTAGGTGCTGCGTCCAAGGAGTCCTACAATGAGGATACCTACCCTAACCTTCTACATCGCTACCTTAAGTTTGATGATGAAATGTCTGTGATATCTGTAGTATGGAGGGATAGTCATCAGCTCATAGAACAGTATAACGAGGAACAGGTGGGTAATCCAGGATCTTTTACATACAAACTTATAGTTTTAGCTTTCGAATTTTGGGTTTAGATTTAAATTTAGAACACGGTAAAGTGTCCTTTACTGTAAATGTGGTAAATTCCGCGATTATAACATGAATACGATTCGCTTTAGGGAAATATTCAAGATATAAAGGTCTCTGCTTTTGTAAGAGTGCAGCAGATATATTTTTGCATGGGGAAAATTTTTTGGAAGCCTCTAGGTTCGTTACATATGTAAAAATTAAACAACATGCATCATGAGATTCGTGAGTAAAGGAGTATTGTGCATTGAAAATTAATTGGAATTGATCTTTTGTTTTTCAGTCAGCATTGAAATTGAAGCAAAAGATGTTGAAGGAGGATTGGGAATTTTTCAAAGCTCAACGAAAAATATTGGAAGACCACGTCGCCAAGAATTCCAAATCTCCAGTCTCTCATTCACATTGGTAAATATTTGAAAAAAAAAATAATGAGTAAAATCATTGTAGAAATCCTTATTCAGCAGTCAGTTTAATGAAAACTTACAGTAACTTAAAGTTAATCTAGTTTTATCTAGAATTCATGTAACATGGCTTATTTGATGTTTAAACGTCCTGCTCAGTAAAATCTTACACCTAATGTATTACTTTATTTCAGTGCCGACCAGCTCTTTTCCAGTAGTAGTTTCGAGGCTCAGTTCACGGAAACAATGAGGCTGATGTTACAGGGCTCCAAACCCAGTGCTGAAGAGTGCTACTGCTCAAGGTGTAACCGTAAAAGGTACACTTAGTCATGATTTTCTTTTTTCTTCAGCTTCAGGCAATGATGTTGATGTATCATGTAAACATTTACATGTACAACAAAGTAATTAAAGATATGAATTTGAAAAATTCCAAGTTGTAAATTTCTGTCGGTAATTGACTCTTTCAGGGCTTCAAGAAAGAGCACTCCAAAATTAAAACTATTTGTATTAGAAAAAACAGAGTGTACAGCCGTAAGTCTATAATGTACATGAATATATCTTGCGTATACATGTATTTTCTTTTAAAATATATGAATCTCTTGCAGATGTCCGTGTGATGAGTGTACCATTACACACATGATAACCTGTGGTATTATCAATCCTGAAGCATTAGAGGCCAGTAACTCTAACCATCCCACGTTCCTCCACGACCCTAACAGATACCGAATTGACGTTAGTCCCCCATCAATGAGCAGCACCACATCCAGTAGCGGGTCTTCAAGTCCTATCCTGGTAGATCACGAGAGACGAATTCTTCCTTTTGATGTCAATGAAACTCAGAATGAAGGGTAATTTCATCTTTTACATCAATATACATGTAATTTTGAATTGTGATGTACATTTACTTGTTGTGTGAATTTTAATTCTAATATGAACAACTGTAGGTCTTTTGCAAATATTTCAAACAAGTGAGAATTGATAGAAAATATAATGGTTTGTCTCCGAAGAAGAATGATTGGTCAGTTTTTTTCTTAATATACACAGTATTTAAATGTTGAATGAAGCTTTTAAATTAATCTTGATTTTACCATGCAGACAAATTATAAATTTATCAATTTATAGAAAAAAGGGTTGTGATGTTGATTAAACTATTGCCCAACTTGCGCAATAGAAAAAAAAATAGAAAAAAGGGTTGTGATGTTGATTAAACTATTGCCCAATCCCATTTCGCTTGATATGTTGAAAAACTTAGTAGAATCATGTATGGTAACACATATCTATCTTTATTCAGACAAGAAGACGAAATTCAAGAGGAGATAGAGAACAGCCAATCAGGGGAAGGGGATGAAGGTGATGATGGTATGGATCTAGAGGACGACGACGATGATGATGATGATGACGATGACGATGATGACTATGATTTAGATGACGATGATGATGATGATGACGATGATGAGGAAGAGGATGAAGAAGAAGAGGAGGAACTTAATGTTGATACAAAGAAAGAAGATCTGACAGCAAAACTGACGGAGATTTCCTCCAAACCATGGTTGAACGATCCGGACGATGATGGCGCTGAGGAACTCATTAATGAGAAGTGTGATTGCTTCCATTGTGTGTCGCAGGCCCAGGCAGAGCAAATGGTAAGTGGGTCTAATATTCCGCAAGTTTTGCCAAAAATAGTGGTATGTCCTCTGTTTACATGTATCATTAGATTTTACAGGATCTTCAATTGTTGTAATTATACGCTGTCATTTCGTCTCTGATTTATACCAGTTCTTGGGAATCTTCTTTTCAAAACAATTCAGAAATTTGCAAAAAAATGTTTGACTTTACATTTATTACAGTAACCTACATGTACATGTACTTGCAGAAACTCGCTGTTTAAACGTTAATTACGCTATGTATGCATGAAGTATCAGTACAGTATTTATCTTTTAATATTTTCAGATTAAGCTGAATGAGAATTCTTGCCAGTGTTATGTCTGCCTGCGACAGAAAGGGCAAACCATTTCCACCTCTCTGCCTCAGCAGGTTACCACGGAGACATCGCGCCCCGGTGAGCTGCACCTCTATCCTCATATACACGGTTCGTCGGGTCTCCATAATCTTCCCAGTCACCATGTACGTCCTCTACTCCCTACTCAGCTCTATGATCTACACATGCCGCCAGTCAGACAACCCAAACCTCTTCTACAAACTTCCACCAAAGTTCCTCTCAAACTCGACTTTGACTCGCCGGAGGGCATACATGAACATATCTACCATGCATACGGGGAGTGGGACAACACATATGACGCTCGAATGCTCCTACCAAAGTATGGCACCTTAGGCACAGAATTGCTGCCACCCCCTCCACTTACAACAAATTTTTCCACTACGAATTTCCTAACGGAGCCTTTCTCGGTGGCGACACAAACATTCGGCAATACGGCAGCATCGTCTGCCTCTTCCACATCCAGTGCTTTCAAGACCTCCATCAATACTGCCCTTTCATTTGCCACCACCAAAGGATCTGATTCCATTGTGACTGCCAACCATGACCAAAAGGCACCGAAAGTTAGTCGTACCGAGTCACTGAACAAAAACCTGTCACCACCTTGTACAAGGCCAGTACCTCTCGGTGGCAATATATCTCAACAGAAGGGGATGATGGCCAAGGGGGATGGAGATAAAGTACAGCATTCTCAACACTGCCGACATCATAACTCCTCACTGATGAACAAGAATAACGGTAACAATAACAACAACAGTATAATGGCTCATAACCACAATAACAACACCTCTGGTCTACAAGGTAAAGTACCCCAAGACTTCATCCAAACGGCTGCCAGAAACATACGAGAAAATGCCAAGGAAGGGATGCAGCGAATCCAGCACTTTGCCAACCGGCTCAACACCAATAATTCCCATTCCTGCAATCATAATTTACCGAACGCACAAGGGCATTCCCATAATACCTCCAATTCCGGTGACCATGTTCATGTTGGAAGCTGTCCCAACTCTGTTGCCATGGCAACAACTGTCAACAACGTCAGTGTGGGAACATCGACTGTGTGCATGGACCAGGACTGTGAGGGTCACTGTGACGAAAACTGTGATAGCGTTGATGACAGTTGCTCAGAGCAAAGCTCCTCCACCTCAACGTCCAATCAGAAAGAAGGAAAATACTGTGATTGCTGTTACTGCGAATTCTTTGGTCATGGAAATGTAAGTCCCATCCTACATTGTTTTTTTATCTTGCATTTAAATACCCATGGTTTCCAAAAAGAAGATACGATGTAAATCAATGTCTCACGCATGATTTGTATGTAATAAATCTTCTTGAAACTTTGTCCTTACTTGAATACGTTGTCTGAATTTTACCTGAGACTATTTTCACCATACACACTTAATGAATCACAGTTGCTAGGAACTTTGGATCTTGCTTGTTTGACTGTTTCAAATTATGTTTGATCTTTACATATAAGATATTTTTTATGTTTCCATTTAACAGCCTCCTGTGGCTCCTACCAGTAAGAATTATGCTGAGATGAGAGACAGGTTACGTCTAAGACTCAAAAGAAAGGTAAGACTTGTACTTGTACTTTGTAGATTTGTTACGAACTGCAACTCTGTTTTATCCAAGTCTGTCTTCCCTGCTTTGTCTTTACAGACTAAACTTTCTTTTGAACTTAAAAAATTGAAATGAGTTTTGGGTCCATAAAAGACTTTCCTTACATGCATCAAAAAGTCTTATAATTCAGTAAAACTGTACTTTTACCAAATGTTTGAAATGTAAAGAACATGTACAGTACATGTTTATGAACTGCTGTGAATATAGGCACATATATCAGCATGTACTAAGGAATACTTATACAAAGTTCTTGGTTTCCTTTTACAGAAAGAGGCCTGTCAGGACGACATGGGGAACTGCCTGGTGGCTCGGAGCAATCACACAAAGGTACAGAAACAACTCGAGTCACAAGGCCTCGATGAACTCATTAAGTATATCAATGGTACAGATCAGAAAGACGCGCAGAATTCAGAAAAGTCCACCAAAGCTGCCAAACGAGCTCGACAGAAACAAAGAAAGGTGAGTTCACAATTTAAAGCGACATGTAAATGATGTTGCTTGTTGAGATACATTTACTTTGTTTGAACTATTATTATGAGTTGTCAGAGTTTGCATTTATCAGATTGTTTTACACAGTAATGATGATGTAAAAGATTCTTTTATTAGTTGGTTAGAAGGTCAATATCTTTATTTGAAATTGATATTCATATGCTACATTATAATGATTATTTGGATGAGACCTTATTTGGATGAGACCTTATTTGGATGTGACCTTTTATTGCAGGCTGAAGAAAAAGCACGACTTGAGGCAGAAAGACTTAGGTTGGAGGAAGAAAGGAAAGAACAAGAAAGGAAGGAAAAAGAGAAGGAGATGGAAAAGAACCTAGCAAACGCTGCCAAGCTGGAAAACTCTAAAAACAATCAGAAAAGGAAGAAAAAGAAAGAAAAGTCCAAAGGATCAGAGGTTCTGATAAACTTAACACAACCAGTAACAAATAATGTAGCCAGTGTCCGAGAACCACCGGTTGGGGAGGAAGGGGACATAGGGGAGAAGGGAAGTAAAAACTACAACACCTCAAATAAGAACAACAACTCTCAAACTAAATCCTCAAAACCTGCAGTGAAGGTAAAAGACGAGAGAGCAGATCTCAAATCAGCCAAAACTCCTGGTACATCCAGATTAACGGCCAGTAATGGAGTGGAAATGCCAGTTTGTCGTAAGGAAAGTCACTTATCTAAGTCAAAACAAGATGTAGGGCACGGGAAAGGTCTGCAGAAAGATGTAAGGACTGTGGAGAATGGTGCCAAGGTACAGAGGATAGATAGGGCCAAGTCTGAGGAGAAAGGCAGTGCTAAAGTTTTGATTACAGACAAGAAGATCAAGGTCAGTGAGCAGAACGATCAGCCCTTAAAGAAAGCCAAGAAAATCACCAGTGTTACTCAAGCTACAATAAACACTAGCAATGAAGCAGCAAGGAAATCAGGATCTCCTCAGCCTGTACAAAAATCTAGTAAAACTCAAACAGCAGCCAAATTACCTACAGTGGTATCAAAGGAAGGGGAACAGCAGATACGAAATGGACCAAGTGTCCTTCAGATGTCACGGCCTCATTCTCAACAAGGCGTGGTCAATCAGCAGCCCCAGGGTCAGAAACAACCTGCTTTTGGACAGATCCCTCAGCCTCCTCCAAACATGGTCCATCTCATGAAACAGCAGGTACCAAATCAACCAATGACAAAACAACAACTGCAACAGCATCATCAACAGTTCCTAAAGCAACAAGCAATGAGTGCTGGAAAGCCTGTGCCTGTACAAAACCTGCAGCAACATCTAGCAAAGATTGTCAGTCAGCAGAAGTCAGGACGAGCAACAGTGCAGTTGCAACCTGCGCAACAGCAACTAAAGAACCCAGCTCCACCAAATCTTGTTCAGAAGAATGGCCAGTCTCAACAGCAATTACAACATAATCATCAGCATCAGCAACAATCCAGTATGAAGGTCCCTCAACAACCTGTCAACCACAAACAGCAACCTATGGTGCAAGAAAAACCAGATACTCAGCAACACCGACAAGTCAGCCGTAGCAACCAACAACCAGATTCTCATGGATCAGTTTCTCAGCAGAGTCCAAGATCAGTTCCACAGAGCCCAAGGCAAAACCATCAGAAGCAACCTGTTCCACTTCACAATGGTACCATACCAAACAAGGCCCTAGACAAGGGAAGGAACAATTCAGCTATACACAGCAAAAATCCTCCTAGTGGTCCCATATTGCAGAACGGAACTGTTGGGTCAGGCTTCAAACATCCACCCTCACCCCACCCAGGGAGCGGGGTCAAGGGTCAGCAAGATGGGCGTCGCAATGAGGGGAATAAAGCTAAACAGGAGGACTCTCCACCTTCACAAGAACAGGTACAGAAATAAATAAGTTATCTAACATTTATAGCATCATAGCCTGGGAAAAACTCGAATTCAAATACATGTGTGCTGTAATAATGAATAACTTTGGCTGTGGGAAAATTTTGTAATACTGTAAATTGGTTTTTATTCATCAGGTACCAATTTTCGTCTGTGCCTCCCTTGACGAAATTACGTATCGACGAATATAATTACTCCTAACAAAATATAGTGTAGAAAGGAAAAATTGAATCTTTTAAGAGTTAATACGACAGACAAATGATAAATCATTGAAAAATGAATACGCACACAAAGGCGCATATAATGTACTTTTAATTACCGAATTGTCTCTAATTGTTTGTTTACCAATAATTGTTAAACAAACAATGACAACAAACGCATACGGCCCATACCTGAATATCAAGTTGGCATTTGAACAGACGAATTTATATTTTAGGGACCCTTGGATGACAAATTTACGTACTGACGAAATGGTAATTTTGAACAAATTGACGAAAATTGGTACTGACGAAAATAAAGCAATTTACAGTAGTTACATCAATACATTATGCTTAGGGGAAATATTTGCAATATGAACATATCTGCCTTTGTAAGAATGCAGCAGGGTTATTTTCACGTGGGGAATTTTTTTCAATATCCCTTGATTCATGAAATGTACGAAAACTATATTTGACATAGACTTCCAACATGAGGAATTCAGTTTCTGTACTACATTTTATTCTATTTTTATTCCACAGAAAGGGCCCAAGAGCAAGAAGAACAAAAAGAAGAACAGAAACAGTGAGGATCTAACCACTGTGATAGGTAAGCCATGTAAACATGGAAAGATAAATCTTGTTTTCAAAGTTTATGAAAAGTGGCTTGAAGAGGTCAGTGCCCAGCTCGAACTACAGGCAGCTCAAATTTACCTTCCGCTAGCCTACTCTACAACATCACTGCCACAGACTTCCACCCTAAAGCATGTCTTAACATAATGCTATTATGACAAGTTGAGTACTGTCTGCCATTACATTTGGGCAGGATTCTTTGAGTCTGACAGACATTGTTTTGACTGTAAAGAGAAGACAACTCTACGTGGAGAATGTGACGAGCTAACACATTTTAGACCTGTTTGTTAGTAAACACAATTAAAAGCAATATTTTTCAGTATATCTCAATCATTTTATCTGTTCACCCCCGAACTAGAATTTACTCTACTGTATTTTGTACTTTATTTTCGGGATAATGAAACTTTGTATTTTCTGCGACAGATGAGATCTTTCTGCCCAAGGACCTGTCTGAAGTAGAAAACGGAGAGATGGATGAAGTTGAAAAAGAATTAGAGGAATTTAAAAGGTAGATAACTATTTTACTCATTCTAATAAAAAGGACAGATATGTTGAATTCAGCTGTTATTATTAGGTTGGCTTTAAAAAATCTTAACACTTATCACAATTACAAGTGTGGGTTATGCATGTATATAATATAATATAATTATGATCATCTCGAGAGCAAATTACTACATGTATAAAGGACACACAGTGTGAAATGGTATATCTTGACTGCTGCACATTTTCATTATCAAGTTTCCAAAAAGGGTTGCCATGATGGCAGTTTGACTTTCTATTGAATAAACTGGAATATAAATATTGATGGTGTAATCTTATGTATCTGTCATACATGTATTTTTGGTTTTGGTAAGTTTACAGAAATTCAGTGTACATGTATTTATCGTGATCTCTTTTCTGTAGATTTTGCCTGGATTCCACACCTGTCAAGAGAGAGAAGCTGCAAGTCAACATGAATCTTAAGGACATCTTTGTGAAGAAAAAATCTGGCCTCGGCTGTAGTTAAAAACCTGTACCGCCATCTTGTCGTTAGAGTTAAAATAAGAATGAAGGAGACTTTTAGAACATCAACAAGAATAAGAACATAACTTTAAGCCAAACAGAAAACTGGCCTTTCTTCAACAGATGTTTTAATCTTTCTGAAATTACATGCAAGTATGCGTACTTTGTGCTGTTTTACAACATAATGTAATTTATGTCCTGTTATTTTATGACTTCCATCATGTTAGCGCTACAGTAACATGAAGTTTTATTGACAGGAATATCTGAACTGGAAAATTATGTGACCATAGTAATAGAAGTTGCAAGACGTTATTAAACAATTGGCTTCAGGAAAAAAGGATCAAGATTTGGGTGAAAATTTGTCAAGCTGTAATATTTTCAACATACATTATGTGTGACAGAATGATTGACTTTACGTTTGTATGACTCAATCTCATCATTTTGATCTATGACACCTTTACTTTCCAATACCTGGAAATCATTTAATGTACCAGCACAGTTGTAACGTGGTCATGTTGAGTGAGTGTAATTGCTACCAAGTTTAACGTCAATTTTTTTACGTTTTCTTGTTGATGCTACACGTTGTTGTTGCCTTCTTATTTTTATTTATATATTTTTTCCGTTGATTTTAATTGCTGGTTGATTGTGATGAGTTTTTATTTGTCAACTATGCAAACGTGTCTGGTCCTGTGAAACATGAAATATGCTTAGATGAAATATGTGTACTCATTGTAGAATTGAATCTTAAAGCTTTAAGAAAAAGCTTTGGACTCGTTATTGCCCTTACCCAAGTTATAAAGCATTCTTGTTTGAAAATGAGGATCATTTTTGCTTTGAAATGGATGAAGTTTGAAGCGTTCGAGGGAATGTTGAATTTTTATTGGGATGACTTTTAATTGTGACATGTGAAAATGTTCATATGTGGGTAGAACTGGTCAATTGACTGATCAGCTTCGCTTATCCATGGTTGATCGATCAAGGTATCATGCTTGATTGACCACAATAAGATGAAACGGTTCATTGAACCTGTCAGCTGATCTACATGTTACATGCATGCAAGTGTGAATGTCAGTTCTTATGTGTGAATAGAGTGAAATGTATTAATATATTTAAGTGTATATCTTAAGATTTCCTACATGGCCAAATACTGGAAATATTCATGTTGCAATGCAATGTAATAATTATGACACTGCTGTACTTGATCTTAAGTTTCGATTGTTTGCATGAGGTGTGATTACATTACCGTACCTAGATGAAGGTCCCTTCTGGTGTTCCACTCCGCAGATGGAGAAAATGGCAATACGAGGGGGGCTTTGTAGATAAAGTGCCACAGCCCTGATTTGAAGTGTGTCACCCCCCACTCCTTTTGACTGGTGTTATTTATGTTGAGCCTTTTATGATATTGAATGTATTGCGATGTACATTTAAAATACAATAAATGAATGAAATGCAGATTTCATTCTAAGAAGAACATTTCTTTTCTTAATATAGTCGACTCCAATGCCATTAATCTATTAAGTGTTACAGTGATTGAGAAGGAAATTTCGTGAATGGGCCATTTTTCCTGATTTTCTAAAATTTCAATGGGCCATTTCTTAAGAAAGTACTGAGACTTAGATGGGCTATTTTGCAAAATGGGACTATGGTGCATGACCCCTGTCCTTTCCAATCACTGTTAACAACTCATTTCATGTTTGCAATTTAGTATTGTGACCTGTATACTGCAAGAGGTTAAGATGGAGGCATAGCTGGTGGGAGCATACAGGACAGATGCTCTCCAAAATGAACCAACAGGGCAAGGCACCCAAACTATTACAATCCAGCTTTTCAATACCTAGATTTAATTAAAATATGTCAACTGAACCCAACTTCATAATGAAGCTTTCAGAAGATGATTGGGCTATAGCCGATAATTTTGCATAAAACTTCCAACCTGCATGCATGCAAAAGAACACTGCAATAGAAAGATAAACGACATCCTGATACCCTTGCAGCCCCAAGGAATCTTTGATCAGGACTGCTAGTTAGCACGGCAACCTTAGAATAATGTCATGTTAAAAAGGACAATTACTGCCCAAGTGTCATTTTATAAATGAATGAAAATGAAAATATGTGTTTGTACCCATTCATCAAGGTATACTTGCAAAACTTCAGACTTCTTCTCAATGCCAAATAATCCAACTTTGCCTGCATAGTTTGTGCAAGAGATAAAAGATCCCTTTATGATTGTAGGTCAAAACTAAGGTCCATGACAAACTCGAGATATATCAACAAGAATTGAGTTGATACACCAAAATTGAGCATCTTTACCTAAAATAATTGCAATGCAAGTATAGCATCCCCTCGCAATTGCATGTTCTTTTGAATCCGCAAAATTATTTTGAAACCAAGTCAACAGTGACCTTGACCTTTTATCCTTTATCTTGAAAATCAATAAGCTTCATCCTCTCTTCATTAGGAACATTCTATGCTGTTCACAAGGATTTTAAGCACAAGTCCTTAGTGACATTGACCTTTGATTGTTGACCTTGAAAATATATAGAATATATAGGGTTCAACCTCTCCCCATGGGGAACATTTGTGGAAGATTTGATGTTTCTATACTGTTCACATGGATTTTAAGGCTAAGTCCACAGTGACTTTGACAATCAATAGGGTTCATCCTCCCTCCACGTGGAACATTGGTGGAAGGTTTGATGTTTCTATGATGATTGCTTTGTCTTCTATGCTGTTCACAAGAATCCGAATACACCCAAACAAACACACACACAAACGCACGACAGCGATGCTGTATCCCCTCCGCAAAAGAATTGCAAGGGGATAATAAGAATTTATTTACCGATACTTCAACCATCGATTGTCCATAACCTTACCTAACACAAAGGTCAAATTTGGCAAATATGGGCATAATGGTTTTAGCGACATATACTTGAGTAGTAACTCGAGTCGAAAATAACACTTTTTAGCTCGCCGGGACGAAAAAGTCCGGAGAGCTAATGCTATACCCTCGGCGTTGTCGTCGTTGTCGTCGTCCGTAAACAAAACTTTAACCTGGGCTATATCTCTTGAACTATAAGGGGTAGGGCTTTGATATTTCACATGTAGATCCTTTCATTTGAGACCATGACCTCTTGACCTTGGACTTTGACCTACTTTTCAAAAACTTTAACTTGGTTTCTGACAAAAACCTGTATAGGCGAGCTATGTAATCTTTGATTACCCTATGTTTACCCACAGCTATACATCATTACATGTAGGAGGATCCTTTTAATTCTGGCAAAGATCTTCGATAACGTTGCATAGAATTATGATAAGGCACAAAGAAAACTGAAATGAATTGCACAGGGGTGAGGTATCATCGCTTGGTTACAAACATTTTCCTGTGTTACTCTAGTTTTTAATATAGACTTCCAGAAGAAAGGGATTGTATTGAGGAAAGGGTTTGTGACCAAGCGATGATACCTATCCCCTGTGATGAGTTGTATAGTAAAAGAGTCTTAAAGTTCAATATTATTTTTATTTGTAAAATCTAACAAAGCATGTAAAATTTACAAAGAAAAACAACAAGTAATGGAACGCTTTTCTGTTTTTCGTCAACGGAAACCCGCAGCGTCCATTCTGCATACGTTGTAACACTCGTGACTGTACCAAGAAATCATTTCTTCAATGGGCCACTCGATGTACAAAGAAACCATGCCTTCAATCCCTGTTTAAGATGGGCCACTCGATATATTATTTTATCACATGATACACCCGTTATACAGTTTCATAAAGCCATCTCATAAATATATGATATGATAACACGTTACATATCGCTCTGCTTGAATGCGATTGGTCAAGTTTGAACCGAATCACATAAACCTTGACAAATGTGCCCTTTCAAATATCGGTCAACTGTTAAATTCAGTCCAAGAGTCAATATCAATGATTAAAATGGTTGTTGTTGAATTAATTCTTGCCTAAAAATACTACTAGTATTCAAAGTTGAAATACTTTTCTCTTACGCACAGAATATCTATACGATGGGGACACTACTTCTCATGGCGTAGCAGACGACTTCAAGATCACGACGTGGTTCGCCTCTGTAGTTCTCGGAAACGTAAATTTCACGTTAGAAATACACATATCTAGGCAATATCATGTGATAAAAAGAATCTCAAATGAATTTTCATTTCATACGATGTATTATGAAACTCGTTGTGCGTTTTATATCCCCTCGCCAAGGCTCGGGGATATAAAACACACAACTCGTTTCACAATACATCGTATGAAATGAAAATTCATTTGAGATCCTATATTTATCTTCTTACAAAGATATGGAATATGATAGAAACGAGTGACCAATTTTGAAGAGATTCAAGTCCACGTGGGGTGACTCACGAGAGTCCATGGCCATGTTTTAATCTGTTGTATTTTGATGTTAATACGATACGAATTTACAGAAGGAGAATTCAAATGAAAAAAAAAACTGTCTCTTCTTACTTTGCTCACAAGAGGTATGCATTAATAATGTGAAAAATGATATCCCACTGGCTAGACATTATGAAAAATGTCATTTTAAAGATCAAGAAAATTTCAACCTACAATCATAAGGCAACGGTGCCCCTTAAAGTTTGTATATATAGTCTAAACTACAGGAATAGCAAAAGTTTGAATTTTCAAAAAGTATGCTAAAAAGGCAAGGTCAATGGTTTTGGATTCTAAAACCCATGCATAGTCTAACGTACGCCATTAGCTTGTGATGAAATATATAAAAACAACAGATAAACTCTATTTTCTGCTCTTGCAATTTTCAAATTTTCTATAGTCTCTATTGATGAGCTTTCCTTGGTAAATGATGAAGAAAACTCTTTCAAGAGTCTTTGTCGGCCAAATATTTGGAAAGACGCATAAAAAACTTAAAACATTTTCGGTCATTTATAAACATGGTTAACATTTTCCAAATCTTGTAATTCATTTTCTTTAGGTGTTTTACCAGCTTTCTGTGGTTTATTTTTAACCGCGTAGGAATTTTCTTTCATGCCATGAATGACCTTGACCTTTCCGCCCACTCGAACATGTCTGATATAGTCCAGAGAACAAATATACCCACACACGGCTATCAACACAATGACCCCTGTAACCCCGATGGCAACGTGGGAAGGAGTGTCGTTGTACGGACTGTACAAAGATTGTTTGTACCGCACCGTGTCTTTCGGATCTACTCTTAAATCAAGTGGATCCACCCCTGTACTTGAATTTCCAGAAGAACCCCCACTTCCGGTACCATTCCCGCCACTGTTTCCTTGACCGCCGCTTCCTCCTGTATTAGGCCCGCTTGGATCTATGAAAACGACGGAACCCTCTGCAGAAAGAGAAAGATTGTTTTTACCTTGTTCAAATCTTGCTTATAATACTCATTCGCACCACCGTATTATTTTGAAGAGAGAGCAAGAATAATAAGCTTAAAATGCATCAAAGAAGCAAAGTGCCGAGTTGCAAAACTTGAATGGTCTCGACAGATCGGAAACGTCACAGGCACGTTTCAGGTTGATACACATTCATATATATTTACATTACTAGTAGATTTCCCATGTTAAACGCCCATTAGGCAACTAGAATTATATTCCAATAACTCGGGTTGCTATTGTGACGTCACGTTCAAGTATTGCATGAAGGGAGAATTTACCAAAGTTAAGATACATTTGACGCTGTTACAAGCAAAATATGCGATGTTCATGCAAATAAAAAAGACCGATAATTAGAATAAATGTAAATATAAGTAATGACTGTCTTACTTTTGGTGTTCATGGGTGTATAATTCTGGTTGGACACGTGCAAATTTTCCGAGAATCGCTTCGCGATTCACAGAATTTGCACGTGACCAACCAGAATTATACACCCATGAACACCAAAAGTAAGACAGTCATTTCTTAAATAATTCAGAAACCATTTTCAATTACCTGAGTCCTATGAATTTGACCTTTGATCCCAAAATCAATAGGGGCCATGCTTGATTCAATGAAAACATTTCTGACAAGTTTCATGATTATAGGTGCAATACATGCTCAAATATGGTCCCGAAACCATTCTTAATTATCAGAGTCCTATGACCTTGACCTTTGACATTTTGATGTCAAAATCACTAGGGGTCATCCTTGATTCATGGGAAACATTTCCGGAACATTTCATGATCATAGGTGCAATACAGGCTCAAATATTATCCAGAAACCATTTTCAATCATCAGTGATATGAGCTTGATCTATGACCTTTTGACCTCAAAATCAATAGGGGTCATCCTTGATTCATGGAAGCATTTCTGGCAAGTTTCATGATTAAAGGTGCTATACAGGCTCTAATATGGTCCGGAAACCATTTTCAATCTTCAGAGTTCTGTGACCTTGACCTTTGGACCCATAAATCAATAGGGGTCATCCTTGATTCATGAGAAATATTTCTGGAAAGTTTCATGATCATAGGTGCAATGCACCCTCTTGTATCAACCGAAAACTCTTTTCAAACATCGGAGTACTATGACCTTGACTTTTGACCCCAAATTTAATTGGGGTCATCCTCGATTCATGGTGAGTATGTGTATGAAGTTTCATTGCACTAGCATGTATCATACTTGACTTATAGTCCGGAAACCAATTTCAAACATCGGAGTACTATGACCTTGACCTTTGGACCCCAAAATCAATAGGGGTCATCCTTGACTCGTGGTGAGTCCATGTACGAAGTTTCATAGCATAGCATGTATCATACTTGACTTATAGTCCGGAAACCAATCGTTGACTCCCGCCCGCCCAGTCGCCCGCCCGCCCGTCTCACGTCAAATTAAGAGCCGAGTTTTGCAACTCGGCTAATAAAACTGGGGATCATATCAAGAAAGTTACCTTGACATTCGGGTTTCTGACCTTCCCATTGACCGTTCTCGTTGCAGTATCTCTGCGCTTGACCGGACTTGATGAAGAAATTATCATCGCAGACGACAATAGCACGACTTAGATAGCTTAATCCGGTTACTATGGTAGTAGCGTTCGTTGTGTTGTCGGGCATATCACATGTCTTTACTGTAAAAAAAAATCAACAAGAATAAGATAAAGAAGCCACAAAAACATAACTCTTAAAACATATACCAAGAAAACAGCAATAACTTAACTCACTTTCGCAAAGCGGATATACATCCGACCATGTCCTGTCAGCCTGGCAGGTCAAGGTCAAACTTCCCTGGGCAAGGCCATATCCAATGTTACATTCATAGGTCAAGGTCACTCCATACTCAACCTCGAATCCTGACACGGAGGTAACCTGAGATGAATACGTTTGACTCGTCGGATTCGGGACTGCACACTTTATCTCTGTCAAAATACACACACACACAAAAAATATTTTTTATTTTTTGTTATAAGAGAAAGTCAAGATCTCTTATCGTTTTTGAAAATGAGTGTTCGAAAAGGTTTGGACAAGATACTGGCATGTTCGACCAAGATTTCAGTTCAAAATCGAGATGTTTTTTTAAGATGAGTGTGCGATACGATTTGGATAAACTCACTAACTAGTACAAGACAGGTGCACGTCCGAATAATTTTTAGTTACTAAGTCAAGATCTTCTATTCTATTTTGAAAATGAGTGTTCGATAAGATTTGGATATTAAACGTACTAGTACAAGACAGGGGGACGTCCGACCAAGCTTTGGTTTCCTGGCATTCGATCGTCCTCGTGGTGACTAGGTATTGATTTCCCGCCTTGGTGACGTCCTCATATCCCACCGTACACGTATATGTGGCTGAATCTCCGTACAGATAAGTAGTGACTTGTAAGGTAGAGTCCGATCCTGATAATGGTGCACCACAAGATACCCCTGTAATTATACAAATAAACATGTCATTGTGTACTATTGATTTATTATTGTTTTCGAATTGACATGAACTATGTTATTTGATACTTTATGAACAGTTCGTCGCATCAACTATAGAACTTTCCAAAAAGAGTAAATCCGTAGCAGCTCATGACTTAGAAACTGAAAGCCGTTTTACCTTGCCAGCTATATATCATATGTGATATGAATGCACCATATGAAAAGTTCGAAGGTTGCTACCCAGAAAGGAAAAGGTTGCGATGATGAAATTGAAATAGTCATGTTCGTGTTCAAGTAATCATTATTGTGGTTATGTGTTCGATAAGAAAGCTGAGGTATTGCCCTCTGCGTTTTCTTAAAAACCTTAATCTACATATGTTTAAATGGTTATTGACAAGTACTAGGGAAGAGAGATACTACTTACTCTGACATACGGGCGCTGTGCCGTTCCAGGTCCCGCCTATAAGACACGCCCTCTCCATGTCCCCTGATACATACTCATGTCCCCTGTCACATTCATATTCGGCGATCACACCCTCTGTTATACCCAAATTGGTCCTATGGGCCCCTGTGGGACTCTCAGGCTCACCACAACTCTCTGAAAGAAAAGAGGGAATCTCAGATAGGACTCGGTTGCGGCATCCACAGCAACACTCTAAAATACCAACAATTCATTCGAAAACACACAGTGTGGACAAGCACACCAATTGACGCCAAAAGGACAAGGAATATAAAACACCCCAAAGACGATATAAAACACTAAACAGAAAGACAACATAAACGTAAAATGGCAACCGTTCTAAATTAGCACGGTCATCTGTCACGTTAGTAGCAAATGGTGTAGGTATCCGGATTACATGTACACGATCCTCCCACTTGTCTGGTAGAAATAGAACAACGCATGTCTGTTAAATGTTAATGCAGTGAATAAAACTTCAATGATTTCACCATGACATGACGATAAACTTCTTATAATTCACAGCATCATGTAAGAATAGACAAATTAAATTATGCAGCATGGACCAGACATGCACGTTTCGGGTACTTAATCTTCGTCAGTGATCCTCAATCTAAACAAAGTATTATGTCCAAACAAAGCAGGATGGATTGAATATGATGCTACAGGACGACAATGCTACCGTGCTTGTCAAAATATGTACACTTATTATAGCTTAAGAACATCTTTCTCAATCACTCATTTGTTTTGTTGTGTAGGTTTGATAAAATCAAAACATAGAAAAAATGATGATTTTGAATTTGAAGAAGTTTAACATTTGTACCACTTGCTGGTGGACCAGGAGTCCCCGAGGGCACATATAGCCAAGTTCGATCAACTTCGCTTGATCGTTTCTTCAACGCGTTCAAACATTTCTGTTATCAAAATTTCTTGGAATTTCTAAAACGTGGGTCCTGTAGCATCATATCCCACCCATCCTGCTACGTCTTTCGGTACATTTTTGGACATAATAACTTTCGTTCTCTTTGGCAATATTACGTTATTTAGATTGGGGATCACTGACGAAGATTAAGTACCCGAAACGTGGATGTCTGGTCCATGCTGCAAATTTATCGTAACATTAAAGTAAAGTACATATTCCTGCTATAAACAAAAAGAAATCCATTTCATGTATAACAATTACAATGTAATATTATACCAATGTTTAAAGTCGAATTAAAAAAATTAATATCTTTTTTTGCGATGCTTATGATTAACAGTTATGCATTTTATTTTCAAAGTGGCGACGTATACAATGAAACAAATTCGTTCACGTAATATTCATTTTGGACTAGAGTACACATGTCCTTACATAAAATGATTATTTTTATATGTAGAGATGGATTTTATGTGCAAAGTACGTAAACGAACAACTTAAAAATCCACAAACAGTCAAAGCGAAAATTAATAAATTTCAAATTCAGAATCAGCATGGCCCATAGAATCGATTAACCTTTGCACCTCGGTTGTGAAGTAAAAACAATGTTTGACTTAGGAACACAAATATATGAATACCATCTTAATTAATTTACACAAAGTGGGTAGTTATCTAATTATATTTGTATATAGAGAATAAGTGTCTTAATTTGTGTTTTGTTACGGGTATGCAACACATTGCAAGTGCATTTATCGTACATGTAATGCATGTTAGCGCATTTCATGCGATAAATGCACTTGCTGTGTGTTGTATACCCATAACAAAACACAAATTATGACATTTATTCTATATATATGCACCATAGTTGTCTATTTCATTCTTGTTTTCTGAAATCGCGTTTTCTAGGTAACAAGGTGACGTTAAAATTCAGGTCACCGTGGGCTCAGTTTGCAGGTTAGAACAGCCGTCGCGGCATGTTTCTTTAGATCTTATGCATTGTGACGTCACGAGTGTTAATACACGAATTGCAGCACGTTTCTTTCAATAGTAACATCTCAGGGAATTACATTGGTTGTGCATATATATGGTACTTCAGACATCAGGAGATATTGCCTAGAATTAGGACATATAACGAAGGATGTAATTAAACAGTTGCGATTTTGTTTGCAAATTAAGAACTAAAATTGACCCAGCTCTTGGTGATACCACGGAAGTTCAATAAGAATAGCCCTTAATGTTCTAAACTCTTAAAATGATTGAGAAAACGAGCGACGATGTTGAGGAGATATGGCGAACATGCTGTATAGTTTATAATGGTTTGAAAATGGTCATTTTAACACATAAAGTAAGAAAGGAGGGGATCTCCAACAAGACCAGGTTGCAGCACACACAGCGAAACACCTAAAGTTAAAACACAGAGAAGACACACTCAGGAAGAGACACTTGAGGGACGGGGAACAGCAAACACGACATCATAACATCAAACACAAAAGACTACACATTCACAAACGAGACCAATGGGCAATCGTTGCCGACTTAGGACGGCCATTTGCTACGGTAGTAGCAAAAGGTGTGGTTATCCGGATTACATGTGCATACCTGTAGCCCTACCCCTTTTCCGGTTTCACAGAGGTCTCGAAGAACGCACAAGTACTGTGTATATATAATAACATCCTCACTATAAGATGACCACACAAACAAGACAGCAAAACGCAGGGCATTCCTTTGTTCAGTTCTAAAAGATAACCCGTGGATACAAAATTGTGTCCCAAATGAAATTATGACCATCATGCATGGTTTACCTGTATACTAGTGCGGCAGAATTATGAGATATTTTCATACTAATTATTACACTTTCATGGTGAATAATTGCGAACAAGAAAATATCGAATCAAATCATTCGGTTTCTCGAATCAATATGAACATTGAAACGTATATATTTGAGCTATTGGTCTCAAAGTTCTAATGAATTTATTTTGAAATGCCTGCAAACGCTGCATGGATACCAAACATCCAACGCGAACACGTTGGCTTTTTCATTTCTAGTATTGTATGACGTCATTATAGATAATTTTGATTATGATGTCATCACGTATATTAGACAACAAAAGCATCATTATCGTCATTGCATCATGTGCATGTATGAAAGACTTACTATCACATATTGGCGCCGTTCCGTTCCATTGTCCATCGGCTCCACACGTTCTCTCCATATCACCCGACCTCCACGCATATGTGTTTATACAAGCATAGTAGACGACGGAACCAAAGTATGACTCGTATGATCCATTTATAAAACCGAAAGTAGCACTTTCCGGTGTTGAGAGGCATGGAACAGCTACAAGAAAATGATTGCTTTAGTTGAAACCCAATATAATTTCATTTGATTACTTCAATGAATACAATGCACAGAATACGGCAAGTACACACATTACTGGAACTTACTAGGTATATCTGATTTATGAAGTGTGATTTTGTCTTGACGTAGAAATGAGACAGTTTTACATTTTTGAATTTTGTTTGAAAGTGTTCGATTTTCCTTTTTGTGGTATAGTGATGACTTACGTTCACATGTGTAAGGATCACCTGACCATGTTTTATTAGCCGTACAGAATCGTGTATGATTTCCGGACAGGTACTGATGTCCATGAAGACAGGTAAAACTCATTCCATCGCTAAAACTAAACTCTCCGTCACCATTAGTGTCTACCCAGTCTATGCTTGAGTTAATGTAGTCAGTGCCAGCCTCAAGTGTGGGACATTTTACGGCTAAATTGTAAGAAATTAGAGAACGTATAACTCATGGGTAACGTAACGTACGATATTATTTTCCTTTTTGAAGAATTAACTCTTATGATTTTTTTTATCAGAAATTGTTCGTACTGTGATTAAAATATTCTTCTTTTATAACTTACGGACATCACAGAATTGGGACTCGAACCCCGTCCCGCTACAATCACAGAACGGTCCTGCCTCCATGCCGCTACAGCCATTAGTGTCACATGGTAAATCTGAAAAAAAAAATAACAAGAAGACGTCTCCTACAACACTGTGCAAGACATGAAAAAGCTACTGTCAAAAAACACAGTAAGGGTAACAGGTAGTATTTTATAAGCTGCTTTTGAAGATGATAAATTCCTTGTCATTGTTGGTGTAAGTGCTCAGAGTAATTTGCCTCGGTGCCCAGGCTACCACTTACATTACATCCGACTTAGAATCGGACATAGCTCGGACCTATCCTAACTCTCTGATGCACCGGTATTTAAAAATTAATTTCTTGTCATGTTGAATCTACCCAACCTTATAATCATGTGATCTCAAAGTTTCCAAAATAAGAGTGAGATCTTCAGATGTATAATTGTTAACATTAATAGAAAGCAACTTACCATTGCTGACCAAGGGCACCAGTTGCCCATTGGTCTCGTTGATGTATGTGTTGTCTTTTGTGTTAAGTGTTTTGATGCTTTATTTGGTGTTGCTTGACCCATTTGTGTCTCTTTTTACTCTGTGTTTTACATTGTGGTGTTTCTAAATTTTGTTGTGGATGCTGCAATCGAGTCTCGTTGGAGATCCCCTCCTTTCTCTTATCATCTTCTGTTGTTTACGCTTGATTGTCATATTTTAATTATTAAAGCAACGCAAGATCGCAAAACACAGATTTAACTTTATCTGCAATGCCAAAATCAAAGAAAATCAGACTGGATCTTTGACAAACTTATCATTGAACTTTATTGACAATTTAAAAAATTATCATTTGTTTGATCTTGTATTTCATCAAAAAGAAATTTCGCACTCTGTATCATATTCATGAATACCGTCTATGTCTGTCTCAAAGTATCTGATGGTGATAGAAGGTCGCTTTGTACAGAATGATTTGGCCCCGTCTCCCCAGGCATTGGACATCTGCAGGCTACACCCATGTGCCTTAGCCGGTGCCCAGAACATGATGTGTTCGTCGTTGAAGGCGTAGATAATTGACCCATAAGATATGGAGTTATCATTTCCACTGGTGACCGCTGACCCCGTGATGGGATACGACCAATCATCTTCGTCTGGTAAATCGTTGGCATTCGCCTGGTTTTCATTTTTAAGAAAAATGTAAGAAGTGTTAGCTTAGCAATTTGGATTATCTTATACTTAATGCAGTATATTTAGTCCTCATTTTCTATATCTACTTGAATGTTCAAATAAACATCAAAGAAGTATCTATCAGTTATTCAGCCTCAAAGTCGTGAAGTCAAGGCAAAATCATTAGAATTTCCATTGGAATGGTTGCGAACCTCGGAATGTATAACATTCCAAAGTGAGACCAGATGCCCGGGGAGAGTCAGCGTCTCCTGCTTGCACGCAACACCCGTCGCAACAGCTCCATGGAAACTTTTCAAATTCGGTTATTGTCTCGATGTACATAATGATGTACATATCAAGTGAATATTTCTTGTTTGGTGATGGTGACAGCCATTCAGTCGCAATCCAGAATGCCACTGATCATTCTGGAAAGGGGGATCTGATATGCTTTCATTATACCCCCGTAGCGACCGAAGAACTTCCTCAATGATGACCTCAGCCGTTGTGTAATATAACCCCGAACAAGTAGCTTACTTGCACTCATGAATGTATATTCAAGGTCCTGTTTAAAATACTTTGATAGAAGAATAGAGTGGATATCTCCAACAAAACGTTTTAAAAGCAGTGACCCGGCACAGCGGGACACCCGTGCATCATACAACGGGCCCTTCTCAAATAAGTTTTTTAAAGAGCCGAAGATAATCAAATGTACGAGAATACTCATATCATACTCATACAAAATACGTTATAACCAGAAATTTTCTCTATGATCAAATTTCGCGATTTTATGGTAAAATAGGATGTAGCATCTTTATTTTCGCGAGGATTCAATATGGCGTTCGAGGAGAGTAGACGTATTTAATCGCTCTCACAAATTGTGACCTAAAATACCTCTAAATCGTCGACTTTTTCTGTGAAAATTGCATGATAGATGACAGATAGTATAAGGAATGCGCCGAGTTAGAATTTTTTGTTCAATTTTGAGGATTTTTGTCGATTTCGGCAATTTATGCATATTTTTTCGTGCCCAGTGAAATCTAATCACGGACATAATACGTACACGTTACCTGTACCTGTATAGGTGATCTGCGTTTACCTGTTTACCTGTGTTATACACCTGTATACAACTGTGACTCAGCAAAATGGCAACTATTTCTGCGAATTCTAAATCAACTGTCCCTGCGAAATCTAAATATTTTACGACCAAGGGACCGTCAAAAGCACAGAAACGTAACCTAAGTGATGTTTCTAATACCAGTGGTGATGAGGTCGCTATCATTATGGCTGATTTAGAAGAAATTAAATCACAGATGAGTAAAAATGTAACGAAGGATGACATAAAAGTGATAGTGGCGAGCATTGTGAAAGAAATGATGGCTGATGCAAAGAAAATTATGGAGAGACAGTTTGTTGAATTTAAAGCGCAGCAAGATGAAGTAAGGCAAGATCTAATAGAGAGGATAGATAAGCTTCAATTGGAAAATAACACTTTGAAAGAATCCGTGGCGGAAAAAGCTAAAGAAATGAGAGAGTTGCAGAAAAGTGGGAAAATGGCACTAAAAAAAGCAGAAAAAGCTGAATCCAAATCAAATTTTAATGAACAATATTCACGGAAGACAAATATTAAAGTATACGGAGTGGCTGAAGTAAACCAGGAAGATACCGAGAGTGTAGTACGAGCCGTGATGAAAGATCACGCAAAAGTGGAAATTAAAAGTGAGGATATCATCGCGGTACACAGGATACCCGGAGGGAGGCGGGGAACACCGAGACCGATTTTGATGAAAGTGAAAAATAGTGAAGTAAAAGCAAAAATTATGAGAAAGAGATCAGTTGTGAAGTCGAGTGGAAAGGGTATCCGCTTCGCAGACGATGTTACCGAATTGAACTCCAAACTTATCCAACGCCTCAATGAACATGCGCTTATTGAACAGGCATACTATTTCAATGGTTTCGTTTACGGGCGCACTAGAAACGGATCAAAGAAAATCCGATTTGATATCAATGATGACATTTCGAAAAAAATCAGAGGAGAAAGCAGTGGATCCATGGCGGGCTATGCAACTGAATCCGATACCGAATAAAGCCGAACGCTGAACCGCGTACTTCAGTAAACTGTGACACTATGTATACATGATGTAATATGCAATAAACGCTCTATATTTTTCATGACTGAAGGAGTTTGTTGTGTCAACATATCAGACCTTCTTCTAAATGATCTATATATTTTCAAATTTATTTCTCTGTTTGTTGACAAATATAGATTAGTAGTTTATTTACTTTAAAATGTCGATTTAGTTTAAATCCGGAAACAAGAATCCCCACTGCACCGTCATCGTTTTTATTTTCTATAATCTATTATTTACTTCCTTCAATTCGCCGAGGCGCACGATACAAAACGTAATGATAGAGTTGCAGATACTCGAGGAGTTCTTGAATCTTTAATATAGAACAGAACATAGAATAAAATGAGTTAATAGGTAAGGATTCTTGTTTCTCGGAAACTCATAACATGCAATGATTAAATTGGGGGTTTTCAAATTTTGGGTCACCCTGTAATTTTTCGCTTATCGTAGAGCCTCTACTAGAGGTTTTTTGTGCTTGTCATATTGAATAAGATACGTGTGTGTGGAATGTGCGTGGATTGCATTTTTTCGGTTGAATGTGTGAATGAAAGAATTGTGTGCTTTAGGTTTTATGTTAAATTGTTTTTTCTTAAATGGACTCTTTAAAGATTCTATCAGTCAATTGTAGGGGGTTGGGGGATTTCAGCAAACGGAAAGATGTATTTGACTACCTAAGATCTAAAAAATTTTCAATCTACTGTCTACAAGATACACATTTTACTTCACAAAATGAAAAAATTCTAAGAAGTCAATGGGGTTATGAATGTGTTTCTAGTTATGGGGCCAGTAATTCCAGAGGGGTTAGTGTTTTATTTAGCAATAACTTTGAATATAGATTACTTGACAAGGATATTGATACAGATGGAAATTTTTTGATCCTGACTTTAGAAATTGCAAAAAAACATACTATAATTCTAGTTAATATATATGGACCAAATGAGGACAACCCAGAATTCTATAGATGTATAAAAGAAAAAATTTGTAATATACAACATGACTTCATTATAATGTGTGGAGATATGAATCTAGTTCTAAATTATGAAAATGACTGTTTTAATTATACACGGCAAAATAACAAAAATGCATCCAATGAAGTAAATAGCTTAATTACGGAATGTAATCTCAAAGATGTATGGCGTGTTTACAACCCAGATAAGAAAGCTTATACATGGGTTCGTAAAAACCCAATAAAAATGGCCAGATTAGATTTTTTCCTCGTTTCTGAAGCCCTATTTTCCTTTTTTTTTTCAACCCTCACAAATATATTGAAAACTTAAATGTTTTGAGATATACATCTTTGATATAAAATCTACTATATCATTCATTTGTAATCATGTTGATACTTTCCTAGAGCACACAATTTTGTAAAAGTGAGTGAATGCGAGAGTGAAAGAGGCCAAAAAAAAAAAAAAAATTCAAAATCAGCAACTAACGTATATATGATTGCTTATTTATATCTGATTCTGAATGGAAAAAAAAAAAAAAAAAAAAAAAAAAAAAAAAATCTTTATTTTCGCGAGTACAATTATTTGCGATTGCTAAATTAAAAACTATATATAATATGTACAATGTCATATGATTCCACTGTTCGTACCTTTAATTATTATTATTTTTTTTTGTAACTTTAATTATTGAAGTTTTAGTCATTTCTATCATAAGAATACACTCGATGTACTTCTCTTTATGTTTAATCGTGACACGTGTAGAATAAGAAGAAAATGTAACTGATATATGTAAATTTATGTTTTACCTTACCAATCACTATTTTTCGCGAGAATAATTTTTCGCGATTCCAAATCCCTCTCGAAGGTAACGAAAATTGGTATCTCGCGATAATTTCTGGTTACACGGTATCAAGTTGAACAATGAAGCAAAAGGAACACAATAATGAAAAGACACCACATAAAGGAGGGAGAGTAATGTTTACTCGAAACCGGGCGATGATCTGCTCTATACATAACAAATTGTTTAATTATCCGGATAACGTGTGTACAACCCTATCATTTATCCGTTATTGTACCTTTAATTATTGAAGCTTTCTTTTGGCACTGATTTTATCATTTTGACATCATACATGTTATTTGGCTAATTCGGAAACTTGTCATTTCATCCAAAAATATTATTGAAATTAAAGGAGGTTAACATCTTAGCACCATCCTTCCAATGCTAATTTGAACATTTTATTTGGATAATGATATGCAAGCAGGGGATGCTAACTCTTCCTGGGCACCTAGTCTCACTCCCATATCGGGAGTTCGCTTCTTTTCATGTGGTGGAGGTTTTTGTTTGTTTGCTTTGGTTCCTGTTTTATCCTGATTTTGTATGCCTTCGGTTTCTGATTTTCTGAATTATCAATTTTGTGCTGTATACAGGGATATGGTTATTATCCATATTTGTCATGCTACTGAATCGATCCTACAGGAAATTTGGAACCGCGTACTCTCTGTAGAGTAAATACAAAAATCGAAATTCGAAATATAAAACCAGAGGGCGCTACTGAAATTAAATTTGACGGCTTATGAAAAACACTTCTGCAGGAAGCATAACTGATGAGGATTTAAGATCCGAAACATGTATCTTGTGCATAATAAAATGGTTTGGAATTTTCTTCAAGAAGGTATAGATTTGGAACCCTTCCGCATTATCAATGACGTTGGAAATTAAATTCAGAACAAGATTTTCTTTTTGTATCGAGGAGGAAGGAGAGATTCTGGCACCCAAAAGTGCCTTGATATCCGTATATTATGCAAACGATTGATCCTTTTCAATATAACGAAATGGTATGAATGTATGTCTAAGAAAACAGTAAACCTATTTAAGGTAGAGCATCCCTCAGGTCTCAGATGCTCATATTTCCTAAATAACAACTTTTACAATATTTTCATTTCCATATATTCAAAGCTTATCTTAAACAAAATATAACTCTTGGTTTCAGAATTATATCGAGAATGTAGCCGTTTGAACTTTAACATTAGACCCTATGGGAAAAGTAAGAAAAATCCCTTTTTAGGGGTGATGAAATATAACGATAAAATTTCTTTTCCCCAAAACATATTAGTTTGATAATCTGAACAATATTCTGAAGGGAAAAAATAGGGTATCCAGGCATAAAATTTCCAGAATTCTGACCTGAGGTATGCTCTAACTTAAAATAGATAATCTTCAGAATGCAATAAGAAATACGCATACCTCTACAGTAATGGAAATGTTAGGAGTTGTGGGGTCATAGTTAGGCTCTAGGTCCATTTCATAGATGTCCGTGGAAGAAGGCGTCACAGTGACGGTCTTCGTTACTTTAATTGGTGTCTCTGAACTAAAGCTCCATGCAAAAATCCTGACGGTGGCACTTGTTAACGTTATGTCGTTGGCACCGGAACCCCAGTTGACGGTACTGTGAACACTTTCTGTTATGAGAAATTAAAACGTTTACATGACATTTTTGTTAAACAAGTAATCGATAGTAAGTAGATTTTTGTCATGAGAATACCTTTTTACGATTTTGTTGAATGAAAGTTAGAAAAAGACAAAAAACATTTAAAGATTTAGGGGAAGAGGCTAGATTTGAACTATCTCAAAGTTTAGCAATGGATCAAAATTAACAAGTTTTATTTGCACAAAAATCATGCCAATAAAAAATAAAATGAAAAGAGAAGTAATCTTAATAGCTTTAAAATTCACATGAAAATTAAATTAAGTTCAAAGTGAGCAAATCTGTTCTCTTCCAAAAGCTTCACCTCCTGTGTTTTGACGTGGTGTCCTTATATCTAGAGTGTTTCCATCGAAAGCATAAACAACCCCGGTGGCAGTAGAACTAACCGTGTTGAAGGAGACAGTACCTAGAATTACATAGAAAATAAAATAAGAGAGTTTTACTTTAATAAATCATATGTGCAAAGAAATTTGACAGGAAATAGACAAAGAAATTTCGTTTAAACATTTCAAAGGACATCGAAAACCTGTTTGCGTTAAAAAAATCCTAAAAGACCCCCTAAAACTTAGGATATTATGTAGATATATGAGGATCTAAATTAACCGAAATCTTTTGAAAATGCATAAATGAGACATTGAAAACATGTACCTAGTGCATCCGTTATCCAGCCATTGTCTACATTAACTTTTACTATAACCATATCAAATTTTGAAGTTGCACTCAGCGGAACCGTGAGAAACCCCACACCTGAAAGTGCAAATATAAAAAATATTTTAGAGGTGCCCAACCTTTGTCACTGAACACCATGTCACTTCGTCATGCCTTTTTTGGAAAATCGATCTTGGACGATCTCGAGGTATAAGACGGGCCTTCAAGGCGGCTTATCAACGGAGAACCAAATGAATCTTCAATTGTTAATTGCATTCAAGCAAACGTCGATTAAAATTGAAACTTACACGTTTCTTAGAATGAATAATGATACTAATCTTTTGAAAACGAAAGACTGTGATATATGTTTTCAATGACTTACCACTGTCTATATTAAGAAGATCGACAATTTTCGTAGGTCTTGAGTATGTACACATTTTCCATGCTCGTACACGCACATGCCCATCTCTGTATAGACCTGTAGCGTCTCCTGGTGTCAGTCCCTGGTAACCTGTATCTCCTTTTGACAATGATAGAAAAATCATTTTTCTATTAATATTTTGAAAATTCTTGATATCGGTCTATTTAACTTTCTAAATTTAGATATTTAAAGGGAATTATGATCATATACAAGTGGTTAACATCAGTCGGTCCAGTAGATATTGTTACGCGGCTGCGTTAAGGTGCTCCACGCTGACGTCGCGCTGAAAATATTCCATTTTTACGGTGCCTGGCATTCAACCCTCAATTACAGCTTAAACGTTCTTTCTTTAGTTCAAAGCTGTATTTTTTTAATATCTGGTAGGTGTCTGGTAGCTAAGAAAAATAATTCACCAGGGGGATTCCCCTGTGTCACGTGACAGCCCTAAATATAACTCTACAGTGTTGTCTCGGTTTTAAATTGAATTTTGCAAGTGGTAAATAAGGAAAAAATAATAGAAATGTTATATCGTTTTCTTCAGTAAATCCTGTAGATTTAGAAATGTGCTGGGCATTGTGACACTTAAAACGATTGAGAGGAGAAAATATACCGAGAAGGAAAACAAGTGGTAAAAACACTACAAAACTCGACTTTACATCCACATTTTACACAACTATTACAATTTCTATTAAATGCGCAGCAAAATCTTGGTAAATTGAAGTGTCCTCTATAGATTCTGTATAAAAATATCGAAATCGTACAAGGGTAGTCACCTGCAAATTACATTTTTTTACAACTACCCTATATCAGTCTATTTTCAGATGGGACCTAAACGCACAGGTGATCTGGATTACGTCATAAAAATTAAGCGGGAAAGCATTAGTAAACATGCAACATATTATACGTGTGTACAGCATAATAACACGGTTTTTTAATATCTGATACAATGTAAAGTGTTTTTTTTTTTATTTTAGTATTATTTTTACAACGATGAGAATGTAATATACATATATTAAGAAGGCAGGCCCGGCCCGGGGGGGGGGGGGGGGGGGGGGGGCTGACCCGGGAAAACATTAGTAAACATGCAACATATACGTGTGTACAACATCATAACACGGGTTTTTTAATATCTGATACAATACAGAGTTTTTTTTTTATTTATTTTAGTATTATTTTTAAAACGCTGAGAATGTAATATACATATATTAAGAAGGCAGGCCCGGCCGGGGGGGGGGGGAGGGACTGACCCGGGAGGGCCCCGTCCGGGCGTCCGCTTTTAGTATATATATGTTTTTCAAGTTAAAACATTAAACATTTTCTTTGTGGGAAAGTTTGTGGTAGGGAATAATTCTGGTGATAAAGGTTGCCGCTAGACAATAAAACTTCTGCTGATCAAAAATTGTTCAAAATCTATGTATCAATGCAATATTTCCTCGTACTGAATCCAACCCGGCGGACTATTGAGACCGCGATACTGACCGTCTTCTAATTTTGTATTTAACAGCTTTCGTGACTAGAGCTCTATCGGTGACAAAACAATCATAATAAAAAAATGTATATAACTTGAATAAATAAGAGAGAGAGAGAGAGGGGGGGGGGGGGGTGGTTCTTTCCCGGCTAGGCTAATCATGTTTCAGTCTAATTATAACCCGCCCGATCTCTTGCTGATTACAATTTGTTTTATTACTATTTTTATTTCTTCTTAGATTTAGTCTAGTACAAGTTGACCGTATCTGAATCTGTTGTACCGGCTATGAATACAGTGCCCGCCGTATAGCCATTTATTGACACATGTATTTTAGCACCGTATTCGTAATGATATATATTATATATATTTTTAAAAATAATGCTTGAGAATAAACTGTATTACTGTGCATCAGCTGGCACCCTCCCCCCCCCCAACCCCCGGCAGCAACAACAACTAAATGAATATAAAAATGAATAAGAAATAATTATTTTAAAGCCGGTAAATCAGTAAAACTCCATTAAATAGCTAAATATGGACAATATCTAACAAATAATCGAAATAAAAATTGTGCTCCTTTATGAGGTTACCATTATTAATTCCTTATATTGATTTACTCATTAAAAATCAGCGATTCCTCTGTGAATTAAAAGCGGTTTCTCATCCAAAGCTTCCCTTTAACCCTGAACTCAGACTGCGCATGCTTGACCTACAATGACCCGATGTGCAAAACTGTGGAAAAACACGCATTCTTTCACTATTTCTCGTAATAAGATACTGGGAACATTTAGAGTTGATGTAAGGAATAGGATGAAAGCTCAATAATATTGAAAATCGATCCAGTACAATTTATCCCTTGAAATATCCCTAGCATACGATAACTGATGTGACGTCATTTATAACGTCACACAATGTTTTCGCGGAATTTTCTCTAACGTCATTGCGTGGAGCACCTTAACGTAGCTGCGTATGCAGTGTGTTTCTGTGATGCTGTGTAATATCATTCGTATATTCGTCCGCTTTTTCCGTTCTCGTATAAAAATATTCCGCTGTTTAGCTTTGTTTGGTTTCATTACTTTTCACGAATAGTCCATTTTCCAGAAAATATCCATGACCGTTTTAAACCTTGATTTTATATGTACAGACACCAGACATCACATCATTTGGCAAAATTTTCAATTGTGACGTCACATCTGATCGCACTGTCTTGAAGCACCTTGATGTGTTGTCATGCTTTCTATTCTGACGTCACAATGAAAATATCGCCAAATTTTGTGATGTCTGGTGTCTGTCCGCCGAATGAATCTATTGGTACATCAGCTATTGTATGCCAATCGATTGTAATTTTAGGATTCTGATCTTTGGGTTTGTGTTTGTTTCGTTCATTATCTCTAGATCTATATTCTAATATCGTTTAATTCGAAATTGTCTTACCTAGATAAACAAGTCCTCCATTACAGTTTGATGCACAGCCCGTCGGTCCAGGGGCCATAACTCTGACATACTGGGCGTTGTATTTATAGATCACGCCCCCATAATACTCCGTGGGGTCAGTCGGCTGCTGGGCAGAACCACTGGCTATAAATATCAAATCCCCTAATTGGGAGTCAGTGACTTTAACTTGAACCTCTACCTTCATAGGCAGTTCTCCTAACCCATGGGGAATATCTACTTCTGGGCTGTCGTAAGCCTTTAAGTATGTCCACGCACTCCAAGTATCCGGTGGACCTAAAGCGTGTAGAACTGAAAAACACAATAATAGTTGTTTAGCATATATAGCTTTAAGCAATGACACAATATAGGCTTGATTCATCTAACGATGTAGATCGAGAACAAGAGAAAGTGTTCCGTGTTTCCAGAGATCTTCCTCAATTTATGGATTTTTATTTGTTTTCTTGGACTGTTCTGTGTTGGTGTTGTTGTGTTTCTCGATGTTTCCTGTTGTTTGTTAAAGTTGAGTTTTTGTTTTATCTATTTTTTTTTTTGTTGCACTGGTTTCAATTATAACATCACATACATGTTAACATAAAAACTATCATTTTCAGTACATTTTAAGTATATAAAAAGAGTATGGAAGGAGGAGAAGAAAAAAGGAAGAAGATGAAGAATATGAAATAGAAGTCCAAAGAAGAAGAAGAAGAAGAAGAAGAAGAAGAAACATATAAGTCCATTCACACTTCATGCACACAGTCTGGCTGGCTATTATTATTGTCAGTGGAGAAAGGAGGAAGAACATTTAACAAATTAAAACGAAAATTATAAAACAAGTTACAAAATAAAGAAGTTGAGTTTTCTGATGTTCGTTGTATTTTGCAAATGTGTTCCGCTGTCGTCAGTCCAGGTTAGTCTTGCTGGAGATCTCTTCTATATCCTTTCACAAGGGTCTTACTTATTTATTGTCAATCATGTATCATGTTTTGTCATTTAATCGAAAAATATCATCGAAAGTTTAGGCGGTTAACATCTTAGCACCATCCCTCCAATGCTATTTGGAACATATATTTTATTTGGATATGCTACTGAATCGACCCTATAGGAAATTTGGAACCGCGCACTCTCTGCAAAGTAAATGCAAAAATTTAATTTGGGCGGTTTATGAATAGTCGATTTGACAGCCTTATATAACATGTGGCCGACCTAGAAATGTCCTTTCCTATGAACTTTTTTTGATGATTCTTATCTATGGGATAGTACTGAACGATTCTAGCTTGGTTGCCACTCTGGCAACCTTGGGCAACTCTTTTTATCGCCGGAAATTCAAAATTGTCCTCTGTCATCAGTTCTGAGTAGTCTGGCTGGAGATCTCCTCCTCATTCAAACAGACATTTTTTCAACAAGAATCCCTATAAAGTATTATCCCATGCCGTTGCACACGAATTCATGAAAGCAAGAAATAATGATTCCATAATTATACACAAAAATCCATAGTCCATGATTCAAACAATACCCGTATTATTTTATTTTCTACAGTTGTGTTTTATCTTTGAACAAAAGTGTCGGGAAGCGAGGATAACAGCACATTTCAAATTATGTAACAAATGTAATTTCAGACGATCAATGCACAGTTTGTTTGTAATTGTTCAAACTTATTCATTTATCATGTTTATTGGTGATTATACTTTTCCGATCTAACTTCGCCCATGGATATTTTGAGTATGTTAACATGGTTAATATAGATTGATGTAAAATGTCATTAGATCCATCGTGTTGACTATGGGATATTTTCAATTGTTATTCTAATGTTTCTAAAAGCACTTTTCTAAATTCATTGTAACAGGTTTTTTGACATTTCATTTGAATGACATACGATTTCAAAATAGTCTAATATGGATGGTTTGTTAAAATACCCAGACAATTTCATTCGGAACTAGAATTAAAATTCAATTTGGTGACAGGGAAGGGACGTGAAGATTAGGCAATAAATGTAACATAAAGATAAAAAAAATCCCGAAATACTTGGATTTTTGTTAACCTTAAGGTTAACCGAGTGTTGTTGGAGATCCCCTCCTTTTTTCTTGGGATCTTGGCTATATCGTTGCAAGCATTCAATTATGGCAACACTTTTAAAAGAAAGGAGGGGATCTCCAAGACTCAGTTGCAGCACCCACAGCAAAACTCCAAAAAACCAATTGCTAAAAAACCACAGAGCAGACACGCACAGAAAGAGACGCAAAAGGCACAAGGAACGCCAAATCGCGTAGAAACATCAAATACAAATGACTACATATAGACCAACGAGACCAATGGGCAGTCAGTGCCGACTTAGGACGGCCATCTGCCACGCTAGTAGCAGATGGTTTGGTTATGCGCACAACCCTCCCACTTTTGCGATTACCCAGAGGACTCGAAGAACGTACAATTGTGGTGTAAAATAACCTTCTCACTTTAGATGGCCATACAAACCGACAGCATAGCGCAGGGGCCCAAGAAACACACAGATGGATATGTTAATGGATTATAAAACAGAAGGCATACGAAATACAGTCCCTGATCTGCCGGCTGTATCGAGCTCATGCATGTGATCACCCGAGGAGGATTTTAAAGAAGTTTGGACAGGGCCCGTCATGGAGTCCTGACAAACAAACAACGAAACCAGAGAATAACAAAATTGAAGTTTTCAAACTGGTAAACTTCTCGAAAAATATTTCAAACAAATTTTAATGCACAAGACACATGCATCGGATGGGAAATCCTGATCAGTTGTTTCTTTTTTAAACAACAGCAATATTTATTTCAACAGCGCCCTCTAGTTTGATTTTTTTTTAAATTTTGTGAGTGTCTTTTTGTAAAGAGCACGAGGCTGCAAATTTCCAGAAGGGTTGATTCATAATAAGATAGATAAAATCTTTGACATAAGAACATTGGAGGGAAGATGATAGGTAGGTAACCTCCTTTAATTTCGACGATCTTTTATTAGGATGAAATGACAAGTTTCCATAACAGTCAAATAATATGTGATATCAACTTGATAAATGGTCAATAAAAAGCTTCCTTCAAGCAACAGAGCTATACAATAAGTGACAAATATGGATAATGACCATACCCTGTATACACATTCAAAATCAGTTAAGTTGCGCCAATACGCAAAAACTGTGTCACAAGACATTTTTGAAAGAAACATTGAACCATGGAAAGATTTTTTTGCTTTTACTTTTTACTTGCATTAGTTGCTATTCCTCCATATGCCTTATGGTTACCTTTGAACTCGATATATGTGGATTTTTCTATCATATAAGGGTAGTATTTGTCAAAAAATGCATGTCACAAACTGAGGCGTATGATAAAATGGGTTGTCAGTGACGCGAAAATGTATTAAATTCAAAATTTTTAGCACATATTTTAATAAAAGTAATATCAGTATTTTAAAAAATCAAGTTCAGTTCATACGCTTTATAGTATTTCACTCTGAATTATACTAAACTCTATTGTCACAAGATTTACGGTGAATTACGTTACCATCTTTGGAGATCTAGGATGAGTTAAAATTAGAACTATATAATATCATAACAATACTTTTCTAACTTGTAATAGACCAAACTTTAATAGTTTTTCATTGAATGTTTTACATTTGTTACATTTTAGGAAAAAAATCCTTTCATTTCTTATTTTCTGAAAAATTCACTTATTTTGTGAATTACGTTACGCAGCTTTTACTGTGATAAGAATAGCAGAATGCATTCTTATGGTCATGTCGTAATCGGGTGCTTATGCCTTTATATAAAGACAGTCACAATTTGATTAAAGCTCCCTTGCGTACGGAGAGGCAGATAATAAACACAGAAAAAAAACATGACGGTGAATTACGTTACGGTGAATTACGTTACGTAGTAGATACTAAATTCAGAGTAATATCCATTCCTGAAGTGTCTAGATGGGATTTATCGTAATTATTTTACTTTCAGACATACTAGCTAGTGATAAAACTTAGTTTGTGGGCAGAAACACTATTTAAAATGTCAAATATATACAATTTACCATTTTTTAGCCAGTAGGCATTCTTTTTAATCACAATATTCTTCATTTTGCACGTTATTTTATAAAGTGTGTTGTTGAAACATTTGAATGTATCTCATACGTATGTGTATTGAGAAAAATAGTCATCAGATAATGCTGAAGTTTCCAAAACAAGCAAGAATTCCTGCTATAACGTAATTCACGCTGGGTAACGTAATTCACTTTTGGGTATCTTGATTGATTACAGAGGACAGTGATTGCACAGAGTAATACTGAATCACACAGATGTATACAAAAGATGATATGGAAGATAGAATCAGCTTTAAAATACGAAAGAAATACACTAATATAAAGTAGCTATATGTACAAAAACACTTTGCTTTTCTTGTCTGTAAGATGTTCTATTTGAAGTATGTTAAAACATGCCAGATGATTCAAGTTTGCGATATATTTTGATCTAGCATAGATTCAGATCCTGTTTGAAGGTCTACAGAGCAATTGATCGGCAAGGAATTGTTAAGTTAATCATAATTATTTCATGGAAAATAAAACTTTAAAATAATTTTTGTGAATTACGTTACGGCACTTTTGGTTATAAAAACTCTGAAAATTGGAAGCTAAACATGATAATTTTGGGGTCCTCTGTTAAAGTTTTTATCATATCAATTCAAATCATCATTTAAAAAGAATTGGGATGGTGGTTTTCAAAATATGGCTGTGTAAAAACGAATTTGAGAAGCTAAATACACGTGAATACTCTTAATTATAAAACATTGCATGACAATATTTGATGCCATTTGGCTGTAATATGCAATATTTTTTTATTTCTTCGAGTACGATTTACTGTTCTATGATCGTGTCCTCTTGATATAAAATGCTATTAGAGATAAAACAAGTTAAATCTTGCTTAAAAGGTGACGTAATTCCTCGATTCGTGAATTACGTTACGAGGTACTTTCAATGTTTGTCTTTATCTTATAGCCATTCCCTCCGAGTTATTGTAGATTTTGCAGTTTATATGTTTTTACTATCAACTAAAAGCAAAATCTGGAGAATCCGTTTTACTCTGCTATCCCTTAAAATCAAACTATCATAATTGAAAAACATCAATAACTTAAACTTCGTGATTAATTAGCACGAATAGGTTTGAGGTATTATAAATTAGCTGCTCTCCTTCATGAATATATGAAAATCTATACTAAATGTATTCGTTGACCAACATAATGACTACAGTTACTAATAAAGCAAACTATTGAACACTTAGGCGCTTTTCATTGTCAGAAAATTTTATTATTAATGTATGCCCTCATATGTAACGTAATTCACATACAATTACACAGCAGTCTACATCTTATTAAATTTTTGGCTAAAATGCTGGTGAAAAATTTTTTCTATAGCCTTTTCCAAAACACATATATACCAAGCTTCAAAATTGACATGGTTTTGAAATATTCCTCATCTTAAAGTTTGCAGCCGTTTTGAACTTGCAATTGGCGCAACTTAACTGATTTTGAATGACAGCAAAAAACCAAAAATTCAGAAAATCAGAAACCGAAGGCATACACAATCAGGATAAAACAGGAACCAAAGCAAACAAACAAAAACCTCCACCACATGAAAAGAAGCGAACTCCCGATATTGGAGTGAGACCATATCAGTGATCAATAGGATAAGTATTTGTAACTAATATACTGATAATGTCCTAACGGAGTGAAACAAATCTAGAGGCTGTATTGGATGGATAAGATAAACCGGATGTGACAGTTCTACCGAATTGAAGCGACGGGTGTTGCATGCAAGCAGGAGATGCTTACTCTTCCTGGGCACCTGGTCTCACTCTCGTATCGAGAGTTCGCTTCTTTTCACATAGTGGAGGTTTTTGTTTGTTTGCTTTTGTTCATGTTTTATCCTGATTTTGCATGCCTTCGGTTTCTGATTTTCTGGGTTATCGATTTTGTGCTGTAAACAGGGATATGGTCATTATCCATATTTGTCATACAGTTGTTTTATGTAAAATGTTCCTCAGAAACCTTAACAAACCTGATGTTGCGCTCTTGCAGCATGTTCGATCGAAATGGAAGTTCAGCAATATTTTGTTTCTTTCATTCAACGATAAATTGTTAAGAAAATGGATATATTGTTGGAGTAAAGATTTCAAATTTAAATAAGAATACGATTAAAAGCACGTTATGGAAATGTTAAACGTCTTCAAATTCAATAGCATCATTTGAGAACAGAAAAAATTGCAGCATGGACCAGACATGCACGTTTCGGGTACTTAACCCTCGTCAGTGATATGTTAATGATAATTTCATTAATATAAGCTCTTCATAAATATAGGTTCTCAAATGAATTTTCATTTCATATGATGTATTTATGAAACGAGTTGTGTGTTTTATATCCCCGAGTTTTATAATACATGGTATGAAATGAATCATTCTATCACATGATTTTGCAAAAACAATGTTTATTTCAAACGTGAAATAAACGATTCTGAGAACTAGAGGCGAACCACGCAATGTCACATAGAAGTCGTCTGCTATGCTATGAGAAGTAGTTCTCCATCGTATATACGTCTTTGCGTAAAGAGAAAATTAATATACTTCAACTTTGTTTAATACTTTAAAGCAATAATTATTTCAACAACAACAATTTTAATCATTGATATTTTTTGCGTCTTAATTTAACATATGACCGATATTTGAAAGGTCACACTTGTCACAGTGTAGGTGATGAGGCTCCAAACTTGACCAATCGTATTCGAGCAGAGCGATATGTAACGTGTTATCATAACGTTTGATTATGAAATGGCTTTATGAAACTGCATAATGGGTGTATCATGTGATAAAAACAAATACTTTTGATTTTGATTTTGATATGATTTTCGATACAATACAAGAGGACGTTATAATGGATAAGAATAAAAAATGCATGATATTCTAGGTCGTTATCTCGTACTCATGATTATGCAAAAACACTTTCAGGAAACTGTGACAACCGATGGAGTTCCACGAATATGACAATAGGATGTGCGGATTACTTTCTTTCATCTTAAAAAGGCCATTAATAAAAATCAGCTGTACTAAGTGGAGTTTTCTCTATGTGAATAAAGCAGAACTTCAATATATATATTATATCCAAAACGATTATAATATTGAATTGCATGATCTATACAGCGATTCCTTGTGCTATCAAACAGAAAGACGAAAAAGAAAATATTAAACTCTTGAAATTCGTATTCCATACATTGCAAAGGAACAAACAAAGGGGTTAGAATCGAGAAAGATGATAGAAGGCAAACGTAATATCAATTACAGATAGGGAACAAACAAAGAAGTTAAAATCGAGAAGATCATAGAAGCCAAACGTACGTAATATCAATTACAGATAAAATGCCATTTGGACAATAAAGAGATGAGAAGTGTCCAACTCTACAGCAAGAGAACTACCTTCTTCAAATACGGTACACCAGACATGGACGTCCTCATCGGTGGGACTTTAAGCTAAAATGTTCAAACTAAGACTCTCCTCGATTGAAATGTTTCTTTAAAAAACTAGAACCGATATTCCCTAGATTTGGGATTTCAACTCTTGAAGCCCAATGTCAAATTATATAGCATGACAAAGATAATTAACGATTTTTTTCTGAAAAGATTTATAATATTCATAAGGAATCTTGTGGCAAATATTTTCAAATGAAACTATATGTACACTGTACACCGTGACATTTTCTGTGTTTACATATAAATAATGGGATGTCAAGGACATGGAAGAGATCCCCATGAAGACCACCCTGTATTGACCACACCCCAGAATGCAACAAACAACCGACATCAGATAACAACTTCAGCAAATAACAGGGGACAACAAAAACACAACAACGCTCACACTGAACCGTCCAACAAAAAATCAAGTAGACAAACTAAACATCAAAGAGTTACAACATGAAACACGGAAGTCAAAACATAGATTAAGTAAGACGAATGTGGATCCGGTGCCGACACTAGACGGTCAATCGCCATAATATCCAATGATATGGTTATCTGGATGAATGTGTAAAACATACCACTCATCAGGGTACACTGAGGCTCATATATAAAGAAAGAGCTTTATTGATTAGCATTGTAATGCCATATCGTAGGGGTACTAGGTAACAAAATAATTATGCAAAAAGATATCAAAAGCAGCAGGCATGTGAAAACCAGTCCGTGTTCTGCTGGCTGAAGCGAGCTCATTATCAATCACCCGAGGAGTCCGATCCTTTTTCATATTATAGGACAAGGACCAAGTCGTCTTTGACGAAGTATGGAAAGCGCCCATGATAGCGCCGTTTCAATTAAAGTATGATTTGGAAAAAGATTACAATTATTGATTTTCATCAAAATTTGACAACCATATTAAACATCAGATATTGGCCAATGATACTTTTGCTCTGCTTTTTTTTTCTTTTGCAAGTCAATAGAATCCCGTCTTATAACAAAAGTTTATTAAATTCTAAGGTTTCACACAAAGTAAACTCTTCACCTTAGATACATTTGTGCTACACCAGTATCCTTATCTTAAAAGTGTTGAAGAAAAACTCAGTTTGCACTGAATGGGTAGTATTCCTATTATTTCAATAGGTTTGGACAGATCAATGTTGTTATTATATACTACTTTTCACTAATGCCATCTACTTTCGAATTCCCGATAATACAACTTGGATTTCAAAGATGTAGTCTCCGAACACGCTAGCTCAATGAATAGCATATGATTCTTACATATCCTTTGTATAAATTCCTAACATTTGTTTTATGTTCCTATTGTTTAGGATATTCCCTTTTAATATCGAGATAATGCTAGAATTCCAGAACACTTCTCGATTCAAATCCACGCATTTTAAAATAACGAGGTTCGTTGTATAAGATGATTTTATTCTTTTAGCACTTTTTGACTCATACCGAGTAAAGTCGTTGAACTTGCTTCCAATAATGTAATTTAAAAAGAACCGCAGCCAAAGGTTTCACATGATTGACTACGAAATTGAGCGCCCCCTCCTCCCGAAAAAACGAAAAAAGAAAATAAATAAAGAACAGTACAGTACACCAAACAAAACAAAACCCTTTCACCCCCCCCCCCCCCCCCAACAAATTAAACGTAAAAAGAACAACCAAACAACTTGAACAAAGAACAAAAATACAACAATATAAGACAATTTAAAGGGAAATTATAAGATGAAAGGAAGGGATCTCAAACAAGGCTCGGTTACAACATCCACAGTAAAACATCAAAACACCTAAAGTGAAATCACAGAGAAGACATACACAGTAAAACATCAAAACACCCCAAGTGAAAACACAGAGAAGACATACACAGTAAAACATCAAAACACGCCAAGTGAAAACACAGAGAAGACATACACAGTAAAACATCAAAACACCCCAAGTGAAAACACAGAGAAGACATACACAGTAAAACATCAAAACACCCCAAGTGAAATCACAAAGAAGACATACACAGTAAAACATCAAAACACCCCAAGTGAAATTACAGAGAAGACATACACAGTAAAACATCAAAACACCCCAAGTGAAATCACAAAGAAGACATACACAGTAAAACATCAAAACACCCCAAGTGAAAACACAGAGAAGACATACACAGTAAAACATCAAAACACCCCAAGTGAAATTACAGAGAAGACATACACAGTAAAACATCAAAACACGCCAAGTGAAAACACAGAGAAGACATACACAGTAAAACATCAAAACACCCCAAGTGAAAACACAGAGAAGACATACACAGTAAAACATCAAAACACCCCAAGTGAAATCACAAAGAAGACATACACAGTAAAACATCAAAACACCCCAAGTGAAAACACAGAGAAGACATACACAGTAAAACATCAAAACACCCCAAGTGAAAACACAGAGAAGACATACACAGTAAAACATCAAAACACCCCAAGTGAAAACACAGAGAAGACATACACAGTAAAACATCAAAACACCCCAAGTGAAAACACAGAGAAGACATACACAGTAAAACATCAAAACACCCCAAGTGAAATCACAAAGAAGACATACACAGTAAAACATCAAAACACCCCAAGTGAAAACACAGAGAAGACATACACAGTAAAACATCAAAACACCCCAAGTGAAAACACAGAGAAGACATACACAGTAAAACATCAAAACACCCCAAGTGAAATCACAAAGAAGACATACACAGTAAAACATCAAAACACCCCAAGTGAAAACACAGAGAAGACATACACAGTAAAACATCAAAACACCCCAAGTGAAAACACAGAGAAGACATACACAGTAAAACATCAAAACACCCCAAGTGAAAACACAGAGAAGACATACACAGTAAAACATCAAAACACCCCAAGTGAAAACACAGAGAAGACATACACAGTAAAACATCAAAACACTCCAAGTGAAAACACAGAGAAGACATACACAGTAAAACATCAAAACACCCCAAGTGAAATCACAAAGAAGACATACACAGTAAAACATCAAAACACCCCAAGTGAAATCACAGAGAAGACATACACAGTAAAACATCAAAACACCCCAAGTGAAATCACAGAGAAGACATGCACAGTAAAACATCAAAACACCCCAAGTGTAAACACAGAGAAAACATACACAGTAAAACATCAAAACACCCCAAGTGAAAACACAGAGAAGACATACACAGTAAAACATCAAAACATCCCAAGTGAAATTACAGAGAAGACATACACAGTAAAACATCAAAACACGCCAAGTGAAATTACAGAGAAGACATCCACAGTAAAACATCAAAACACCCCAAGTGAAAACATAGAGAAGACATACACAGTAAAACATCAAAACACCCCAAGTGAAATCACAGAGAAGGCATACACAGTAAAACATCAAAACACCCCAAGTGAAATCACAGAGAAGACATACACAGTAAAACATCAAAACACCCCAAGTGAAAACACAGAGAAGACATACACAGTAAAACATCAAAACACCCCAAGTGAAATCACAGAGAAGACATACACAGTAAAACATCAAAACACCCCAAGTGAAATTACAGAGAAGACATACACAGTAAAACATCAGAACACCCAAAGTGAAACCACAGAGAAGACATACACAGTAAAACATCAAAGCATCCCAAGTGAAAGCACAGAGAAGACATACACAGTGAAACATCAAAACACCCCAAGTGAAAGCACAGAGAAGACATACACAGTAAAACATCAAAACACGCCAAGTGAAATCACAGAGAAGACATCCACAGTAAAACATCAAAACAAGCCAAGTGAAATTACAGAGAAGACATACACAGTAAAACATCAAAACACCCCAAGTGAAAACACAGAAGACATCCACAGTAAAACATCAAAACACCCCAAGTGAAATCACAGAGAAGGCATACATAGTAAAACATCAAAACACCCCAAGTGAAAACACAGAGAAGACATACACAGTAAAACATCAAAACACCCCAAGTGAAAACACAGAGAAGACATACACAGTAAAACATCAAAACACCCCAAGTGAAAACACAGAGAAGACATACACAGTAAAACATCAAAACACCCCAAGTGAAATCACAAAGAAGACATACACAGTAAAACATCAAAACACCCCAAGTGAAATCACAAAGAAGACATACACAGTAAAACATCAAAACACCCCAAGTGAAATCACAAAGAAGACATACACAGTAAAACATCAAAACACCCCAAGTGAAATCACAAAGAAGACATACACAGTGAAACATCAAAACACCCCAAGTGAAAACACAGAGAAGACATACACAGTAAAACATCAAAACACCCCAAGTGAAATTACAGAGAAGACATACACAGTAAAACATCAAAACACCCCAAGTGAAAACACAGAGAAGACATACACAGTGAAACATCAAAACACCCCAAGTGAAGACACAGAGAAGACATACACAGTAAAACATCAAAACACCCCAAGTGAAATTACAGAGAAGACATGCACAGTAAAACATCAAAACACCCCAAGTGAAAACACAAAGAAGACATACACAGTAAAACATCAAAACACCCCAAGTGAAATCACAGAGAAGACATACACAGTAAAACATCAAAACACCCCAAGTGAAATTACAAAGAAGACATACACAGTAAAACATCAAAACACCCCAAGTGAAATTACAAAGAAGACATACACAGTAAAACATCAAAACACCCCAAGTGAAATCACAGAGAAGACATACACAGTAAAACATCAAAACACCCCAAGTGAAATTACAGAGAAGACATACACAGTAAAACATCAAAACACCCCAAGTGAAAACACAGAGAAGACATACACAGTAAAACATCAAAACACCCCAAGTGAAATCACAAAGAAGACATACAAAGCAAGAGACGCAAAAGGGACAAGGAACACCAAACACGACATCAAAACATTAAACACAAATGACCACACATAAAGCAACGAGAACAATGGGCAACCGGTGTCGACATAGGACGGCTATCTGCCGGGTTAGTAGCAAATGGTGTAGATATCCGGATTATGTGCGCTCAACCCTCCCACTTTCAGGTTACACAGAGTTCTCGAAGAACGCATAAATGTTGTGTAAAATAACCTTCCCACTGTAAGGTTGACCACACAAACGAGACAGCAAACCGGAAGGGCCCAAGGAACACAGATGTATATGTAAATGGATATAAAAGGGATGGGGTGAACTTAATACAGCCCGTCTTCTGCCGGTTGTAGCGAGTTCATGCGAGTCAAACTGACATTTAGAGAGGTATGGACAGGGCCCGTCATGGAGTCCCGCTGTCGTCACAATTAGTCAGATTGCAGTTCTTAAGAATGTGTCGGTACAAGGCTGTGGATCGGTCAATTACAATGCTAAGGGTCCGTTAAGAGACAGTAGGATCGTATCCACGGTATAAAAAGCGGTATATAGAAACAACAGAGGTAGATGAAATTCACAGTCAAATATAGATAACAATTTCCTGTTGAATTGAGGTAAGGATATCCCAAATTTCTTTAATCTCATCTACACCTGAGGACTGAGCAGAGATTATTGTCATAGCGCTTCATTAGTCCGTCCACCCATAAGTTTTTCACATTTTTGACATCTCTTCTGATCTCTAACTTTCGGTAGTTACTGATGTATGCTAATAACATCTTAATTAGGTGTTCATGTACTGCATGTATTCACCCTTGAGAACATTAATCATATATGGCATGATATTACCATTGGCTTTCTTTATTCATGAAAGGACTCACTTCCCCATGAATATCGAGGGATGGGCAATGTTAAGATATTTTGAGTGTTAAGATATATTAATGAGGGACTTCCTTAACATATCAATAGTAGTTGGTGGAAACTAAGGTATCATGCAGTTTTAACCGAGAAAATGAATGCAAGAAAAATTGTTTCATCAATTATGAACAAAAATGTCCAAGTTTGGATTCAAACAAAAGATACAGTTCATGACGTAAACAAAGGACCCACTATGCAGGGATAATTACATATTTCAACTAATTAAACATTGATGACAGTTCAGAGTGTAAATTAGTGAGGGCACATGTAGCCAAGTTCGATCAACTTCGGTTGTTCATCTCATCAACGCATTCGAACATTTCTGTTATCAAAGTTTCTTGAAATTTCTAAAACATGGGTCCTGTAGCATCATATTCCACCCAACCTGCTACGTCTTTCGGTACATAATTTTCACACTCTTTGGAGGACCACTGAAGAGAGTTAAGTACCCGAAACGTGCATGTCTGGTCCATGCTGCATATGTATCTGTTCTTAAATTTATGATGCTATTGAATTTGAAGACGTTTAACCATTGACATCCCATCCATCCTTCTACGTTTTTCGGTACGTTTTTGGACATAATAAATTTCACATTCTTTGGTCATGTTACATTGTTTAGATTGAGGATCAATGACGACGACAAGTACCCGAAACGTGCATGTCTGGTCCATGCTGCAAATTTATCTGATCTTAAATGATGCTATAGAATATAAAGACGTTTAAGAATAGTATACAATAGTAATAAATGTATTTACAAATTTATATCTGATAAAACTTCTTCATTTATAGTCTGTCGTTTATTTATTTTCCTATTTTCATTCTGTCCATGCCATATATGTTATATATCAACTGACATCACTTTGTCATAATCGATATTTGCTTTTCCGTTCCAGTCATTTAAGTAGCTGTCCATATAAAAACCATGCAAAATGAAAAAAAGTGATCCATCACTAGTAACGGAAATAGTTTTCTTTGTTCAAAACTGAAAGTTTATAAGACAAAAATTATTTTTACAAAATATTAGCTTTCAAATTTGTGCAGTTTTCCTGCTATGACCTATAGAAAATTATAATAGATTAAGAATTTTCCCATAGCCCGCCATAGTAATATACAGGAAAAGAAACCTGTATAAAATAAATTACCAGAACAGCCCATATCTGCTCTACAAAAAGTTTGAAAGAGGAAGAGTTCTGGTTATTTTTCATCACAACAAATTTCTTGGATCTCAATCAGAAGAAGAAAACAAAGACCAGAAATATTCTTTATTTTAGGGGAATTATGGAACTCTTCGGTATGAAAAGTACATAAGTTGTGTATCTGGATATTTTGTGCTGAAGCAAATTCAAACTCCTGACATAATCTATTTGTGCACAAGTAATTGATTTCAAACTACAATCGGTTTAATATCATCCAAAATGCTTTTAAATTTGTATAAATGCTTATTCATCTCGTTTACATACCTCAGATTAGTACATTCAAGGGGAAAAATAGCAATTACGGAAAAATGACGTCATCAGTAACGACGTCATAATTTGCGTCATTATCATATTTGCATTGGCGCCTTTATCTCGTTTTATTTTCTTTGTAAAACTGGATAGGGCAAAACGTTTTAGATATTATAGATTCCTGTGATTCCTCATCTCAGTGATTCCAGCATTTCATCCAAGAATTGAATGATGAAATTAATGTAAAAGAGCAGTGTAACCCATTATTCAGACTTGGCCGGCTTGAGAAAAGAATTTATTCTCTGTAATGGTTTCCTTTGGATGGATGGACGAATGCACAATCGGGTGCATCACTATATAACCACCCACCCCTGCCCCAAAGGAACATCCAAAGCATGCGTGTATATAATAGTTATTGAAAAAGAAACACAAAATTTATGTATCACATAGGCTGATAAAGTAATTGTTCAAAGAGCTAGCGATTTTGTGTTGTTGTTGCTAAGTTGGAAATTCAGACGTCGTTGGCTCTCTTCGTAAGTTTATTTTGGTCTCAAAATACGTGTACAGTGTGAAGCACAGGGATTCATCTCGCTTCCCGATTGCTTGATAGTACTATGAGTTACTCACAACTGTCAAGCAACTGGGAAGCGCGATAAATCCCTGTGGTATGAAGGTGAGAATATGGGGAATATGGAATGCATCGGAGAGAATAGCTGTTTTATTTGAAATCCACAATGGAAGTAATGAAACCTGGATCCCTGGATCCCTTGCCAAAAAAAGTGTAGCCACTTTTTCTATTGGCGAAAAAATACATTTCAAGACATGTGCACAGTTAAGGCCTCATTTTGCCCCCCTCCCTCCCCCCTTTTTTTGCAGCAAAAATGCATCAGCAAAATATATTGATTATTGACGGTGAAAAAAAAAAGAAATTTCATTCAAACTAATATTGATGTAAAATGTTGACCGCAAAAAGGTAGGCGGTCGGGACCATCTTTAGATCCTCCAGTGGAGCAAAACAAGCAAAATTTTTGGGATGGGGGACTTGGATTTTTCTTGAAAGTGCACAATTAAACTCATGCTTGTATCTAGAGGGCAAAATTTATTGCGGTTCTTCGGGCAGGATTATTCAACAGTCGCTGCCCTACAGGCCGAAGGCCTTTTCATTGCCAAATACCATGTTTGAGGAGGAGAGTTAAAATAAAAAAAAAAACCCATAAAATAGAGAGAGCATTTGTAAGAGATAATTGTAAAATAAAATATCGGTGTACAAGTATTCTTTCTGTAAATATAAAAAAAAACATTCGGTAATCAAAGATTACATGGCTCGCCTATACAGGTTTTTGTCAGAAACCAGGTTAAAGTTTTTGAAAAGTAGGTCAAAGTCCAAGGTCAATAGGTGAAAGGTCATGGTCTCAACTGAAAGGTCACGTCACATGGTATCTACATGTGAGATATCAAAGCCCTACCCCTTGTAGTTTAAGAGATAAAGCCCAGGTTAAATTTTGTCTACGGACGACGACAACGATGCCGACGACGCCGAGGGCTTTTTCGTCCGGGCGAGCTAAAAATTGCTTGTGAAACACGAATGCCCCAGTCAAGCAGCTAGGTCATACTCAAAAGTCAAGGTCGGTGTTCTGTACCAGTGGATATGTTAACATAACTTCAGATTTTCTCCCTATTTGTACATGTACTATAGAACTCGCCTGGTCGCTAAGCTTCGCCCATTCACGTGCTATACATTAGAACTCGTGTAGAACAATATTAGAATTGAAATAACAACTAGCTAGCTGTGATATGTTGTCCAGTAATTCCCCTCGTCGCGGCTCGATGATAATTACATTGGTTCATGTGACTCGGGGAATTACTGGACAACAAACCACGGCTAGCTAGTTGTTATTTCTTAAACATGTTAGAGTTATGAGCAATAATTAAAGTTTTAAAATGTTATTTAGACTCCAAGGTTTAGCCTATATATATTTTGCATCTGCTTCAATGGCGTAGCTCTGCTTGAAAAAGTGGAGGGGCACAACATCCCAAAAAAATTTCTAACAAGCAAAAAAAAAAAAAAAAAAAAAAAAAGGGGGGGGGGGGGGGAGAAGAGGAAGAGATTAAAAAATGAATATTGGGTTTTCATGTTCTGTATGCACAAATTTTAACATTTCTGGTGCAATTCTAAATTTTAAGTACATGAATAAATGGCTGGCGAGCGTTAGCGAGCCAGGAATTTTTTTAAGCAAAATATTGACTAATCAGAAAATACTGTCTGTCTCCTCTATCATTAACATATACATGTTATGATATTCTATATAGTTTGATTTAAGGTATTTTGCAGTTTTTTTTATATCTGTATGACCAGAAATTACGTCAAAAAGTGGGGGGGGGCACAAACAACATACTTATGCCCCCCCCCCCCACTTTCAAAAGTGGGGGGGGGGGGGGGCACGTGCCCCCCCCTGTCCCCCCCCCCCTTGTCCTACGCCAGTGTGCTTTGTAACAGACGTATTTTTGCCAAATTATTTACGCGAGAGAAATGAAGAAGTCCAAGGCATAAGTACGGCGTTTATACAGCGTAAAAGGTGTTTAGAACTGATGCGTCCTACCAACACGTACGGTTAATGCGTTTTTACTGTGCTTTGGTTTGCGTTACGTATTGGGGGTGGTCGGGGCAAACAACGTAACATCTACGTAGCTCTTCCTTAGCAGGAACGAAAAAAAAGTAGTGCGTACTTCATACATCTGATGAAATCGAAGAGACAATTGATACTAAGAAAGTGAATTGATTTTAAGGTCAGGAGGTCAATTTTTTCAACTCATGGAGAAGTTTGTCACAAATTGTTACAGGAAGCATGTACGTCTTATCATTTTTCATTCAAAAGTTATGCCCAAGGTTAAAGTTTTTTTTTACAAACGGACAAAGAAAGAAACAAAGGGACAGCTACCCCGAATCTCTTATTACGGGGAACAAATAATCTATCTTGATATCAATAGTAACTTTAAAATCGATTTAAAACATGTGTAAAAAGGATTTCATTCACACCTTTTGCAGACATGTTCTTCTCATGAAAACACATGATTTCTAAATTAAATGCTGATCTTGGTGTTTTATATTACGTTGCTATGCCTTTTTTAAGATTAGAATTGTAACACCTTACCTAGTGATAGTTAAATTATACATCTTTGAGATAGATTGATAAATTTAGTAAATTACATACATGTATGTTTAGAGTAGTTTATTTTCTGCTCTTTCAGCCTATTCAAGCCACGGAGAAGTATTCACTCAAGCAATATTGATAATAAGTATTTCCCATATGATGGTTGCTATGTGTCGCTAAGGAAAGTACCCTTGTTGACATGAAAAAAAAAATATATATATAAAAAATTAACAAATATCTTTCTTAAAGACATAAATATGCGTAATTTAAAAAAATTAAATAATAAATAAATGCATATCTCATAGGTTCAGTCAATTTCAGAAAATACATAAGATATTAGTAAAATGATGATTTATTTTATCTCTGGGCTATTCATATCCATGGTAACAGTGGCTGGATCTTCCCTTAAATTATTTTGCTTAACTGTAAAATAACAATAAAGGTTTCAAATATGTTTTCAATTTATTTGATAATTTCTATTTAGTATGTAACGCAAATTACTACTTATAATCAAAGAATAATAATACATTGTCAATAAGATGTCCATTTATTCTAATTTTTGAAATTATTTATTTGGTTACTATGGCAACAGCATCAAATAAATTTTTTGAAATTGTAAAAAAAATTATTTAAGGTGATCCTCACCTTTATTCACTTTCATTTGGTGGTATCATTGTATTCTATAATCTGTATGAAAATAAGAATGATTTTTGATATTCACAATTTTTAGCGATTTTGGTTGCTTAGTAACGTGAGTCTAATATTTGATCCGAGAAAATTGAAACTATAATACATAAATATGATGCCTTTATTATTTTGTGATCATAATGTAATAGATGTATTGAATTGGTAATTGAAAATATTTGAATTTGAAAAAGTATATTTTTGCTTATTTTTCATAAAAATTGAATTTTTGAATTTTTGCCAATTTTGTCCCCAAAATTTGTCGATTTGGAATTATTTTTGACAAGATGTTATCATTCCATTTTATCAAGGAACTTATGACTAATTCATCTGATATGAATCAATTATCACAGAAGCCATCTAAAATGTAAAAAAAATGCTGCTAAAAACCGTCATTTTTAAAGATTTCAATATCATTTTTGCATTGGTTGCTATGCAAATTTTGATCAGGGCGTTTCCTTAGCAACCGTGAATTGACAGGTCTCATATGAAATAAACACCATATTTGCACTTAATACTAACTGATGATAAAGTATCACAGAATTCTGAAACCCTAAGTGTAGCACCTATTGCATGATTTTTATATGGACAGCTACTTAATTAAAATTATTTTTTGATACCTGCATTCTTTTTTAGCTCACCTGAGCCATAGGCTCAAGTGAGCTATTGTCATAGTGTTGCGTCCGTCGTCCGTCGTCGTCGTCGTCGTCGTCCGTCGTCCGTCGTCCGTCGTCGTCGTAAACTTTTCACATTTTAAACTTCTTCTCCAGAACGGCTGAAGGGATTTTGATGAAACTTGGTAGGTATGAAGTACTCATGGGCCCCTACAAGTGTTGTTGTTTTTCGTCCGGATCTGTCAACAGGTGGCGCCACCACAGCCAAAAGTAGGTCACGGGGGGTACCCTCCTTTGACAAACTTCTTCTTCAGAACCGAAGCATGTATCGACAAACCGAAAGCATCAGGATGATCTAGAGAGATGTCTTAAGAAGTGTTGTTATTTTTGGTTCCACTTCGAAGTCAAATTTTTGACGCGTTTTTGACGTCTTTTCGGACTTTGTCAGAAATGCACATTTTTGCACTATTTCTTTAAATAACTCAATAAGTGTATGATTTTACACACTCATTTACTACATATTTATCATATTTAACTTACTTAATGCTTTGATATGTATTTTATGCTTAAAATTTATTTTTTTGATTTTTTATGAATTTTTTTCTTATGTAAAAAGGAAGGGGGGGGGGTTGATTTTCATACATTTTCTGCTTCTTTTCTATAACCACTCTTCAGATTGTCATGACAATTTGTAGGTATGAGGTACTCATGCATGGTACCCTACAAGTGAAAGAATTTTGTCAAGATATCCACTTTTGGATTTTTAAGGAATATTTTTTAAGATTGTACATAGGTATAATGTATGTTTTCCATGCCAAATGGACCCATGGGGAGTAGCTTTAAACCCCGGCGGGACCCCAACATTTTTTTTTCCCTTTTTCAGTTTCTTTTCTCTTTTTATTTTTATATTTATCGCTAGAAATGAAACTGTGAAAGAATTTTGTCAAAATATCAACTTTTAGATTTTTAATGATTTTTTAAATAAGACAAGCTATAGCTAGTTTGGCTTTGTGTACTTATTTTCATACTTCGAATTAACTTGGCCACATACGCTATCAAATATACGCTGAATTTATTTTTAAGATGTTGACTTTTTGTGTCGCCTGCGAAGCACAGCGACACTTAGGGATCACTTTGTCTGTTGTTCGTCTGTCCGTCCATCCGCCCCTCCGTCTGTCCGTCTGTCTGTCACACTTGGGTGTCACACCCCATAACTTTTGATTGGTAAGTGATAGGGCTTTGATATTTCACATGTGTATTCCTTGTGACAAGACCTTTATACACATATCATAATTTTTGACCTTTTGACCTTGACCTAGATATTTGACCTACTTTTCTAAAAATCAAATATTGGCTATATCTCTTGATTGATTAGTGATAGGGCTTTGATATTTCACATGTGTATTCCTTGTGATTAGACCTTTCTACACATATAATGTTTGACCTTGTGACCTTGATCTAGATATTTGACCTACTTTTCTTAAAATCTAATATTGGCTATATCTCTTGATTGGCAAGTGATAGGGCTTTGATATTTCACATGTGTAATCTTTGTGACAAGACCTTTCTACGCAAACCATATTTTTTGACCTCGTGACCTTGACCTAGATATTTGACCTACTTTTCAAAAAATCTAAGATTGGCTATATCTTTTGATTGGTAAGTGATAGGGCTTTGATATTTAACATGTGTATTTCTTGTGACAAGCCCTTTTTTCACATACTATATTTTTTAACCTTATGACCTTGACCTAGATATTTGACCTACTTTTTAAAAAAAAACCAAGATTGGCTATATCTATTGATTGGTAAGTGATAGGGCTTTGATATTTCTCTTGTGTATTCCTTTTGACAATACCTTTCTACACATACCATAATTTTGACCTCATTACCTTGACCTAGATATTTGACCTACTTTTCAAAAAAATTAAGATTTGCTATATCTTTTGATTGGTAAGTGATAGAGCTTTGATATTTCATATGTGTATTCCTTCTTGTGACAAGGCATTTCTACACATATCATAACTTTTGACCTCATGACCAAGACCTAGATATTTGACCTACTTTTCAAAAAATCTTAGATTGGCTATTTCTTTTGATTGCTGAGTAATAGGCTTTGATATTTCACATGTGCATTTCATGTGACAAGACCTTTCTTCACATACCATCATTTTTAGCTCACCTCGACAAATTTGAATGAGCTTATGCTATAACCCCACACGTCCGCGTCCGTGTCCGCGTCCGGTTAAGAAGTTTGGGGTAGCTCAGTATCTGACAAAGTACTAACGCTACAGTAACCAAACTGGCACAAGTGATTCATCTTTGGATGCTGAGGTGAACCCATGCATCGTATGCAGCATCTGACCTACATTTTCCGCTTGAGTGATTTGGATAAGAAGTTTGGGGTAGCTCAGTATCTGACAAAGTACTAATGCTACAGTAACCAAACTTGCACAAGTGATTCATCTTTGGATGCCGAGATGGACCCATGCATCGGATGCAGCATCTGACCTACTTTTTCCACTTGAGTGATTTCGCTTTTAAAAGCCAATATTGAGCAGAGTATAACTGCTACATGTACCAAACTTGCATATTGGATGTATCTTTGATCAAACTTTCATAAAATGACCTTGACCTACTTTTTCCGCTTGAGTGATTTTGCCTTTAAAAGCCAATATTGAGCAAAGTATAAGTGCTAGATGTTCCAAACTTGCATATTAGATGTATCTTTGATCAAACTTTCATAAAATGACCTTGACCTACTTTTTCCGCTTGAGTGATTTTGCCTTTAAAAGCCAATATTGAGCAAAGTATAACTGCTACATGTACCAAACTTGCATATTGGATGCATCTTTGATCAAACTTTCATAAAATGACCTTGACCTACTTTTTCTGCTTGAGTGGTTTTGCCTTTAAAAGCCAATATACATGTACTAAGAAATATGTTTGAATTGAATTTTGCTGTCACGAGGTGAGCTTCGTAATCTGTGATTACCTATGTTTTACCTCGTGCACTTGCCCTATATATTTGACCTACTTTTCAACAAATCTATGATTTGCTATATCTTTTGAGTGGTAAGTGATAGGGCTTTGATATTTCACATTTGTATTCCTTATGAAAAGACCTTTCTAAACATTCCATAATTTTTAACCTAGTGACCTTGCCCTTGATATTTGACCTAATTTCAATAAAAAAAAAAAATCCGCTACGCAGGCAACACAAGCATTCCTTGGATTGCTTTTTTTTCATACATGCATATTTCAGAACAATTTCCCTATTTAATGATTATTTTCTCTGTCTTATTTCTGTATCTATGGTAAACATAGTCGCCATATATCTTGTGTTACAGATTTGATTGGTTCAATACCTCCTTGCCCCTTTAGTAGGGGTAACTACAGGAAATAAAAAGGTGCACACTAAAAATTTTGACTGACTTGAAATGCCCGGAAGTCTGTAAAATTGGTCTTTTTTGATTGCGAATCTTTGGCACGCATAAAAATGTAAAGAAAAAAAGGGGGGGGGGGTCATGCATGTCCTTTTTTTCGCAAATTTCACTTTTTTTACAGGAACTCTGCGTCCTCATCGAAAATGTTCCGAATTTTGCATATTTTCAAACCTATCTGTAGATTGCATAAAAGACAAGATCAAGTTCGAAGTTAAATTTATCACGACTATTGATTCAATATGCTAAAAATACATTTCCAAGCACCGCATTTCAGCATATTTACCGAAAATAATTTGTCCAAGTGGCTTCACTGGGTCATGAGGTTTGATACATGTACACCGTACACTGCTGGTTGGAAAATAAATTGGCTCAATTTCTGCACAACTCACTTGAATTATTATTGTCCGCTAACAACTTGTCTGTGTTAATTGGATTAACACGATTTTGACTGTACGTTACATGTATTAAGATGAAATCAATACTATTCAAAAGCTCTCATTCATAGATTTCTGTATAATTTAATATGAATAAAGGCAAAACCGAAAAGTCTTTGTTTTTTATGCTTCCGGAATCAAAGATACGGGGGCATATAGTTTTTGGCCTGTCCGTCTGTCTGTTTGTCCGAAAAACTTTACATTGGGCATAACTTTTGATAGGAAGGTGATAGAGCTTTCATATTTCACATGTGTATTCCTTGTGACAATGTAATGTTTAGTTGTTTGTTCATACACACAGTATGTGGGCGTTCAATATTCAGACACAAAGTCCAATACACATTTCAACATGGCGTTTATTCGGAACTACTTTTTGTGTATCAAATTACCAAATGTATTCATACGCAGGTACACAATAAAATGAGAATCCATAACGGTTACAAACATCACATCCCCCTTCTTTAGAATTTTCTTTAATAATACCCCAGAGAGATGTACAATCAATTCAAATTTTTTTTTATGAAATCAAAATTAATGTCATTTAATAGTTCAGAGTCAATCCTGAAATGAAAATAATCATGCACATGAATGAAATATATGTGTATATGTATGATCAACATGAAATGACATTAAATTTTACATCAAATTTCACAATATAGAAATTTCACAATATAGAAATTTTCACATTCTAGCAATGACTTTTTGCACACGGATAAGCACTAATAAGATGTACACACGGATGAAATTTATACATAATCGGATAGGTACCCTGGTTTCTTAGATACCCTCCCGGATCTTGTTGTAACTGGAGTATTCGGCGGTTTATCGGATGCAGTAGGTGGTTCCGGTTGAGGAGTAATTACGGACGGAGTAGAATTGCAATCATCCTGGAACTGTTGATCGACTGGAATTTGCACACGGAATGAATCCTCATGCGATTTCAAGATGTGTTCGCGATTTCTCCTATAGAGTGATCCTTTGTCGGATTTCAGAATATATGATCTGTTTCCCAGATTCTCCTCGATTTTGGCTTTTTGCCAAGTAGCATTTTGCGTATCACGCATGCGCACTATTTCACCTGGTGAAACTTTCGGAAGCATGACAACATTTTTATCGTGATAAAACTTCTGCTTTGCTTGCCTTTTATCAAGTTGCGGTTTTGCATTGTCGATTCCTGACGGTCGGAGTAATGCCTTCGCAATCGGTAGTTTTGTACGCAATTGACGGTTCATGAGTAGTTGTGCTGGTGATAATCCGATATCATCGAGTGGTGAATTCCGGTATTCCAGTAACGCAATATATACGTCATTTCCGCTATCTTCTGCTTTCTTTAGTAGATTTTTGACGGTTTGCACACAGCGTTCAGCCTGTCCGTTGGATCTTGGGTAGTAAGGACTTGAAGTATTATGCGTAAATTCCCAATCATAAGAGAATTTTCGAAAGTTCGCATTATTGAATTGCGGACCGTTGTCGGTGAATACTTCTGACGGTATGCCATGACGAGCAAATATGGACTTAAATGCTGATATAGTAGTAGTAGATGTCATGTCTTTTAGCGGAATAATCTCAGGATACTTGGAGTAGTAATCAACACAAAGTAGATATTCATTGTTCTTGAAATGAAATAAATCTGCTCCAACTTTTGACCATGGTAGGTCCGGTATTTCCTGTGGAATCAAAGGCTGGTGCGAATTTGACCTTTGAAATTTGTTGCAAGTCGCACATTTCTGAATAACATCTTCAATATTACTGGTCATTCCAGGCCAAAATATGATCTCTCGAGCGCGTTGCTTGGATTTTACAATACCCAAATGCGATTCATGTAACTTGTTCAGTGTTTCTCGACGTAATGCACTTGGTATGATAATAGCTGACCCCTTGTACAGCAATCCATTGATGAACGATATTTCATCTCTATAGTGCCAATACGCTCTTATGTTCATCGGTACATCATGACGATTTTCTGGCCAACCTTGCACAACAGTTTCGGCTAACGATTGTAGTTGGTCATCTTGTGCTGTGCATAATTTAAACTGTGCAAGTTTTTCAGCACTCATAGGCAGAGATTGTTCTATGGAGTTAATATCGAGATCCTCATCAATGAGTGTTTCCTTAGTTTCACTTAGATACGCTCGGCTAAGTGCATCGGATATGTACATTTCCTTTCCCGGAACATATACTAGTTTGACATCGTAGCGCTGAAGTTTCATCAACATCCGTTGAAGTCTCGGTGTTGCACGGTATAGCGGTTTGCTATGAATAGCCAATAATGGTTTGTGGTCAGTTTCTATGGTAACGGTGCGACCATATATGTAGTGGTGAAACTTTTCACATCCATACAGAACTGCTAACAGTTCACGTTCAATCTGCGCATAACGAGTTTGAGTTTCAGTTAATGCACGTGAAGCGAATGCAACGGGTTGTTTATCTTGCAACAAAACAGCTCCTAGCCCCTTTGAGCTTGCGTCAACAGAAATTGTAACCTCTTTGTTTAAGTCATAGAATTTCAATACGGGAGTAGACGTAAGCACCTTTTTAAGGTTGTCAAAACTCTCCTGTTGGGGTTTGTCCCAATGCCAAGCTACGTCATTTTTCGTAAGATCACGCAATGGTGCAGATAGATCTGATAAGTTCGGTATGAATTTTCCTACATACTGTACTAAGCCTAGGAAGCGACGAACACCTTGTGCATCAGTAGGTTCCGGCATTTTGATGATAGCGTTGACTTTTTCGTTATCAACCTTAAGACCATCCTTACTGATGACATGCCCGACATATCTGACTTCCGGTACACGAAGTTCAATTTTGTTACGGTTAAGTTTCAGATTAATTTCTCTACAACGCTCTAGCATACAGGTGACATTTTCATCATGCTCATGGTTGGTAGCTCCATGAACTAATATGTCATCGACCAGACATTCGACACCTGGTAAGTCTTTCATAAGGTCTTGTAGCCGTTTAGAGAAGACTTCGGATGCTGAGGTGATTCCGAACGGAAGCCTGAGGTAACGGTACCTCCCGAAGGGTGTGTTAAAGGTAAGTAACTTTGAACTCTCATCGTCCAGTTCTATGTGCCAAAATCCACTGGATGCATCAAACTTCGAAAATACGGTAGAGTTCGGTAAGCGTTCAGCTATTTCCTCAACTGTTACTAAGTGATAATGCTCTCGCTTTATCGCAGCATTTAGATCCTTGGGATCTATACAAATTCGAATTTTCCCCGGTTTCCGAGCAATTACCATACTATGAACCCAATCGGTTGGTTCATCTTGCTTAGTTATAACTCCCAGATTTTCCATTCTGTCGAGTTCCTCTTTAACTTGCTTTTGTAGGGCTGACGGAATTTTCCGTGGCGGGTGAATTACCGGTTTGACACTCGGGTCGACTTCAATATGATACTCAGTGGGAAGTTTACCCAACCCCTCAAAGACATCCTTATAGTTTTTGATAATTGAGTCCTTAGTAATCTCAACAGAATCTACAGATGCAGGTATGCGTTGTACTAGCCCTAGTTTCGTACACGACGCGTGCCCTAGTATAGGTTTCGAACCTGATTCTGTCACGAAGAAATTAACATGGTGAGTCTTTTTACGGACAACACACGGCAAGGTAACAGATCCTTTCGGTGACATGCAAGTACCATCATATGCAATGAGATTTACATTGGTAGATTTGAGCTTTTCATTACGCAATCTCAAAGTATCGAAGATTTTAGCTGGTATGATGTTAGCCTCTGCTCCGGTATCGAGCTTAAAGTTCACGGTTTTGCGGTGAATCTTGATCGGTTCAATCCATGTATCTTCTGCATCGGAGAGCGAGTCAATGCTGAGCATTCCAAGAAATAGGTCATCGCTCTGATCAACTGTGTCAACTTTATGCTTATTCGGGTTTGACCTCGGTTTAGGACATAAATTGGAATAATGATTCCTCCCTTTACAGTTGTAGCATATTTTACCAAACGCAGGACAGTTATTTATTACATGCTTTTTACCACAGTTTTTGCATGATATAGTTTGTAGATTGTTGCGCGGTCTATCATTAGACTTGTCACTCACGCTTTGGCCCTTATTTGGTTTCTGACCAAACCTACGTTGCGGCTTGTTAAACGGAGGCTTTTTCTTCTGGACAGCGTCCGCAGCGACCATAGGGTTGTGAAGCGACTTAATATGGATTCTATGTAAAAACCTAAAAAATCAGACATGTTTGGCCACGACATGTCACAGATTTTGGATATCTTTTGCGTATAAGGTAAATATGATGTCCTCAGAACGAATTTACCTTCCATTTTTTTCTCCGACGTTCCGTTGCCATGGTAACCAAGGTTTTGTATAAAAACACCTTTAAACAAGGCATTTTTATGCATCCCGTTACCATGGAAACAAATGTTGAATGTATATGTAATTTTCCGAAAAGATTATTTAAATCCTCTTCAGTTGATACAATTTGATTTTTCGATGCTCCTTCTTTCTGTGTGTCATGTAAATTTGCTTCAATTTCAAGAAAAAATGCTTATTCAAAATGAGCCATTTTCGGCCAATTTAGGCCTTATTGTACCTATATTTTACTTACTTTTGACAAGAGTGATAATGCAATTGCACAAGATTTGAAATACAATTGACTACTTCCTGAAGAGAATTATCCTAGGACTTCATGGGAATCGAAGGAAATTTATCTAGAAGTGAGATTTTTCTGTTTACATGCCTTTGAAATAGGTAACCATGGCAACATTTGGTATGAAGGTGTAAATACCTGTCATAAGTAAAAAGCTAATTTCTACAGATGTATGCCTGCTATTGTTACAAAACTTGGTATGTAGATGTATTAAAGACCATTTGATGCTATCATGACCTTGAGAAAATGTCAAGGTCATTTGCTCAATTTTCAAGGTCATTTAAACATATATGCTATTTTCAGGCCAAATTTTGTGGTTTTTCACTAAAAAGAGACATGATTAACAGTAAACAGTATGGAACCTTGGGAAACAATCAATTATCGGTAAAAGTACGATAAATGTATTATTTGTTGGGATGAGTATCACATTTATCAGAGTCCAATGAAGACCCCAAAAAATGTCACATATTTTACGAGAAAATTTTAGAAAATCGCAATTTCATGCTTTTTTGAAAGTATGTCATACATAGAAGTGAAATACAATTTAACAAAATTGTGATGAATTCTACTTCTTTTGATCGGTTGTTCAACTGTAAATATTTAAAATCAAAATATTTAATGAAATAAGTTAGAGAAATCGATTTAAATTAATTGGAAATCCTGATTTTTGTCTTAATTTTAGTCTAAAGTTAGAAATGACCTTGAGATTTGGACAGATGACCTTGAAATGATTTGAAGATCAATTGATAATGATAGATACAATTTGTATACAGGTATGCTATTTCATAATCATAGGACTCAAACATGAGGAAAAACAATGTTTTTAAATATGCGGTATATGGTAATATGGATTCCAAGTTGCTACAGCAACGGATTTTGATTGGCATTCATGACAAAATGGTTCGTTTCACCATAAATTTTATTTCTTGATTTTTTCCAGCTATAGACATTTATTTTGGCAAGGTGATTTTAAATACCCATAACATTCACCGAATAATGGTTTTCAACCTTCAAAATAATCAAAAACAGGCCAAAAATGACCCTAAAATTAGACCTTATTTTTGCTAAATTTTCACATAAATTGACTGATTATCAACAACTACCTGATAACCCCCTCCCCCGAAAAAGTTATTCTTGTCAGAGTTAAACTTACAAAGAAAACTTTTTGTGTTCATAAAGTAAATTTTGACCATGGTTTCCATGGCAACAGAATGCCACAATATGTCTTATCTCTCATATTTATTGGGGTGTCAAATAGATTGACCCCGTTACCATGGCAACCGTTGTTCAAATATAACAATATCGTTTGTTTTCATTGTTTTTACATTAAGTATGATAATTACAGAAAGTTTCATCAAAATCCATGACATGCCGTGGCCAGCTGTTTTAGGTTTTTACAGAGAATCCATATTAATTTGTAACGAACTAGCTTCTGATGAACGACAAATGTCCAATGCCTTATTTAACGTTAGGTCATTTTCACGAAGAAGACGTGCACGACAGGATTCATCAGTGATACCACACACGATGCGATCTTTTATAAGACTGTCATTTAGAGTACCAAATTCGCACTTTTGAGCTTTGTTCTTAAGATCAGTAACATAAGTGTCTATGGACTCATGTGGAGATTGTGCTCTCGTGAAGAATACATGCCTTAGGTAAGTAAGATTTTTACGTGGTTCGCAGTACTCTTTGAACTTCGTGATCAAAGGCTCAATTTTGTCCTTATCATCATCAGCTATCTCAAGTGTATTATAAATTCTGCGTGCCTCAACGCCTGCAACATGTAAGAACGTAGCAACCTGGATTTTCTCCGATTTCTCATCGATGCCTGTCGCAGTGAGATACAAACGAAATCCTTGTTCCCATTCTCGCCAGTTTTCGGCGATGTTTCCTTCGAAACTGAGCTCCGATGGTGGTTTGAGTTGATCCATTGTTATTTGTTTTACTTACTGACACCATGTAATGTTTAGTTGTTTGTTCATACACACAGTATGTGGGCGTTCAATATTCAGACACAAAGTCCAATACACATTTCAACATGGCGTTTATTCGGAACTACTTTTTGTGTATCAAATTACCAAATGTATTCATACGCAGGTACACAATAAAATGAGAATCCATAACGGTTACAAACATCACAGACAATACCTTTCCATTGATACCAAAAATTTTGACCTCGTGACCTTGACCTTGACCTTTGACCTACTTTTCAAAAACTTTAACATTGGGCATAATTTTTGAATGGTTAGTGATAGGGCTTTCATATTGTACATGTGTATTCTTTGTGACAAGATCTTTCCATTGATACCAACATTACTCTGACCCTGACCTCTCACATACTTAACAGAAAATGGTGTTTATACCAACAAAGATGCCACCGCGGGGCATTCGTGTTTCACAAACACAGGCTTTATTATTTTCTGGCATACTAGCTATTAATAATGAAAGGTTTGGTGTTCAATTTTAAATAAACTTAATTTATGAAATCATTTCATTGTTTTATTCTGTTTCTGTTGCACATTAATGTGGAATTTTACAAAATGATTTTATTTTTGATGTTGCATAATCGAACTATACTAGCTGGGCATATGACTTTGGATCGCATAATCCATCTTTTCAAATCAGTAAAAAAAGTTGTTGTTTTGAAATGTGACTATTTTCTCTTGTTTGTACTTTTAAAGGTTGTCTGAAAAAAAAACTTGTCTGCATCCGGCAAAAATCTTGTTAGAAAGGTTGTGGGCTAAAATCCTGGTACTGGCACTATCAGTATTCAATGTCAGTATGTCAATTAGAGCGTGCATGGGTATCAGGTGAGCGTTGTGCCCCCCTGGGGCTCTTGTTTTCTCTCTCTCCTCAATTTTAGTTCATTTAAATGTCTACTTCTATGGAAAACATGTTTAGAATTTTTCTTTTTTCTATAAAGAGCTGATATTTCAGTCAGATACACCAAATTTGATTTTGTATGTCCAGAAGGCTTCTCCTCCCTGACAACAGAAGTTGGTTGGGCGCTTTTCTTTTCTCTATTACCATTCTATGCTATTGAGGAATGCACTTAAGGAAATGCAGCGCTTTTCAACACATTGTAATGCGTCTTTACAATTATGCATGGATATCATCCGCTTTTATTATTTCCAAATCCAGATTTCGAGGTCTTAAAGTATAATCTTGATATCAAAGAGAATGGATCCGTCGGGCTTTAAACAACCTAGACCATTCAAAAAAGGATATTTTGATTTGATCCCCATTAGAGCTTTACTTTACCAGCTAATGACACCTCCTTTGAGTAAAGAAAAGAGCGAAAAGCACTTTTATGCTTCCGAAATAAAACCGGGTATTGAATGTATTGTTTTATTGAAAAGTATTAATAACAGGATCTGATGGCACATATTCATGTAAAATCTTTTAAGATTATCTGAAAGCGAAGAAGCCCTTTCATGATCCCTTTGTTACTCTGCTTTTAAGTTTAAGTACATATGTATACCTTGCCAGCAGATATTTTCACAAAGTTCATATTTTCGCCATTTTTGGAGAGTAATTTGAGACCGCGAATATAAGTTGTCGTGAAAATTTGAAAAGCACCATGGAGATTAAGGAGAACGAAAAGAGATAATATAAAATGCCTTTACTTCAATTTTTTTTAAATTGTAAATATTTGATCTTGCGAAAGTAGAGATGGAGACCTCGCAAAAAATCTGCTTATATAGTATTCCTATTACCAAGGGTAATTGCCAATATCAATAATTGGTACACTTAACAGGATGAAATTTATCATTACTGTCATTTCATACGAAAACTTGCAGCATGCGAATAAGGAAAGACTACAATGCAGCGATCACAGCGGAACACACACGTACGAAATCGTAAGAAACAACTACGCAAAACACCACCTACACAAACGGTCAGAATTAAAGAAATAGAACTTCAACGAACGAACCAAGCAAGGACTCCACTGTGTTGTAACCAAAATTGCATGCACATAACACTCCCAATTATCTAAATTCATAGAGGCCTTATGAATTTCTGCATACAAGGTTATCTTTATTATTTGTGAGTGTGAATTTCCGTCGTGCCGTGTCTTTTCAACATTTACTTTCAAATCGTCCGCCATTTTATCAAAATTTGCAGATAATGATATTCAAACAGAATGATAGCATCAATACAAGATTGATTTAATCTCAAGCTCGATCATCTCTTGTTAATAGGATCAAACATATTCAGGGTGGCACTACTTACAAGAATTTTGGTGATTCCATTGCCAATGAGTGAAACTGTGGGTATCACTAAGACAGAATTTGGGTTTTGGGCGTTGGGCTTTGGGCGTTGGGCTTCATTTTTGGTTCTACCTACTTGGATACTATACTTACACTGGATATGTAACATGTTTCATTTGATAAAATGAAAATAAATAGTACGGTGCGTTTTTACAGCGCCGCCTACAATGCATTCTACAATGCCTTCTGCGCTTGCGCTGTAGATAGTTCATTAGATAAATTGTCCTTTGTATCTCTGTGTCATTGTCTCTGTCTGTTTGTCCATTTTTTTTTTCGCGTGAGAAAGTTCTGCTTTATGATTTTTTTCCCCAAAATTCGAAAGCTTTTCGGGTTTTGTGTTTGACCTTCTTTTATGTTTCATGTTTATATGGTGTGAGTTGGTGTTCCTTGTCCCTTTTGCGACTCTTTCTATGAGTGTCTGTTCTGTGTTTTTGGGGTTTTTTTTTTGCATGGGTGTTTTGGGATTTTGCGGTGGGTGTTTTGGGATTTTGCGGTGGGTGCTGCAACCTAGTGTTGTTGGAGATCCTCTCCTTTCTTTTCACTCTCTGATTACGGCATGTGAGATCAACTCAGATATTCAAGAAACCTATATGTAGATTTAAGTTCCATAGATCTTCGCTTGAAAAGTTTACTTTTTCAACCCCCTCCCCCCCAAAAAATTATTAGATAGGTCTATTTTTGTTTTCTTTTTAGAAATAAATGAAGATCTTTTTCTAAATTCAATATTAAATCTTGTTTGATTCGCAATTGACATTGAAAACAATACTATTTGTTTCATTTTATTGTCGTAGCTTCATTTATTTAGTCGTTATATTAGTTCTGATATCCTTTGTTGAAGTATTATTTCTCTTGTTGAAATTGATTGTTGAATTTTATTTGCATCTTCTAATAAAATACTATGGAAACACAAAGAAAAAGGGGGAAAAGTTCTAACAACTTACCCGCAAACAAAGATGTAAATATAATAAATGCGGCGTTTTTCATATCCAATCCACGAAGTTTGAAAAGAATGATGTATTAAGTTTTCCACTATTAATGAAAGGAGAAAAAGTAAAACATAATGTCTTTTTGAAGAGTATATACACCTTATCGAACCAGTGTTCTATCATACATAAGAACATAAATAATTATTCAGTTTCATAGAGAAGTATTGACTGAAAACTAGGTATAGTATTTGCATATTACGAAAGCTCTGTTACAATTAGTGAATGTATTGATTTTCATATTTGAAATTCGTCAAAGTTGTAAGAATTCCTAGGGGAAAATAATTGTTTCCCGAGAAAAAAATAAATATTTGAAACGTCAGTCATTCGAATTTTCCATTGTACCAATGGTTAGGTTTGCTTTACGTCGTAATTACATCTTTATATAAAGAATAATATGAAAACAATGTATGTAAAATACAGAAAAGAGTTCAGATATTTATTTTAATAAATGAATTGGAGAAGGCTTTGATCACGATGTATGATTCGATTGCAGAAGTTCATTTCCATTTCATTATTCTGGGAAATTGTGACAATAAGGAAAATCAAACAGCAGTACACGGTCCGTCTTTTGAAAATTGACTTTGGCGTTTAGGGAGCAACCATTTGATTTTAAGAGGGGGGGGGGGGGGCAGGAAGACTTTTGCCAGCCGGAAATTTTTTTTAAATTTTTTTTTTGTTGTTGTAATTTTCCAATGTTTCAAAGTTTAAATAATTCAGCGTGATTTTTCGGCCATATTAAACATCAAACACAGAATGAGTTCATCTCTTGCCAGTAGATCACTTCATTTTAATTTCTTGAATGGCATATGATGCCTATAATCTACTGAATGATACTCAAAAGAGACAGGCTATATGGTGCTAATGACATTTGAATTTGATTTATTCACTCCAAATTGCATAAAGTTTGTTCAATTTTTTTATACTTAGTTTATGGTACACAAAAAAAGTGTTTACTTGGTAGTGGAAAGGGGGGAGGGGCAATTTCATGATCCGGAATTTTTTTTCGCCGGCCCTTCGGGCCGGAAATTTTTTTCCCCTAAGATTTCGATCCGGAATTTTTTTTTTTTGCTAAGTCTTCCTGCCCCCCCCCTAAAAATCAAATGGTTGCTCCCTTAATGACACTGTTATAGCATTACAGTTTCTTTTTTCCGTTAGTATAGTTTCGTTTCTTCAACGCATTCGAAAATTTCTGTTCACAAAATTTTCTCGAAATTTCTGAAAAGTGAGCCCTGTAGCATCATATCCCACCCATCCTGCTACGTCTTTCGATACATTTTGGACATAATAGTTTCCACACTCTTTGGCTATATTGCATTGGTTAGATTGAGGATCACTGGCGAGGGTTAAGTATACGAAACGTGCATGTCTGGTTCGTGTTACAAATAAATCTGTTCTTAAATGATGCTATGAATTTTAAGACGTGTATCATTTGATGTGATTGTATTCGTTATCTCCGTTTAATCATATTCTGGTTCCCAGTTCTCTCATCCTGCTCGTGCGTTCCCCAGGGACCATTACAAAGTTATTATATTGGTGATCTCCTACTTATACTTTTACTTGATCATTTCTATTCATTTCTAAAATCAACGAAATAATGAGAATACAAAAAGGTACGGATAGTCATATGTCAATTTTACTTCCTTTCTCTTTCAAAGCAAACTATAAAGAATACAATAGATTTTGAAAATTTTCTTTCTTCTTTCGATTAGTGTGTCATAATTAATTATAGATATGTTACATCAAATGTATACAAAATGTATACCTAATACGACCGATGTAAGAGTGAACTAAGAAAATGTCTAAATGTATTCCCACGAATTTAGATCGATCAAACAATCAGAACATGAAGAGAATTTACAAAATTTACACATGGTCCTGCCTCCATTCGGGGGTTCGCGATAGCCTTCTTCATGGAAACTTACACAGTTTTGTCATTTTTGATTCACGAATTACGATTGGTGATTCTTCTTTGGTACAATACTTACAAAATAAGATTAACTGAGGTCCAATTTAACAATTATTTTCTTTATGGTTTGATTTTGTATTCACTCCACGAATGCATTTTTATACCAGCGCATTCTTAGACTTGCATTCTAACTGACTGTCACGACTGGACTCTATGACGGGCCCTGGCCAAACCACTTTAGAGAAGACAAGGTCCCGACCACCTGTCCTCTATGAATTTAATTCATAAAAATTGTTTAGATTTTATTTCAATTATATGCAACACCGGAGTATAGTATTATAGTATGTAATTGGTGTAGTCATTCGAATTACGATGACTCAATACTCAGATTTGCAGCACTCACAGCAAAACCCCAAAAATCCCAATACATAAAATGGGTAACACTCACAGAAAGAGACGTAAAAGGGACAAGGAGCACCAACTCACACCATAGAAACATGAATCACAAAAGACCACACATAAACCAACGAGACCAATGGGCAACCGGTGCCCATAAAGTACCTGACAATCAAAGGTTTTTAAAACTGTTATGTGAGGTATAAAAGCAGCAAGATGAGAACACATGTAGCCAAGTTCAATCAGCTTCGGTTGATCATCTCTTCACAAAAGGATTCTATTCCCCAGTATAATACAAATCGTACAATTCATGGTCTCGATCCGAGTTGTGCAAGGCCTTATCCTTTCTTTTGGACAACATTTTTGTAAGACTGTTTACATGCAAGTTATTGTAATTCCCATGGGTACGAACTGTATGCCTCTGGTCGCATATCTGTTTTTATACACAAACGAAAATGAATTCATGCAGAATCTGCAAAAACTCAAGAAATTTGACGACTCGAAACGTTTCAGCGGCACCTCTAGGTATCTTGATGATATTTTGAATATTGATAACCCACATTTTAACCAAAAATTACAAAAGTCAAATTTATCCACCTGAACTAACTTTGAATAAAGCAAACAAAAATGATATAGCTATACCATTTTTGGATATTGATATCGAAATCAATAATGGAGAAATTTCGGTACATTTTTAACATAATAATTTTCACACTCTTTGGTCATATTGCATTGTTTAGATTAAAGATCACTGACGAGGATTAAGTACCCGATATGTGCCTGTCTGGTCCATGCTGCAAATATATTCTTAAATGATGCTATTAAATTTGAAGACGTTTGACAGCTGTAGGCTACTGTCTGGCACCCCGGAAGGGCACCTCGTCTTTCCTATGGTCTATGGTATTTACACTGCGGAGTTTGTAAAACGTTACATAGTAACACTGAAGTGTTCCAACTCTTTACCTTCTTGAAGAAAATTTCAAACCAATTTTCATGCACCAGACACGTGTTTCGAATATTAAATTCTCATCAGTGATGCTTCCAGCCAAAGTGCTTTTCATTATCCGCCCAAATTCATTTCACTAGCGCCCTCTGGTTTTATTTTTAGAATTGAAATTTGTGCATTTACCAAATTTCTTGCAGTGTATTCAGTAGCATATCCAAATAAAACTATGTTCAAAATAGCATTGGAGGGATGGTGCTAAGATGTTAACCCCCTGATATGATATTTTTCGATGAAATGGCAATAGTGTTTGAGGGGTTTTTCTGGTACTTCTTTTCCAACGCTGGTTTCTCATGCAACTTTACTTTGAAAAAGGTTTTTTTTTTTATGCTATCTCACTCTGACTTATGATCAAATATAGGAGGGGACCATCTTTACACAATCTCTCCCATTATCAAATCTAAATATGTGTCCGATCGTGATAATTTTGCACATCAATGGTTTTGGTCTCATTTGTCATTTATGAATTCTTCAGAATAGAGCCCTACATAAAATTTGGGAATTAATATGAAATTCTCATTAGTGACAGTGATGCTTTCAGCCAAAGTGTTTTTCATAAACCACCCAAAATCATTTCACTAGCGCCCTCTGGTTTTATTTTTAGAATTTAAATTTCTGCATTTACTTTACAGAGAGTGCGCTGCAGGGTCGATCCAGTCGCCTTTCCAAACAAAATCTATGTTCAAAATAGCAATGGATGGATAGTGGATAGTGCTAAGATGTTCATTTCAACACCAAAATGATTGTTATGTCATTTTGACTCATTGAAGCACTGATTAGGATCCATTATCTGTGAGTTAAAGAAGATCCTGACGATAATATCAACAGCACTCACAATAGAGCACCAAATTGAGCATCGACGGTCCCTAGAAAGCTAGAGGTGGGACCAGGTGCCCGGGAGGAGTAAACATCCCCTGTTGGCTAGCCAACATGTATGTATGGTGCATCGCATTTAGAAAATTTCTGTCTAGATGACTGCTCTCTGGAAAGCAGAGTAGGACATTTAGTTTTTGTTGTCAATGATATTGCACACACTGGATTGTAACATATCATTGCATTGTATGAGACGGGCGTTGCATGCAATCAGGAGACGCTGACTCTGACCGAGCACCTGGTCTCACTTCGGAATGTTTTTCATTCCGAGGTTTGCAACCGTTCCAAATGAAATTCTGATGATTTTGCCTTGCCTTCTCGACTTTGAGACTGAGTGACTGATGGGTACTTCTTTGATGATTATTATTATGCAAATATTTTGGTTTTTAAGAAATAATAGATTCAACAACGTAATTTTTATTACTTATCATAATAAACAAATTGTCATACAGCTCATACATAAAAGGTTATCACTTTCAATTGCGTAGAAAACACTTATCAACAATGAACAATGAAATTTTTCATCATTGTACAACCTCATGAAGCAGCCTATTATTTCCTTCTGCAAAACTTCTAAAAAATTCTAAATTCTAATATATTATGCACTGATTGATACCAATAGTGAAGGATGAGTCAAAGTTTATGTGAATGAAAGATGATTGATCTTTTAAAAACATGTTTAATGAGATATCGACATCACACGGAAATAAATAACATTACAATCATAACATTAATTATGTGATCAATACATTAATATGCATAGTAATGACGGATTTCAATGAACAATAAGTTAATACCTTTAGTATAAACAATAGTACAATTAAAGATTTTAAAGTCTTCAGCCAATATTTACATTTGGAGGTCAATAGCTTTTACAAAAGAATGAAATATCTAACAAATCAACAACAACTCTTTGTGACATTTGAATTTCAAATATTCCGAAAAAATATATTCATCAGGTTTGACGTTTGAAATCGGAAGCGTTACATTTGGGGAGGGGCAGAATGAGAAACTATTGTCTTATTCAGTTGGAGCATTCATTCATTTAGAATTCTGTTTGAATTATATTCAGATGATATAAGACATCTGTACTAGTATCAATTTAAATTAAAATACAGCCTTCAATTTGTTTGTTTGACTTCTTCGGCCCCATCTGCTTAACCGCTGATCATTGCTTTCTGAAATACTAGAGAATCGGGAGCGACTGCTTCTTTGTTGTTGTTGTTGTTGTTGTTGTTGTTGATGATGATGATGATGTTCTTCATGGTGTCCATGATGTTCTTGTTGCTGTTGTCCATCTGGACGCTTTAATCGAAATCTTGGATTCTCAGGTTTTTCTGAGGGAGTATTTTCCTTTTGCGTTTTCTCTTCCGGAGGAGACGATTTGGACGACTGATCTGTCAACGCCTTGAATTTGATCAATAGCTCTTTAAGTTTTGTCTTTGATATTTTCTTGCTTAGGTACAGCTTTTTGAGCTTCATGGTCCATTCTTGTATCATCCTCATACCTTCGATAGAGTGTGGACTGATCACATTGAAATTGTTGTTGTAAATATCTGTTTCGTTCATCTCTTTTTCCAGCATCATCATGATTTCCTTTGGAACAGGAGGGATAGATGAGTCGGACGGTGCAGGCGTTGCTGTTGTTTCAATTGCTTCCCCGTCAGCATTTAATGTGATTTCCCTTGTCTTCTGCTTACGGAACTGTCCGAACCACAGACTGTCACTTGCTTGTTTTCGGAGCTCTTGAATAGCGCGCCTGATGTCTAATTCCGATCGCACATTTGGTGGGTTAGGGCTTATCATTATCATTTTATTACCTGCCAGATCATCGCCAGAGTTAGAAAATCCAGAAGAAATACCATGACGTGGTATAGGAATTCCAGACCTCCATGGCCAAACTGCATGAGATATTGTCTCAGATTGTCTCGGTTCTTGCTGTTTAGGTTGCACCTGCTTCATTTGTATACGTTTTGGACGCAAATGAAAATTTCTATTTCTTTGAGACGTCTCAGTTTGACGATTACCTGATCTAGCATTTAGATTTCTGTTCCTCAGAGACGATTGGGTCTGACGATTATCTGATCTAGCGTTAAAATTTCTATTTCTCTGTGATGTAAGACTAAGACCACTAATGAATCTTCGTGATGGTTGTCTACGTCTGAAGTCCCTCCACTGTGCCTGAAGAAGCCTTTGGCGCTGATTCTGTAACTGTTCTTGTTGGCGACGTCTCTGTTCCTTTGCCCAGTTGTCAAATCGATTTCGGGATCCTAATGAGATTTGCCTCATCTGATCGTCAAATATCCTCCTCTGCTGCTGTTGTACGTTCCTCTGATGATTATCACGAATGCTTGTCTGTGTATTGATTTGATTTTGGAGTTGCTGTTTCTCTTCTTTTTCTATCTCTTTCTTAGATCTTCCTGCACTAAATGGAAAGCTTTGCTCTATCTCTTTTTGAGCTCTTATCTGCTCCTTTTGGAAATCGATATTTTGTTGCTGAATGTCAATCTGAGTTTTCTGTAGCGATTTCTCATGTGATCTCCATTCGTCGTTGACTCGCTTCTGGCCATCGATCTGGTTTTTCAAAAGAGCATCTTCCCATTTAGAAATATCATTATTAGAATTGGTAGGATTAGGTACATTCATCGTAGGACTAGGTACATGAATTGTAGGTTTAGGTACATTCACTGTAGGATTTGGTAACTTTATTGTTTCTTCATTTCTACCCTCAGTTTTTTGAGTTTTTGTTATGTCATTGTCTCTCATATTGTCCTTATGTTCATCAATGTTTACCTTCACATCATTCCCCCAATGATGTCTATTGAAGGTAGGATCTACATCAGATGATGGTAATGCATTCGATCTCCAGTCTATGTTTCCGCTTATATCAACAGGTCGACGACTTGAATCAATCTTCTTCTGATCTGATGGCACATCCCCTGAGCCGATGCTTATGTCTGCGCAGTTCCGGAACTCCTCCTGTACGCCACACCCAAGACAACTCCTACCTCCAATATCTCGACCCCAGCTATTTCCTGTATTCAAAGATAATAGATTTTCTCCAAATTTCTGACGTAAAAGTGCAAAAAATAAAAACAGTCTTCAAAGTAAAATAGGAATGATGTGTTGGAGATACACCAACCAATCGTTTCATTTTAAAGAAAATATATTCCATATAAATCATGGTAGCTTGTCACCGGTGTCATACGAATCCATATTCCGAAGATAAAAATGTCACATCATTATCAATTTTATGACTCTAAAATATGTCTTCGTTTCAAGTGACGGATAGATGTTCACGCCCTGTAAATTTAAGATATATGACAAATGGAAAAAAAGATTCTAGTACTAACCTGTACGATATCTCCATTGTAAAACACACTGTTTACATTTGATGCCTTTTGGAAGGATTAAAGTCAATTCATAGTCCCTTCTATTCGGTTCTGTTAGTTGGAATTTGGTGGGTTCATGAGGTTCGGCCTCTTGGATCTCCATCAGGTTTTTGTTGAGACAGTTCTGAGATACAGGTGTGGTTGGGTCGTCATGGGCACAGATACGGAATTCGAAGTGTCCTTTGTGGTAGGCGGTGATCCTAACTTTAGCAGTGAGGGTCGTAGCCCCGTCCGGCAGGGATCGGGATATTATGCCGACACCATACTTTCCTCCAGCCTCGTTTTCTCTTTTTCCGTCATAGGGATCCCCACACGGTCCACATAGACCTCCAAGACTTTGTATTTTCTGTAGAATAGAGAGATTTCAATTTTTGATGAAAATGATATTTCTTATTTAAATTTCTCCTATAATTTGATACATTTTCTTTTACATTTCATTTGACCTAATCACGTGACACGTCAGATTCTTTTTCCATAAATTGAGTTGACTCATTAAATTTATAGACATGTCTTTGATTAATATTTTACTTTATAGAAATATCTGTTAACAGATTTCATGTTTGTCCTTTTTTTCTGGAAAAGTGGTTTCTTTTAGTCTTTTCCGACATTTATTATGATTAAACATAAATATAGGATCTCAAATGAATTTTCATTTCATACGATGTATTATGAAACGAGTTGTGGGTTTTATATCCCCGAGCCTTGGCGAGGGAATATAAAACGCACAACGAGTTTCATAATAAATCGTATGAAATGAAAATTCATTTGAGATTCTTTTTATCACATGATATTGCCTAAAAATGTGTATTTCTAACGTGAAATCAACGTTTCCGAGAACTATAGAGGCGAATCACGCCGTTATCTAGAAGTCGTCTGCTACGCCATGATAAGTAGTGTCCCCATCGTATAGATATTCTGTGCGTAAGAGAAAAGTATTTCAATTTTGAATAGTATTTTCATGCAAGAATTAATTTAACGACAACAATTTTGATCATTGATATTGACACCGGGTCTGAATTTGACAGTTGATCGATATTTGAAAGGTCACATTTGTCAAGGTTTATGTGATTAGGTTCCAAACTTGACCAATCGCATTCAAGCAAAGCGATATGTAACGTGTTGTCATATCATATATTTATGAAACGGCTTTATGAAACTGCATAAAGGGTGTTTCATGTGATAATATAACATATGAAAAAGTGGCTATGTCATTTATGAAATTCTTGTGACATACTATTCTTATAATTTTGATGTATACATGTTATTAAGCCATGTTCACCATAGTTATAGATGGGATGAATGTAGAATGAATAGCTTTTTAGAAAATTTTCGTTAAATTTTTCTTACCGCTCTTCCTCCGCAGTATAGCTGATTGTCGTTATAATTCGGCTGAACTCGTGGATTGTTTCTGAACTTTGGTTCCCGCCATAGTGACGATCGGGATGGTGGGTCAAACATGTATCCATGCTGATAGCTTCTGGACACACATATTAGTATCAAGGCAATCCGAATGATCATTGTATCGTCTGCTGAAGGGATTTCTTTCTATTATGTTGAATATCTCCAAATTCTGCCCTTTTAATATTCAAGACAAATTATGACGTCACGTATCAAATGCTTTCATTTTTTGATTGATAGGTAAGCATTCTATTTATAGCTAGACATAAATCAGTCACACACTGATGTCGTATTTTTAGTGCAAGTTTCAAATACGTAAATTTTTACTCCTATGTCAATAGATCATACTTATTTAGAGCAGAAACAATAAATGTTTGAATCGCACATTGTTCATGGTATTACCAGTTGTTGCATGTAGTACGTGAAACGATTTCGAAATTGAACCTTGTTTATTTAAGATGCTATATTTAATGCATAAAAAATGACTATCAAGACTGCTCAAATTAATATACATGTATATTATACGCAAATATGATTTTTCGGGCTCAATTTGTTTCTGTGGTACATTTGATCTAGCTTTGTGTATTCATTTTTTTCTTATCTTTCAGACAATTATACACCTGATACTCGAATGATAGTGATGAAGTAATGATATACAATACTAGTAGTAATCCTTAAGAATAAATGTTTGAATTATAGAACAAAATGATACATAATAAAATGTACAAAAACTCACTCTGATATATTTGGAATTAATGTGTTTCCATGTATACTTTTTACTGTTGAAAAAAGAGTATGTACATTTTGTGTGTATTTTAAAGACAATTCAAAACCAAAGTACTTCCAATTACTTCCTATGATGTATTTGTTTACATATAAAGTAAGATTTATCGCCCCTCCTTAACTCCGGGATGCTAAACTTAACTTCCTGCGTGTTTGTATTAACCTCATTTCCCCTAATCATCGCAAACGAAGGGTCATGACATTTGTGTGACTGTGTAAAGGTAAGCTTTAATTTGACAAGTTTGGATATTTTGATTAACCTTAACAATGACGTTTTTATTTTTATGACGGGATTCTTTTCTGATCATTTTCCAGGTAAGAAGCACCTATGGAACGCAGAGGTTAGCATGATGACGTGAACTCTTCGCTTCGCCGCCTTGAACGTCGATCCATCAACAGCATGTTAAGGGGACGTCACTGACATGCTCGGATGGAAAGAAAATATAATGTGAAAACCAACAAAAAGGTCTTCTGATTGGGTAGTTTCAAAGATAGCTGTTCATAGCGAGTATCATAAATCAATTCTGTTTTTTCTTTTCAATTTTATGAGTTGTTTTCTACCTTTTACACTGGTTCTTATCAGACTGTTGAATAGTTGCATCATCTTGCATGGTCCAAATATTTCAATACGGTATAATATATCAAATGACATTCGTCTTACTTTGCTTCTTTTCACAATCGAGTTATCTTCTTCATGTTCAACAAACAAAACGGATGCTTGCAGGTTGTTTGTAGCAATGAAATGGTGTTTGATCATTTCTAACGTCGAGAGCTGTGTTTTGGTGTTTTGCTGTTGATGCTGCAACAGGGTCTTGTTGGAGATCCTCTCCCTTCCTTTGTCATTAAATGGTTTTGGAAAGGCTTTACAAGCAAGAACGGCAATCGCAAATACAAATTTATTGTTGTTAACTACCACAAAACCTACTTTGTAAAAGAAAAGTCCGATTCTGAAAATAAGTACACTAAAACAGATATTATTCAGATGTTGAACTTCCTGATCGACAACATTTTTGTGATGTTTGGAGGAAAGGTCTTCCAGCAAATTGTCGGAATTCCAATGGGGACCAATTATGCCCCACTTCTTGCCGACATTTCTCTTTACTCGTACGAAGCTGAATTCATTCAATCTTTGATCTCTGAAAGAGAAAGATACTTAGCTTCTGACTTCAACTTCACTTACAGATACGTAGACGATGTGTTGTCCATCAATGATCAAAAATTCGCGGATTTCCTCAGCAGAATCTATCCTTCGGAGCTTGAAGTCAAAGAAACCACAGAGACAAATAATTCAGCATCCTATTTGGACATAATGTTGTCCTGCGACACTGATTGTCACATGAACACCTCACTCTATAACGAACGTGACGACTTCAATTTCAGCATCACAAAATTTCCTTTTCTGAGTAGCAATATCCCTTCATCGCCTGCTTATGGCGTGTTTATATATCAGTTGATACGCTATGCCAGAGCAAGTACCAAATATACAGATTTTATTCTGAGAGCTAGGCATCTTTCAGATAAGCTTCTCAGTCAGGGATACGTTTGTGACCGACTAACATCGTCACTGAGGAAGTTCCACGGTCGATTTTGGGAACACGTCATACACTATGATGTCCCAGTCATCTCCAGAATGGTGGATGATATTCTGTCATAGACCATTTGTACCGTTCAACCAAAGAATATACTTTGTATCTTCCAAAATGGAAGTAACCGGATGTGACAATTCTACCGAATTGAAGCGACGGGTGTTGCATGCACGCAGGAGATGCTGACTCTTCATGGGCACCTGGTCTCACTCCCATATCTGGAGTTCGCTTCTTTTCATGTGGTGGAGGTTTTTGTTTGTTTGCTTTGGTTCTTGTTTTATCCTGGTTTTGTATGAATTCGGTTTATGATTTTCTGAATTCTCGATTTTGTGCTGTATATAGGGATATGGTCATTATCCATATTTGTCATTCCTTTTAAACATGGACGTGGGATGTTCCAAAATCGTCATACATTCGATAGAGTCAACTTCATGGAACTGCTGCGACGAGTGGTACATGCAAACAGGAGACTCTCCCGGGCGCCAGTAGGCTCACTTCGAAATAGTTTTATTCCGGGATTCGCAACTGTTCCAATGGAATATCTGATGATTTTGCCTTTTTTTTTCTCGACATAGAGACTTTATAATTGATTAGTACTTCTTCGATGCCTATTCATTCTAAAAGTTACATATACAATGGACTTTTTATACTTAACTTTGCTTCTGCTAGTTTTAACAGTTATACAATTCACTCCATGGACTGTTTGATATCGGATATATTTATCGATTTGGTCAATACAGAATATACTTAATGACCTTAATTAAAGTTATATTTCATACGATTCAAATATGATATTTTAAGAATTATCATTCCGGACTTGCACAAATATTTTGTTGATATTATACTTACATTAAATGTCAATCTCAGAAAAAAATCAACTTATAATGTGTAAAACTACATTTTGTAACCATGAATGAACCATGAACTCGACTAATAATATTTAATAAAATTGATCTTCTTGGTAAGAGTAATAAAAGGCTTTGGTAGTATATGTCAAAATTTGGTTTTTGTTTTACCTGCACGCATCTGGTGTACTTCATTTCTTACATCAGTTTAGTATATTATAATGAAAAATCTGGATCATTTCTATATTAGACAATGAAAAGCAAGGATTGGTTATTTCAAAATATGTATAATCAAAGGATTTTGTTATAGGACGTACGTTTTACTTCCACTTAATATGTGTGCAATCATCTTCTATTGATGAACTGAATAAGCTCATTGAAAAAAGAGGTTTAAAATGTTCTAGCTTTTTTTAATGAAAACGAAATCTGAGTTCTTTGTTTCTTTCTTTGAACAAAAAAGAAATCATGATGTCTACACATTAAGTAGATTTTTTTTGTAGTTCATCTTGGCACTTTGCACTTCAATCATGTGTTCCTTCCTGCATTGTACTTAACATTATTGACTTATATTGTTTATGACAGTCTAGCATCACTAACGTTTATTTCAAAGTGTATGCGGAGATCTCCTCACTTATTTTCTATCAAATTGATAAACCCCTAAGTTACATGTAATAGTCTTTATCATTTCGAGTAATCGCCAATTTATCACGTCCAATGATCTCCAGGGCAAGATCATCGTGCAATATTTACATTACAAGTAGATTCCCCATATGTTAAACGCCCATTAGGCAACTAGAATTATATTCCGATAACTTGGGTTGCTATTGTAACGTCACGTTCAAGATTTGCATGTAGGGAGAATTTACGAATATTCAAATACATTTGACGCTAGAACAGACAAAATGTGCGAAGAGCATGCAAATAAAAATGACCGATATTTAGAATAAATGTAAATATAAGTAATGACTGTCTTACTTTTGGTGTTCATGGGTGTATAATTCTGGTTGGACACGTGCAAATTTTCCGAGAATCGCTTCGCGATTCACGGAATTTGCACGTGACCAACCAGAATTATACACCCATGAACACCAAAAGTAAGACAGTCATTTCTTAATTGACCATAGAGGACCACACCCACATGATGTAACGAACATCATACGAAACAACCTCAACAACCGGATTCAATTTTAAACGTTTTCAAATTCAATAGTATCATTTAAGAACGGATAAATTTGCAGCATGGGCCAGACATGCACGTTTCGGGTACTTAACCCTTGTCAGTGATCCTCAATCTAAACAATGTAATATGGACAAAGAGTGTGAAAATTATTATGTTCAAAAATGTACCGAAAGACGTAGCAGGATGGGTGGGATATGATGTTACAGGACCAACATTTTAGAAATTTCAAGAAATTTGGTAACAGAAATTTCCAAATGCGTTGAAGAGACAGACGATAAACCGAAGTTGATCGAACTTGGCTACATGTGCCGTCGGGGACTCCTGGTCCACCAGCAGTGACACTCACAAAGTAGTACAAATGTTAAACGTCTTCAAATTGAATAGTACATCATTTAAGAGCGTATAAATTTGCAGCATGGACCAGACATGCACGTTTCGGGAACTTAACAATCTTACACAATATTACATATCAACATGCACAAATAACTGTACAATAAACAGATCAGATCCACCGAGATATGAAAAACGAATGACAAGAAGGGAGGGGATCTCCAACAAGACCCTGTTGCAGCACCAACAGCAAAACACCAATACACCCGATGCAAAAACACAAGAGACGAGCACACTATGAGACGAAAAAGAGACATACGACATGTAAACATCAAACACAAAATACTTCACATAAACCGACGAGACCAATGGGCAACAGTTGCCGACTTTGGACGGCCATTTGCCACGCGAGTAGCAAATGGTGTGGTTATCCTGGTTTACGTGCGCACAACCCTCTCACTTCTCCAATTACCCAAAGGTCTCGAAGAACGTACAATTGTTGTGAAAACAACCTCCTCACTGTAAGATGACCTCACACAAACAAGACCGCAAAACGTAGAGGCCCCAGCAACACAGATGGATATGTAAATGAATATAAAAAGAGGGCGTGCGTAATACAGTCCGTGCTCTGCCGGCTGTAGCGAGCTCATGTATGTAATCACCCGAGGAGTCCGACTGACATTCAGAGAGGACAGGTGGTCGGGGCCCTGTCATCTCTAAAGAGGTTTGGACAGGACCCGTCATGGAGTCCCGTCGTCACAGTCAGTCAGAGTGCAAGTCTCAAGGATGCGCTTGTACAAGACTGTAGATTGGTCAAGTACCAAGCCTAGTGTCCGTCTGGTGACATTAGGATCATATCCACGGTATAAAAGGCGTTTGATGATTCTGACGCATTTTCGATGGTTATGCTGCCTACCTTTGATCCTTCTCATTTTGTTTACCATATCACCATAAAAGACAGGTTGTGTCATACCCAAAGTAATGTACTCTGTTGCGTGTATAGATCCGAATTTTAAAAGAAGTTGACTGTAATTTTTGTAAAATTTCCAGAAAGTCTAAACTAGTTTATGAAAGCGGAAACCTTGACCTAAAAGTTTTTTGGTAATTTGTAAAATTCTACTGTGAAAATCCAAAATATCAGTACATGCTCTAGCGTACCGGATGAGCTGTGATATGTAAATGCCTGTGATATGTAAATGAGCTGTGATATGCAAAGATACATAAACTGAGAAAATCCCAATATGCACCCGGTGTCGGGCTTGGGTGCCATATGATAGCGAATAGTTTTGGCAGGAGATGCTGAATCTTCCTGGGCACCTCGTTTCACTCCCATATCGGGAGTTCGCTTCTTTTCATATGGTGGAGGTTTTTGTTTGATTGCTTTGGTTCCTGTTTTATCCTGATTTTGTATGCCTTCGGTGTGTGATTTTCTGAATTATCGATTTTGTGCCGTATACAGGGATATGGGCATTATCCATTTCTGTCATTTGTTGTCCAAGAGAGAAAAATGATATCATAGCTGTTAAAGGCTATCAAGCGATAATTGGTGTCGCAATTTGTAACCTTGTAAGTTTTTGTCATTGAAGGTTTAGAAAGGCGCTCCTTAAACCTGGATGTAGGATGCCACACAATGTCTTAAAAACAATTCACTTATTTCGATAGAGTAAATTATACATTCTAAAAAATACATTTCAATTATCACATACTGATCTATACTTCTTCTAGATTTTAACATTTCATTCAATGGACTGTTTGATATCGGGTATATATTTATCGATTTGATCAATACAGAGTCAACTCTATACCCTATTTATCCTCATATTTGTATTCCACTTAAGCCTTATATTTAAAGAATGGTCATTCAGGATTAGCGATGAATGTAAAACGTCTTCAAATTCAATAGCATCATTAAAGAACAGATAAATGTGCAGTATGGACCAATTATGAACGTTTCGGGTACTTAACCCTCGTCAGTGATCCTCAATCTAAACAATACAATATGGCCAAAGAGTGTAAAAATTGTTATGTCCAAAAATGTACCGAAAAACGTCGCAGAATGTGTGGGATATGATGCTACAGGACCCACGTTTTAGAAATTTCAAGATTTTTTGATAACAGAATTTTTTTAATGCGTTGAAGAGACAGACGATCAACCGAAGTTGATTGGACTTGGCTTCATGTGCCCTCGGGGACTCCTGGTCCACTTGCAGTGACACTCACGAAGTGGTACAAATGTTAAACGTCTTCAAATTCAATAGCATCATTCAAGAACAGATAAATTTGCAGCATGGACCATTACATATGTTATTATTCTGAGCTGAAGACTTTATTACCTTTCAGAGAACAAATATAGTCTATAGTACCTTACCAGGCATGAACACTTGCCTATTGTACTAAGGATACCTTAAAATTTAAATTCAATTTTGAATAATAATAATAATAATAAAAACTAACAATTTTCAATGAAGGAATAGATTACATTCCATATTCTTCCTCGCAAAAAAAAATTGTCCACTAGCTTACGGATTTATTCTATTCTAATCTTCATCGTACATTAGATCAGTGAAAGGTTAGGTTATTTTAGAAATCTGGTAAGTATTATAAAGAGAACTTTTTCAGTAATGATATATCATTAGCATATATATTTAAAGAGATGGTGATGATATAAAAAAATAAATAAAATATTTGTCACACGACTTACGTTTTTTTTTCTGTTTTCATTGTAGTGTTGTTATTACCTACGATTGATATGATTGCTTATTTCTTTGAAATAGACAAAATCCGAGTCCTTTGTTTCTTTCTTTGAATTAAAAGTGAGGATGTCTACACAAGCACATTGTTTTTGCAGTTCATTAGTGGGCACTTTGGGCTTCAATCATGCATTCCGTCTTGCATTGAAAGAGCACGTACAGGACTTGACATTCAATGTGTTCATTATGACGACGGTAACGCAGAGAAAGTGTGTTTATCTCGAAAGCGTTGCGGAGGTCTCATCCATGAATTTAGACCATAATGATAAACCCCTTTCCCATTCGAATAACATGTACTCTACCCTCCATTGGAAAAAAAAACTGGAAATGCCTTAGAGAAATGTTGTGGGCAATTTTGCAATAGGAATTAAAGAGTAATAGGAATTTTAAAAAGAGTATCACTGCCAAGGACATTTCCCCATTCTTAAGGATTTATCAATATATGGGAAAATCCCTGCCCCATCATTTAACATGAGGAAATGATAGCATTCGAAATGGATTGAGACGGATCATCTTGTTAATATAGCTGTGTCACAAATTAGAACACAGATTAATAAATACGGATATATGCTGGGTCAGATATAAGTCTGATTTTCGCATCGTCATGTTTTGTTCTGTCTTTTTAGTGGCTATTATTGAAGACAGGAATCTGAGTAACATTGATATTGTATTTGGCTTCGTCTGTTTTTCCCCTCGTTTGTGAGCATGAAAATGATATGATATTAAAACAGATCTATTCATAAAATATTTTATTTTTTATTTCTTTTTTTTTCGATTTTAATCACAAGGCATTTTCAAACAATTATCAAAAACATATAAGTGCATAAATACAACAAAACAATAACTCTGAAAATAAATACATGTACAAAGAAATGGGATCATAAATATTTAGTATTCACAAAATAAACTTCATTACAAAAAGATCTTGAGCCATTATATGTTTTGTACTGACACATTTCATTACCACTTGTCCAAAATATTCGGAAACCATATTCATGAAGTCTTTTCAATGTTTTGATTATATTTAGGGAATTTCCCTTTCCGTGGAATTCAATAAGAAGTTGGGCCACATTGTCCAGAGATTTTGTGTCCATCATGTTCGGCAGCGCTGACCACTCGGACTCCTCTATGTCCATCTTCAGAACATCGATCCGCTTCTGAGAGTATTACATGAAATACATTCAATTTGGTTATACAAATGTAACAAATGAACTTCATTGTGACATTTCTCTTGTAACAATATTTAATCTGTATCTAAAAAAAAAACGAAAATAAATATTTTTAGTGCGTCAATTTTGAAATTTCGGGAATTCTTTATTTAAGCTCATTTTTGAAATGTTTATGGGGTTTTTATTTCAGCGAGCAAAGACCACCTAAAAACTGACCACAGCGGAACACACCCTCGCTATTGCAACAATCAAGGGACATCAGATGAATCAACTTCAACAAACAACAAGGTTAGGAAGATATATATATATCATCGACACCAAATGGACCAACAGTCAAAGCCGACTCATTGAAAAATAAAACATGAATTGAGGGAGACCAACGTTTAACATGAATAATCTCAATTTTCCTTAAATTAATTTGTTTTGTCGATTTTCTCTGTTTTTCTTTTCTTTTTATTTTTTATTTCATTTTATATGAAGTGATAAAGGAACCAAGTGTGTTTGGTACAGTGGATTGGTTTATGTAGAAGAAAGGAGGTGATCTCCACCATCTCTCGGTTGCAGTACCCACAGCAAATCTCCAAAACACCCGATGCAAAAACATAGAGCAGACATCTACAGAAAGAGACGCAAAAAGGAATACCAACTCACACCATAGAAACATGAAACACAAAAGACAACACGTAAACCAAATATACCAATGCGCAACAGGTGCCGACTTTGGACGGCCATCTGCCACGCAAGTAGCAGACGGTGTGGCTATCCTGGATTACGTGTGCACAACCCTCCCACTATTCCGATTACCCAGGGGTCTCGCAGAACGTACAATTGTTGTGTAAAACAACCTCCTCACTGTTACAGGACCACGCACAAAGAAGACCGCAAAACGCAGGGGCCCAAGTTACACAGACGAATACGTAAATGGATATAAAAAGAGGGCGTACGTAATATAGTCCGCGCTCTGCCGGTTGTAGCGAGCTCATGTATGTTATCACCCGACCTACATTCAGAGAGGACAGGTGCTCTGGACCCTGTCTTCTCTAAAGAGGTCTGAACAGGGCCCGTCATGGAGTCCCGTCATCACGGTCAGAGTGCAAGTCTTAAGGAATGCGCTGGTACATATCTATAGATTGGTCAGATTAGTGTGTGGTGACATTAGGATTATATCCACGATATAAAAACCGTTTAATGATTCTGACGCATTTTCGATGGTTATGCCGTTTACCTTTGATCCTTCTTATTTTAATAATTATGTTGCCATAAAATACCGGTTGTGAAATATCCAAAGTAATATACTCTGTTGCTTGTATGGGTCCGAATTTCAAAAGAAGTTGACAATAATTTTTGTAAAATTTCCAGAAAGTCTTTACTAGTTTGTGAAAGCGAAAAGTTCAACGTTCTCAAATTCAATAGCATCATTTAAAAACAGATAAAGTTGCAGCAAGGACCAGGCATGCACATTTCGGGTACTTAACCTTGACCTAATAGTTTCTTCGTAATTTGTAAATTTTTACCATGAAAATCCAAAACATCAGTACATGTAAACGTCTTCAAATTAAATAGCATCATTTAAGAACGACATGCACGTGCTCTAGCATATCGGATGAGCTGTGGAATGTATATACCGTATGACGATAATCTAGGAACATCACCGTCAAGCCAGGGAAATTTAACTATGTTTGAATCCAACATCATCTCTCTTGTATGAATCTCTCCATTAACAATTAGAATTATATTTCCAGTCGAGCAGGCATGGTGAATAAAGGATGCATAAAAGAAGCAAATTGATTGCATTAAAGTGAGATTCTATACTTACCTGAGTGTGATTTAGTTTCTGTATAATGGATTTCAGAGTTCTCATTTTCCAGTTGCCGTGTTTACCGCCATCTTCTCGGTTCTCACCAAGCAAACCTAAATCATGGAACCATACCCTGTCACTCCGACGATGTTCCCGCTTGTGCATGCTTTTGGGGGGGGGGATATTGAAAATAATTAATTTTACCAAATATATAGTAAGGAATTATTTGACCACTTTCAATAAGTTTAGGTCTATATTGTGCGCTAATCGCCGGAACACTGACATGGTAAGATTTGGCACAGGGTTACCATGATAATGGACTGCATAGCTTTTGTTCCAAAGAATCATACTTTGTTACTCAAAAACATAGTTTAGGGAGATTGCTTTATGTAAAAACTACGAAATCTATCTGATTAAAATAATAGAAAATGTATACTAGCTTATTTGATAAATACGAATGCTTACCTCGGATCAAAAGAATGTGTCTCACAGCCGTAAGTTTGTGAAATGTCATCATCGAATGAAAAGTCATTGTTGATTCTGGAATATGAATAAAATGATTGTTAATTGTCAATGACGACAATCTCACATTCTGGTCATATTCACATGCTATATGAACATATCTCTACTTATTTCCATCAATATACAGATTTAGTTTCAAATGGAAATAGAAAATCTACTCACCCAAAAGAGTAGACTAGACAAGGGTATCGTGGACGAATATTCTCGTCGTGACATATTTCCCAGCCCCCGTCACGTAGGTTCCCCGTGCGTATTATTTCTCTACATCCGTAACCAATAGAATGTATGTACCTGTGGAATAAGTAATGAATGAAATGTGAAAAGTAGGGGGGGGGGGTAAAATGAAGGAAAAAATCATAAATATGAACCTCTTAATGTGAATATACACAGAATTTTTTATATTCCTATATTGAATACTTTGTGTAAGATCATCTTTTCCATCTTGATTCAAACACAATCCCCCAACCCTGTAAATACATGGTCTCTCTATGTAGCCAAGTTCGATCAACACCGGTCGATCGTCTCTTCATCGCATTCGAAAATTTCTTAAAATTTCTAAAACGTGGGTCCTGTAGCATCATATCCCACCCTTTTTGCTACGTCTTTCGGTACATTATGGACATAACAATTTTCACACCCCCAACCCTGTAAATACATGGTCTCTCTATGTAGCCAAGTTCGATCAACACCGGTCGATCGTCTCTTCATCGCATTCGAAAATTTCTTAAAATTTCTAAAACGTGGGTCCTGTAGCATCATATCCCACCCTTTTTGCTACGTCTTTCGGTACATTATGGACATAACAATTTTCACACTTTTTGGCCATACTACATTGTTTAGATTGAGGATCATGGACTAGGCTTAAGTACCCGAAACGTGCATGACTGGTCCATGCTGCAAATTATTCTGTTCTTTTAAAAGTGATGCTATTGAATTAATTTGAAGACGTTTAAAATTTGATAAGCTCTCTTTTCTTTAACAAGAACAACATATATTTTTCACATATTGTCTTTTCTTCTTTCATGTTACGAAGTGCAAAATCTCTATTAAAGTCTTTATTTTATCAAAACATTGAGTACATAATGATTTATTTACTAATTATAAATGCATCATTAGTAAAAACAAAATCGTTTCCCTTGTTCCTTTCAAGTAACAACAAAATGCTTCGTTTCTTTGAAGTTGTAGTTGTCTCGAAAGACAAAAACAAGTTGATTTTACACGATAAAATAGTTTTAGAAAACAAAGAGCAATACCTATGATAAATATTTTCTAATTCGTCTTTGGAGAGCTTTTGTAATTCATCATCTTCCGGAAACACCAATGTTTCAGGTATTCCCTTAGGCCGATTCCCATCGTTGGGTTCAGCTCGTCTTGTTAAGTTTGTTTTAACCTGGAAGAGATGCAACTTTACAATTTATCAATTTTTCAAAAATATAAAATGTAAATGAATAAATAAAAACAAGACAAATAATTATACAAACGTATATACAAGTCATTAATTGTCAATATTTGTCTCGTTAAGTTTCAATTAACCTGATGAAGATGCAACTTTACTATTCATGAGATTATCATAAAAACAAGTGCAAGTCAATAATTGCATGTAATATGTCGAATATTTTTGTTAATAAATATGGTATACGAAGGTTTCCATTCAAAGCTTTTGATACTGTTAGTTACGGACACAGAAGTACTGATGGTGAATAAGTTAGTTTCGAAAATGCAATAATCGAGGCAGAATTAAGCGTGACGTCCAAAAAGGAAGCAATACTTGAATTTCGTATACATGTATTGGTTGTACACTCTATTTAGTATATGCACATCTGTCTTATCATATTTTACAAAGAAAAGGTGTTTAAATAAAAACATATTTACCATGTACAAAACGTAGCAGTTGGTGAAAGCTGTTCGAAGCTTGACGCCCTTCAGACAGCCATCTTCTATCTTCCTCTCGTAATGATAAATCCTGAATCCTTGACGCCAAAGCGTCTGTAGCGTCTTCAAGAGACGCCTATAGCCTTCAGAGGCTGTGTGTTTTACTGAAGCCTCTAGTACTATTGCTAATTGCCTTACTCGAGAGGTCTGATTGGATCTGACAAATGCCTCAATGTCCTCCGTGTTTGTCTTTAATGCCAGAACGTCTATGGTTTCCTACAAACAAAATCAACATATGAGCTGAAAGTAAACATGTTTTTTCTTTCAGTCTCAGTTTTCACACTAATAGTCCCTATTTTGTATTCATAGTATTTTTGATAGATTTATAATTCGCAGATTTCGGACAATAGTAATCAGCCTCTCAAATGTCGGATTCGGCTTCGAGATCTAAGGAATGGGGGATACTAGTATAGCTTCATTATTTTGTTCGTCTCACATGTTATTTAATATCGGTTATTCTGAAAAATATCAAAATAGAAATAACTTGTGAGACGGGCGAAATATTGAAGCTATGTGTTTGATTGAAGACCAACCTTATTGTGAGGCGTAATCGTTGGGGTCGAAGTGCACAAGTCTTCGAAATAGCCAAGAAAGGGAAACGATAAGGAACAAAATGAAAATTAACACGAGATATAAAGTGAATTAAGCCCATTACCAGAGAGATTTAATGTTAACCTACATTACTCTTTAGTTTACTTAAGCTTAGAGGAACTGCTGATGTTTTGTCTTCTGTTGCTGCTATAGTATGGGGATACACCTTTGGTGCGTCGTGGGTGATGTTTGTTTGGCTGGAATCAGATTCAAAAGTGAACATGCTTATCGTGAGAGCAAAACGTAAAAGATGTGAAAACAAGGAAAGTACTAATTATAATAAAATAGAAACCTCTCTCTCTCTCTCTCTCTCTCTCTCTCTCATTTTGAAATACAAATGCACTGAATTACCTTGGAGACAATATGTGTATTTCGCATCCTAGTTGAAGACTAAGGTGTCGTGCAAAATCAGTATTCACATCTCCATTTCTACAATTGTCAAATTATTGCTTGTCATTCAATGAATTAATGTAAAATTTCATAAATCATATAAAGTGTGATTCATGCGTCTGCATCAACTTGGATTTTTTTTTCATATAAATGTTTGACTTATTACATTAAAAGTTGTCTTTAAAAAAACAGAACGAAATCGATTAGAAAAGAAAACAAACCAAAAAGCAAAGAACAAACAATGAAACAAAAAAACAAAACAAAACAAAACAAAACAAAACAAAAACAAAAACAAAGAAAAAACCAACCAACCAAACAAACAAGCAAACTCATACAGAAAGATGGAACCACGCAATGAAAACTGACAAACATATCTTGGGTACGTTAAAGTTTCTATAGTATCTTATCGGCCACCATGGCCAAAATGAAGACAAAATAACTTTCTTACTGTACGGAGACTACCAGACAGGAGTTAGTGGACGGTCGATAGGCGTGGTCCATACATATATGCCAACCGTTGTCATGGAGATCGCTGTTTCCTAGCTGTGGAATCTCAATACAGTTCGTCTGTCGTGTCGTCACATACCTGGCAAGAAATATGTTTTCATTAACATATATAAAAATGTAAGTTATATAGCTCGTGGTGAAATACCCTGCCATCACCAATGAAGCTAGCTGTAAATGCGGTCCCCTGTTTTTCTGTACATGTCTATGCTGTAGCTTGATCTATTGAGTATACCAGTATTTTTGTGGAAGTGAATTTGCGTTTACACATATTGGGAAAGTTTGGCCTTGGAAATCTATTTCCCCTATTCCTTTTAAATTTTTCATTGCAATAAACAAAATTACTTTTTACTTTTTTTATTTACCTGTGGTACAAACATTTGATTTCAGATTGACTGATATTTTCTAAATCCTTATCCATCGGAATCCGTATTGGCATGTCTTGGCTTCCGTAGAATTTACTTTGTAACTGAAATAGAGTACTTTTCTGTTACTTAAACGTAGATTTTTAGAATATTTATATCAAAATAAGTATCACATTGCATTGACTTACAGGTAAACTATTGTTTCATTTGTATATTTGGAGCAGTTTTGATCGTTATAATTTCAAATTTAACAAAAACTGAAAATTGACGTCATTAAATCTGTTACGATCTGACAATCATTTAATATCTATATTTGAAATATCTCGTATCTTCTTATCAGTTATTCAGTACATTGATTCAATTATTCAAAACATGATTTAAAAAATAATGTTACCGTGTTGATACAATGCACATCTTTCTTTGGTATAAATTCCAATTTTCTATATTTTCGACTAAAGCTCAATTTAGAATTAATTAAATTCTTGTTAAGATCTGCTGTCGTTTTCCGCCTCAGTTTTTCTGAATCATTCGGTTTTTCTGAATCATTCGGTTCTTTTTCCTTTTTGGCATTTTCTAATTTTGTTTGACGCTGCAAGGCTGTGGTCGACCGACTATCTGTTGTAACGACTTTCAATGAGTCTTTTAGGCTTTCAGTCGTTCCTTTGTTGTTCTCATTGGCTGTGCTGGCGATTTCGTCGAATTTTATATTTTCTTTTTTCCTCCGAAATATTTGCCCCGATCGGTCTTTGGTAAGTTTTCCTGATCCAGAATTATGCACTTTTCTCAATTTTGCTTCGAAAGGGGGTTTATCTTCAAATATGTTAGAATTTGCATTTTTCTTGACTTGATTTTTTTTACTCCTTTGAAATTTCGTACGATCATACGCTTGTTCCTCCCTCGGCTTTTCAGTCTGAGTTACTAAACGCTCAGTCTCTGTTAGTAGTCTGTCAATAAGGAGTTTGTCTTTGCTGATAGTCTTCATTCGATATGATTCGTGTCTTGTTGGCGCTGGTTGTGGAACAATAATCTGAAAATCATATACATAAAGATAACGTACTATTCATTAAATCATTCATCAATTATTTTTTTAAATACCTTAAGTTAAACTCGCGTATGGGTAATACCGTATACATGTTTCAGACGATGGGTTTTCCGAGACCTGTATGCCTTGAATTTTGAGTGAAGCTCTTCTGTCCAAAACATCTTTTATGCACGACTTTGGTTCCAACGACAAAAATCTTTTTCCGAAACTTGTCTGTCTGGTACACTAAATGCTTACCATGATTCTGTTCAAAGCTCTCCTGCTACAGATTCATTTTTTTTTCCAGTTTCCGAATTTTTATAGGAATTTATATATATTAAAAAATTTAAAAAGTAGACTTCTATCGGAATTGCCGAATATACGTTATTTGATTGTATGAGGGTTTGCAGTACAATCTTATAGAGATAGTAAAATATCCACTTACCTTTTCTGTATTGTAGTTAATATCCAGAAAATATAGAGGTGTCCTCCACAGCGCTACAAAACTTACAACACTCAATAAACTCAACACAACTAGAAGTGTAATCTTTTGGGGGAATTTCATAGCTAGTAACACCAATATAAAAAGCATCTGTGTATATTTTTATTTCAGATAGATACGTTCAATGCACAGGCGTCGACACTTGTATTCGGACCCTACCCGTAACCTTACCGCTGGTTCTGTCCCCGGGGGCATGGTACAACTAGACCTTGAATGACCGCTACTTACCGTTATGAGGTCATTATGCTGTAATCCTTGGGAGGACGGTATACTTCCTGGCAATTTATATTGACGTCTATTTTACTATCAAAATTGAAAATGAAACAAAACTATTATAAGATTAAGAATAAAATTGAATTACATAAAATGCGAAAAAAGTAAAATTTCAAAAAAAGGAGAAAAAAAGCCAGTAATGTCTTTATAGTTGAACATGTAGATAAGCATAAAATAAAAAAGATAAACTTTTAAAATTTAAAAGAATAAATGAAACAGAAAATTAATGAGAATATAAAATATATTGTTTAATTAAAGCACCCTCTTTCGTGCAACGTGCGCGTCCATCTGAGCACTGTTTTAAAAAGTATAGAATAACTGAATAAATGAATTAATGAATAAATAAATATTAGATAAATAAATAAATAAATAAATAAATAAATAAATAAATAAATAAATAAATAATTCTTTTGTAATATTTTTTTCTTCCAGAAAAACGGGATCAGGACAAGTTGTAAGATGGTCATGTGATCAGTCACATGATTAATAAATAAATCGAAAATGGCGGAAGCCACGGAAAAAGCACGGTTTCTTATTTTAGGAGGTAAATTTCAATGTACAACTGTTTTATCTCATTGGATACGTTCTTGATGCTTTTTAATGATTTCAAAATAATAAGATACACCAGTTTTAAGGTGCATTTCATCGTAATTGGTTTAAGGAGGAAGAAACAAGATCAACTTTCATTTCCTTGCATTGATTTCCAAGAACAGAGTCACTGAGTCACTAGAACTTTAACCCTTGTCAATATACTCAAGTCAAAAGTATAGGTGGTAAATAGTTTTGTATTAGCTGCAGTGTACCTGCGAATCATATGACAAAACAAGTCAAGCAAAATGGAATGAAAGTTTAAACAAAGTTCTGAAGTAACTGGGCACTAACGCCCTGGCCACAGTGCACTAAAGGTGTTGGATCGTTTCACCTAGGGCTGGGACGATACGGGTCTCGAGCGTATCGATACGTATCACGATACAGTGCTTACGATACGATATGTATCTCGATATTTCATATGTACATGTACATCACTGTAATGAGGATTCTTGCTGTATTGAATGAAACTCGAGTATAGAATTAAAACATTTTGATAAAACTATATTTTTTCTAGATTCTCGAGACAAAATCAAGATTGACAAAAAAAAAACCAAGTAATTAAACAAACAAATTTCTGAAACTTTGAACAATAACATCACAAGTTATATTACTGATAGACAGAGGCTATCAAATATGTACCCTTTGCCATGATATTTTTGCCATATAAACATGTCGTATTTATACTCTTTTTTTATATGTTCATTATCACAGTAACTTCATCAACAAGGCAAGCTATGAATTGGTAAATACGAGGGCCTCATACTCTCATAATAACTTTCACACTCTTTGGCCATATTACATTGTTTAGATTGAGGATTACTGATGAGGGTTAAGTACACGAAACATGCATGTTTGGTCCATGCTGAAAATATAGAATTTGAAGATGTTTAACATTGCAAATGAAAAGTTCATGAATTTATGTAACAACCTCCCTCCTTTTTTCAATACATATAATTACATTGTATATATCTCTTTTCAGTTCCGCTTCCTATTTGAGTAATCCTAAACTGAATATTTTTTCGTGAGGTTTATAAAAGTATAACACATTATAACATACGCTCCTACCCCTGGAATATTGAAAGAATTGCGGCATAATTGTTCTTTAAATGTGTTTGATTTAAATCTGATGGATACATCTTTAACTTGTTTAAGGACAAAACGTTTTCCGTTTCTGTACGTATTGGAGAGATCGAGAGAGAGAGAGAATGTGCATTAACCATGTGGACGTAATCTTTTATTATTTTGATTCTGGATTTAAACTTGTCGCTGTCAAGATACGTTTTTAATGTTTAAAAGAGAATAGAATTTCTTCAAAGGCTGTTCAATCAAATATTGACTCGCGTCGGTTTTATATTAAAAATTTACAAAGTTAATTAACTATAAAGTTCGCATACGATTTAAAAAAAAAGTTCTCTTTCTTTCAGATAAATAGATAAAATTGTCTTAAAATTGAAGAGATTTAGGTCGAACGCCAGTATCTCAAAATTGATAAATAAATGGATTATGCGCATGAATAGCAACTGGACAATAATTATTATTTCATGTTGTTTTCACGTCGCTTTTTGCAAACAGCGTCGATAACATCAGGTAGCTTCTCCGGACAATGTTTTCTTACTTTGTAAATTTAAACCATGTTTCATGTGTGTCTTCCGCCGCGTTCAATTTTTCAATGAGTTTGAGTATAGACAGATATCTTTAAGTTTTCCGCGAACTATAGAAAGCTGACAATTATACTGTAATGCATTGTGCAATTTGCATACTATCCTGAGCAAACAGAGGACGATTAGTCAACAAAAACATTTTTATCATTGAAGTCTCCACTTAGGCGAATAAGTAACACGTTTCCTATAGCCCGAAGCTTTCAATCGACGAAGTTGTCGAGCGTATTAATGCCTTTGAACGGAGTTAAAAACAGGTCCGGATATCGCGATACAGCTCCAACGTATCGATACGCGTATCGTGGAACACTGTATCGCGATTTATCGATATATCGATGTATCGTCCCAGCCCTAGTTTCACCCTTTTTCCCCTTTGCCCCCGGGTCGTTTTGCCCCTTTTTCCCTTTGCCCCGGGTCGATACGCCCCTCAAGGTGGGTCGATTCGCCCTTCAAGGTGGGTCGATTCGCCCCTCAAGGTGGGTCGTTTCGCCCCGCAAATGTGAGTCGTTTCGCCCCTTAAGGTGGGTCATTTTGCCCCTCTTTTTCGCCCATAAGGTGAGTGGTTTCGCCCCTCTTTTTAGGAATACTCTCTCTGCATGGTGAGTCGCTTCTCCCTTATTTTAATGGTGAACAAATGAGAATAAAAGACGAAAAAAAATTTAAATTAAAAAAAAGTTAATGAAATAAATATGTAAAGAAATGTGTAGGTAAGTGAACAAATGAGAATAAAGAAGAAAAAATGTAATAAAGAATTAGATGAAATAATAAATAAAGATGTTACGTATAGAGGGGCGAATCGACTCAAATAGATATTAAAAAAAGAAATAAATAGATAAGGAAATTAAGAAGAAAAGACCAAAGAGATAAAATAATAAATAAATAGTTACGTATAGAGGAACGAATAAAAAAATCTTCTAATTCAGAATAGAAGGGCAAAACGACCCACCATTCAGAGAAAGTGTTCTTATAAAAGAGGGCGAAACGACCCGCAATAAAGGGCTAAACGACCCACGCTGAGAGGTGAAACTATCCATCTTGAGGGGCGAAACGACCCACCTTAGGGGCGAAACGACCAGGGGCAAAGGATAAAAGGGGAGAAACGACACGGAACCTGTTCAACCTCACGAAAAGCTTCCCTAAAAATGGCGGATTTGCAAGTCAAATGTATTCTTTTAAATAAATAGGACAGTATATCTACAAAGGTAAGTCATTTAAGGGGTAAACAAGTAAATATTTACCTTTTCCTTGAATGCACATGTGCAGCTGCACTCGTAAATGCAACGCTTAATTTCAGATTTTAAGATCCAATGTTCATTACAATATCAGTTGAGGCGCAAGGGCACATCTAATTTCTGCACATCTAATTTCAGTGGATTTCCCACTTCTATTTATATTACGCATGTCATGATTTGCTTAAATCTGGAAGGCTAGATTTGTACCTCATCAGAGCTGTGACGTCAGTGTGGATCGTGTAAGCCCTAATTATTCATAGATCTGAGAAACATTGAAAGTTAAAGTGCAGTTGTTGGATTTGAATTCTAGAGCATTATCAAGTCAGCTAAAGGGTCAATCCAATACATGTGTAGCTCAGTCATATAACATTCTGAACTATTGAAGGATCATAATCCACAACACTCTTCCCTTCTTTCTTTGAATATCCCTTAATTTGAACTCTTCTCTCCTTTTGAAGGAGGCAATGTGTCCCCACTATTGTTCACCATGTCGCCCGTGAAGTAACTGGGCACTAACGCCCTGACCAGGGATCGAACTGCCGTCGTTGGATTTGAATTCATTTCAAGAGTGTTACTGACTGAGCTAAATGGTCAACCCTAAAGTGCAATCTGAACTATCAGAGGATCCCCACTATGCCCACAGGCTCTTGTTATGTGAGAAATTAGTCCCTTTTTTATCTCCCAAAACCCCCTATAGTGTACACGATAGTACATGTTCCCTCTTTCTGAAGGTACGAAGTGTAACTATTGTCAGAATGGGTCTGCTTGAAATGGTATTTTCAATGGTTTACACAGACCCCTGTAAATTACATGTAGACAGTCTTGAATGCGTATTAATTTTAAAACAGCAGTCTGTACATGTTCACATGAAGTGAGGAATACTTCAATGTCTTTTTTCATTTCCATGCATGATAGTAGCCATGATTGTAATATACATGTACATTTCAACTGTATTGACACAGGACACCTGATCATAAAGAATTGGGACTTATAGTTGGTTCCATGATCCCTTTAACTAGTATTTTTTCCCCCAAAACGCAATAAAAAATCCCTCATTATACAATGGTTACCTCACTTACAAAAAATAGCCCTAAAATTGCTGTGAAATACATAAACTTATTCAATATCAATCAAGTTCTGAACAGTGAAAGCAATTGCTTGAATGACGTAACTTGAGTAGTAATCCCTCCGTATTGGAATCTGGCAACGTATATTTTGGATTTTGTCCTATAAATATAGTAAACGATCTTCAATAATTTTTTTTGAACCTCTAGTTGACTGAATAGTTTGTTAGACAAGTTTAAGTCTAGCCGACAGTACTTCTGGTAGCCCAGGTCATTTGAATATTTATTTTTCATTTTTTGGTGAAGACTTAGTAAATAATTTCTCTTTTAAGTTTTCCAGGTAAAATGTCTTATACCGGGTATTTTCTCCTCTCTGATGTAAGGGAACCAATCCTCCAAAATGGAGAGAATGCCCTGGACATGTCAAATTAGTTTAAAGATAAGATCCTTTACTGTTTCATTGTACTAAGGCCATACCAAATTAATAAAATGTTCTTTGGATTTTCTTGTGAAAAAAAGGGTGCGAGCGGGCGAAAATATAATTATTTTATTTTTCTTTTAAGTATTGTATTTTTTAAGGTGCGAGCGATTGAAATAATTTTATTTTGATATAGTTTACCATAGTAATACATTTATGATGTTTTCCGTACTCATAAAGGAATCCCCATAGGAATATGGTGACTAGGAAGCCTAGCACATAGCAGTACGGAAAAGATTTTTGAACATTCTCCCCTCCTTGACTTTCAGTGCCATGTATATTGGACAACAAATTTGCTCCCAACAATTTCTTTTTTCAAATACAAGTAGTATCGTTTTCTTCAAAGTTTGCAAAATCTGAGATTTCTAGAAGCTGTAAGATTTGCAGAAATCAGAACCGACCCTAAAAAATTTGTGAGCCAGAAATTTCGTGGTGCGGGCGAGCATTTTATTTTTATAATATTATTTTTTGAATTTTGAAAAATATGGTGCGGGAAATCCAAAGAACATTAAATTAATTTGGTATGGCCTAAATTGTACTTTCAGGTACTGGATTCATAGGAAGAAATCTAGTGTATCATCTCCTAGCCAATGGTCTTGCCAGTAAGGTATGTGTCATTTTGTAACTGTAGAATATTTTAAGACATGTATATCAACTGAAGAAAAAGAAAATTGTTCAATTTATTTTTTTTTATTATTAAAGTAAGTACTACAATATGCATTTGTATACTGTTGTTTACAGATACGAGTAGCAGACAAGGTTCCCCCTCAGATGGCATGGCTGAGCGGGAAACATCAGGTTCGTATTTACTGTAGAAAAGCATTAGAGTATTCTATAAATACTTTACTGCCTATAAGATATACATTTTCAATTCAATTATCTAGAGATAAAGTTTCATTCACAGTACATAATTATATACATGTGTATCTTACTACAAGACCTCATTTATAATTTCTTGGTAAAAGAGCTTTCCACTGTTGCAAAGGTTTGAATATGAGTATGAATACTATATGTAAAGAAACTTTCAAGAGTTTTTCAGACTTTCATTTTTTACCTCCATGTCTTTTGTAGGAAGCCTTTTCTAGTCCTATTGTAGAATTCAAACATTCAAACCTCATTAATCCAGGTAAAGTACGACTTGATTATAGAGCAGGTGCTCATGTACTTACATAGAGAATAAGTGTCTTAATTTGTGTTTTGTTATGGGTATACAACACACAGCAAGTGCATTTATCGTACATGTAATGCGTGTTAGCGCATTTCATGCGATAAATGCATTTGCTGTGTGTTGTATACCCGTAACAAAACACAAATTATGACATTTATTCTATATATATGCACCATAGTTGTTTATTTCATTCTTGTTTTCTGAAATCGCGTTTTCTAGGTAAAAGGTTGACGTTAAAATTCAGGTCACTGCGGGCTCAGTTTGCATGTTAGAACAGCCGTCACGGCATGTTTCTTTAGATCTTATGCATTGTGACGTCACGAGTTTTAACACACTAATTGCAGCACGTTTCGTTCAATAGTAACATCTCGGGGAATTACATTGGTTGTGCATATATATATTCTTATTCCTCACACTTCTAGTCTGTTCCTATTACAGTCTCATGTAAAATTAATTACTTTTTAAAAAAGAAAATCAAAGGATTACTCATCGGACTCGTCCTTCATTGAACCTTGATCGAAAGATCATGTCACCAAGGTTACAAAATGTACACTTTTACATCTTTCAAAAATTGTGTATGTTGACATTTGAGAACAATATTGAAATTTACATCTTTGAATAATTTATTCTAAATAAATGTTTGATTGGAAAATGAATATGATTTCTGTCAAGTAAAAAGCAATTAGTTAAATAAGATATTCTATTTGTTTGATTTATTTAGGATCTGTTGAAAAAGCATTCAGTGATGAGTCAGGAAATTTTGACTTTGTCATTAACTTGGCAGCGGAGACCAAATATGGACAATCCAATGCTGTAAGTGTTACAGAAATAATCAATTTCTAAAGTTTTGTTTCTTCATGAGTTATTTTCTGACATTTCTGCTATTTTATTATTACAGGATTTTAGGTATATGATGCACTTAGACATTTTAACCCAGACCTTTTAATGATATTGATGAAGGTACTGAACCCAGACTTTTTAATGCAATTGATGAAGGTACATGTACTTAACCCAGACTTTTTAACCCAGACTTTATGAGGGTACCGGTATTGTGTTAAATTAGCAGACATTACTCTGTTGTGAATTGTTAAATCAGTAATGTCCCATTAAAGAGTTTTGTGGTCCTTCAGACACAAGATTGCATGATTTTGCTCACAAATACATTAGACTTTTTGACATACCACTTAGTAATGTAAAGATTTTGATGAGCAATTGACTCATTTGTCATGCATGTTGATGTATTTGCCCACAAAATATCTTACTTTATTGGATGGGGAGATTGTAAACCATGCAGTACATAAAGCTGAAAATACTAAATTGTTTTCATTTTTGTAATATTGACTAAATATTTAATTGACGTTACAGGTGTACGAGGAGGGAATTGTTAGACTGAGTATGAACTGTGCGGAGGAGGCAGCAAGAAGGTCCGTCCGTCTGTACGTTGAATTCTCCAGTGGACAGATGTACTCCTCAGACAAGGTGAGACGGACAACATTATGATACTTTTTTTTATAATAACGAAATTAGATAATATTTTTTATATTCAATATGAACTTTTTTTTTCTTTTGAAGATTGTTATAAATATAGAAAAAATACATTGACATGTTTTTCACCTATAGTATTGTTTCTTTTTAACTATTTGGTCTTTCTGCTATGTTTATATCTCAAGTCAACAAGATACATGTATTGTGTTGGACGAAAAAACTATGTTGACATTTTTTATAATGATTTTACCTGTACAGCTGTATCTACATGTACGACATTTTTTATAATGATTTTACCTGTACAGCTGTATCTACATGTACATGTAGTTCAATATGTTTCTATCTTAAAAAGGTTTTTTTTTTTGCGGAAGATAAATTATAAAAGAGGTCAGAGTACCAAATTTTTGAAATACCATTGTTAAATTTCTAGTTGCTTTTGCCTATCTTTGTACTATGCTTAGAAGCCTCAGACTAGTATTCTGTCATACTCCACAGATATAGTGGTTGAGAAATATATGTGAATATGAAAAGTTCTTTAAAAACGTTGGTCTTCATAAAAGAACTCTAAGATACAAATATACACATTTTCTTTGAAATTTGTCAATGTATAATTTAAGTTCCTTTGTATCATATATTCGTTCAATTTCTGTTGTCTGGTATTCAGAAGGCAGATTGTTTTTGTCTTATCTGACCAAAGACATAATTGCTCTCACCAAGGGCATAGTGTTGAGTGTTTCACAAGCGTATCATGTTCTATCTATACACTGTCATCCATAAATTAGTGTACATCATTGCTGTTCATGTTGCTGTTAGAAAATGAATAGTTTCATAAATCCATTTTGGTGTAATTCTGAAGATGAACCTTATAGAAATCATTTGTAACAAACTTGACCCAAAAATATACACCTTTTGAATTTTTGTTCTTTTTTATATGAAAATAACAATTTTTGAAAGAAAATAGTGCTGATGAAAAAGTTCCTACATGTATATGCGTTTTCGTTATCACAATTCAAAATCTTGAATTATGTGAAGCCAATTATTATGAATCTTGAAAGTTCAGAATGGAAAAAATTAAGATAAATCTTAAAGAATTTAGTATGATGTCCTTGTTTGTATAGTTATTTATGGATGGCAGTGTATTCTCAACAATTTCTTTCTTTTTCACATTGCCAATCATAGGATTTTGAATTTTTGGTAAGCTTTGATTGGATGAGAATGTTATGCACTTAGATGTGCAAGCTACCGTTATGTAAATTTGTTACTAGTCATTTCAAAAGAATGTTAGTGTTAATTTGTCATCAATTTTACCTCCTCACTAACAGCATCCAAAAGTTGTAGAGTTTTTGTTTCATATTGAATATAGTTCATTGAGTGAGTCATGAGCGTCAGAGTCTTTTAGTCTATTTTTGTCTATTTCCAATACACTATTTTCATATCACCACAGCGGACTTGCATTTTATACACACAAAGCCCAGACATAAACCACAATATTTGAAGTTATTCATTACTCTGACATTGTAATATATCTATGACATCAAATAAGAAATGTCAAAATTTGCACTGCCAAGTCTTGTTGTGTATATAATGCAAATCTAGTGGTGATATGGAAAATGATGGTTTATTTTGGAATCGGAGTAATCCAGTTTTTGATTGGGTATAGATACCATGGTAACCAAACTTGCACAAATAATTCATACATACATTTATATGAAGACTGGAACCAATACATTGTAAACTCTATCAGCCCTACTCTACTCTCCAATTAGATGCAGTTGTATAAAGAACTTGAATTATCCCTCTCAAAAAAATTTCCTGACATTTTTATTCTATCAAGTGTATCTACATGTACATTTGTATATTTAGCTATTTTCTTCCATGTTGTTATGTATTAAATTTCGATGTTGTTCATCCTTGATATGCTTATATGCTGCCCTTCTTCTTTTGCTGTTGCTCATTAGATTATCTGCTTCACTGTGAATACATTTTCTTTAAACTAATTTTAGTAATATTCTACATATAGTATAAATATTCTACTTATAGTTTTGCCCATGTACATGTTTTATTCCGTTAGATTAGCATGACGCATGTCAGCGGATTCCATTTACAAGTTAGGCATGTTTTGCAATCTTGCTTGTCAGATTTTTGAAAATTCATTTACGCAACATCTTTTCAAGGATATCTAGTTATTTGCATAAATGATTTGAGGATAATATACACCCTTTATAACCAGTTAAATATATTATGTAGGTACATGTATATTATTGTCCCTTTTTTTACTTGTATTTATTTAAACCTTAGGGAGGTAGATAAGCTTAAAGTAATAAGTTCTGAAACTTCTTTGATTTAGTGATAGCATACTGAATAAATAAAAGAAAAATAATGTAAAGATGCTTGATGTAACCACCATTTGCAAAGATCACAAATCATATGCGAAATTGTTCTTTTAATGAAATCCTCTTTTGAGAATAATAAACTTGTATTTTCTATAATCCTTAATGATTAACATATTCATTTAATTTAAGGAAAAAGTTAACTTACCAACACTTTAAAGCTATTATGCACATATATTTTGATAGAAAATATAAGAAAGTTTTTAAGATAGATAAATTTCCTTCATTTTCATCTTTTTTCTTTTAGCCATTCTCAATTATGAAACATAGGCTAAAGGTTCCATACAGAATTTTATCCAAGAACTTTAGCTTAATTATGTTATGTATATTTTCCCTAACAGATTAAGTAAAACTAGTTTTTTTTTCTGACTGATTTCCTATGCTTACAGAAAAAGTGCACGGAGGGTGGCAAGGTGGAGCCATGGACACACTTGGCTAAACACAAACTGGAGGTTGAGCAGAGATTACAGACGATACCCGAACTCAACTATATCATCGTACGTCCGGCTGTCGTTTACGGCCTCGGAGACAAAATGGGTTTAAGTATGTATTTATATATTTGTACTAATTCTTGCCCTTTTAACATAATAATGCATTGATGTATGAGCTTGTCATATTCAGGAATTTTGTTTCAAAAACACTCTACATTTTCGATGATGATAGGAGTATGGCATTTCTTTGTTGTTCATCTTGAAACACAACATTATATTGACCCAAGAAGTACATATTCAGCTCTTTATTCTTATTACATACCATTACAGATACATAATCTTATAATTTACTTATTTTCTATGTTTTAGCTCCTTGGTTGATCATTGGTGCAATATACCGTATATCGGGTAATTTTGGCGTTGGGAAATTTTGGCGAATTTGGACCAAATTGGGCGTTGGAAATTTTGGCGCTTTTAAAATTGGCGGATTGTTTAAAACATCCGCCAAAATTAAAATGGTCAAATTCATGGGCGTATCAATTATTTATGACCGCCTAGGCGAACATTTAAAATGACTAGAAACTTTTGAATTAAAATAAAAACTCAGTGCTTTATTCAAAAAGTAAGAGACGCTGTTCAGACACGTAATTTGAAAAATTGTTTATACATCATAATCATGGACACTGTATTTTAAAGAGAACTTAGTGGTGATTGTGCAGATTTCATTTCATTTCATCAATGGAGGGGGGGGGGGGCTGGTGGATATGTTTGACTATTTATGGTCACGACCCACAAAGTACGAGCGTCGAAAGTATAAAATCTAACACTCTATTTACCCCTCAATAAACGGTACCCGTATGTAATCTTTCCCAAGCGATCTTGGTCGTTACGGTACATGTTGCATTTATTGCTAATTAGATGATTGGATTAACACAGGGATAGACGTCAAGGCGTTAATTGTTTGTTTGAAGATAAACAATGTAATTACTACATGGTCAATATAGGTGCATGTATTACGCAAATGAAGCCATTACCTGGTAGGAAACGGATAATATCATTTGCAGTGGCAGGTCTCTAGCTGAATAAATTCCGTCTTTTATGAATGCAAAATTTGGCGCTTTTAAATTTGGCAAATTTGTTGCATCCGCCAACAAAGCCAAAATTATCCGATATACGGTATTACATCACCATTACACACACTGAATCATATAATTTACTTATTTTCTGTGTATTAGCTCCTAGGTTTATCAGTGGTGCAATATATAATATACCATTACACACACATAATCTTATAATTTACTTATTTTCTGTGTTTCAGCTCCTAGGCTGATCATTGGTGCAATATACAAGTATATACGACAGAAGATGAAGGTAATGGAGTTGATTCATGCAGAATTGGTTTCATCACGATAAATACATGTACATACGTCATGTATTTTTGTTCCTCTATGATCTCACCATAGCTAAACCCTTAAAGTGAGCGATTAACATACTTATAGCCATCCGCCCCTACACTGTCAGTTAATTGTCTACAAGCTGTCCCAAATTTCAATCTGTCTGCAATTCCTGCACAAAAGGGGCCAAATCTTTCAGGAAGCAAGTACATGCAATTGAGATGTTCTACCAAGGTTGAGAAAAAGACTGAATTATTCAGTTAAGATTGCTGCTAGGAAATATAGATAGCTGAGAATATTTAACCTTTTCCTCAGGAACTGCTACATTATATTTGACTGAAATGATTTATATTCTTTTCCCCCCCGCAATTTCTGCATGTAATGGTAAGAAACTGTACATACATGTAAATGTACACATAAAGCAAACTAAAGAAACTGTACATACATGTAAATGTACACATAAAGCAAGTACATGTAGTCAGTTCCTTATCCATGACAATCTTTATTTACTCAGAATTTTAATGTAGATACTTCGGTGTCAAAGTTACAAATGAGTTAAAGATAGAGCATTTGTTAAAGATAGAGCATTTAATGTAGTAGTGATAGAGACTGAAATGTAAAATTTGAATCATCAGCTATACTGCAACTCTGTAATGTACTGTATTAGCTTGGCATACAGATGTTTACACGTACTCATTATTTTGCAGATGTTATGGACAAAAGATCTGAAGATGAATACAGTTCACGTTGACGATGTTTGTAGGGCGGTCTGTCACCTCTGTAACCATGGTAAACGAGGTGAAACCTACAACATTGTGGACTCGGGTGACACAAGTAAGAATTCCTTTACTATAATAATGTGTTAATACAATTATCTGTTGTTTAAAAAAAATATTACTCAGTATACAATATTTCTAATATAAAAGATAAATGCTGTAAAGTTAACATGGCTATTTTCATTGGGGGGAGATTTCACAATTATAACATCAAAACATTACGGTTGGGGGAAATAATTGAGATTCAAACATCTCTGCCCATGTAAGAATGCAGTGGGGTTATTTTGGCATAGGGGAAATTTTTGCGAAGTTTCTTGTTTCGTGAAAGACTCAAAAATTGTCCAAAAGCAGAAATTTCCACATCCACAATTATCTACTTGTAAAATAAGACCTGTTTACATATTATGTCTCCCCCCCCCCCCCCCCCCCCCAAACAGGGAGGAGACATATTGGTTTTGCCTTCGTCGTCTGTCTGTCCATCTGTCACACATCGTGTCCGGGCTACATCTCCTGAACCGTTTGCCCGATCACTTTCATATTTTAGTATGTTGTTGCTTATGACCCGAAGGTTTCACATCACCTTGACCCAAGGTCATGTGACCAAGGTCAAGGTCACTTAGTGCATTTTTAATGAAATTATGCATACATTCCTGTCCGGGCTAGATCTCTTGAACCCTTTGCCGGATCACTTTCATATTTATTTAGTATGTTGTTGCTTATGAACCGAAGGTTTCACATCACCTTGACCCAAAGTCATGTGACCAAGGTCAAGATCACTTAGTGCATTTTTAATGAAATTATGAATGCTTTCTTGTCTGGGCTAGATCTCTTTAACTGTTTGCCGGATCACTTTCATATTTTAGTATGTTGTTGATTATGACCCAAAAATTTCACATCACCTTGACCCAAGGTCATGTGACCGAGGTCAAGGTCACTTAGTGCATTTTTAATGAAATTATGCATACATTCCTGTCCGGGCTAGATCTCTTGAACCATTTGCCTGATCACTTTCATATTTTAGTATGTTGTTGCTTATGACCCGAAGATTTCACATAACCTTGACCCAAGGTCATGTGACCAAGGTCAAGGTCAGGTAGTACATTTTTAATGAAATTGTACATGCAATCCTGTCCGGACTAGATCTCTTGAACCAATTCAATTTCATATTTTAGTATGTTGTTGCTTATGACCTGAAGGTTTCACATCACCTTGACCCAAGGTCATGTGACCAAGGTCAAGGTCACTTAGTGCATTTTTAATGAAATTATGCATATATTCCTGTCCGGGCTAGATCTCTTTAACCGTTTGCCGGATCACTTTCATATTTTAGTATGTTGTTGCTTATGACCCAAATGTTTCACATCACCTTGACCCAAGGTCAAGGTCATGTAGTACAATTTTAATGAAATTGTACATGCATTCCTGTCCAGGCTATATCTCTTGAGCCATTTGCATGATCGCTTTCATATTTAAGTATGTTGTTGCTTATGACCTGAAGGTTTCACATCACTTTGACCTAAGGTCATGTGAACAAGATCAAGGTCATGTAGTACAATTTTAATGAAATTATACATGCATTCCTGTTCAGACTATATCTCTTGAACCGTTTGCACGATTGCTTTCATATTTTAGTATGTTGTTGCTTATGACCCGAAGGTTTCACATCATGTTGACTCAAGATCATGTGACCAAGGTCAAGGTCAATTAGTTTACATGAATTTTAGATGAAATTGTATTTTTCACGTGTATTATTTCCAGGCTTAATCTTTTGAACTGTGAATGGATCATTTCATATTTTAGTACGATGGTGCTGATGACCCAAAGGTTTCACACCACCTTGATCCAAGGTCATATGAATAAGGTCAAGGTCATATATTACATTTTTTAATGAAATAGTAAATGCTATTGAGTCTGGGCTATATCTGTGGAATCGTATACTGGATCACTCTGATACTTTAGAATGCTGTTGCTCAGGATTGGAAGGTTTCTTATCATCTTGACCCAAGGTCATGTGCCCAAGGTCAAGATCATATAGTTCTTTTTAATGAAATTGTACGTACTAATCTTGTCTGGGCTATATCTCCTGAACCCTTCTTACATTTGTTTTCATATTTTAGTATGTTGTTTCTCAGGACTAAATGTTTCTTATCACATTGTCCCAATGTCACATGATTAAGGTCACTTCTTACTTTGGTAATGAAATTGTATATGCTAATCATGTCCAGGTGAAATTGTCTATGCTTATCATGTATAGGCTTTAAATTTTAAACCGTGTATCCAATCACTAATTCAGTTTTTTGTTGCTCATAATCCATACAATACAGATCACCTATATCCAAGGTCATGTGACCAAAGTCAGTTTCACTAAATATGCTTATAATGAAATTGTATATGCTAATCATGTTTGGGCTTTACCTCAAACAATACAATGAATCACTTTCATGTTTTAGTATGATGTTGCCCATGACTCATAGGTTTCACATAATCTTGGCCCAAGGTCAAAGTAACTAGAGGGAGGGGGGAGACATCTGTTTTTTTCTGAATAACATTTGATTTAATTTTATTCATATTTCAGCTCAAGGAAAGATAAGTGAAGCAGTTGCAGATATCTTCGAAATTAGATATGACTTTGTTGGTTCTGTGATGTCAAATATGGCCAAGGTGAGAAAATCTTGTTTTTATCCCTGTTTAAGAAATAACAACTAGCTAGCCGTGGTTTGTTGTCCAGTAATAATTTGATTGGTTCATGTGAGGAGGGGAATCACTGGACAGCAAATCACAGCTAGCTAGTGATAATTTGATTGGTTCATGCGACAAGGGGAATTACTGGACAACAAATCACAGCTAGCTAGTTGTTATTGTTCTGCACGAGCTCTATAGCATGTGCATGGGCAGAGCTTAGCAAACTGGAAGTTTGTTGGAGATTTTACGCCAGCGAGTTCTATAGTGCATATGGGGAGAAAACCTCAAGTCATGTTAGAATTACTATTAAAAGACAGCAAGTGTGAATTACTATACATATAGTATGCAAATTTCTTTCTGCGGTTCATTATTTCATATGATAAGTTCCTTATTGCTGTCGTCAATTTGATCATTGTATCTTTCTGCATTCACTGTATGGTTGTTCTATAATGATTTCACTAACTGAGTAATGGGTACCACTGAAACAAACTCATTTGGATTTTTAAAACATGTACATGTATGTTACGACAGTATCCAAAAGTCTGATGATTATAATTTAGCCTAGTTGCTTCAGATGCATTACCCACACAAGTTTGGAAGATCTATTTTAAACTCAGTACGGGAGCAACTATTTGATGTTTATGGGTTGGGATGGGGTGGGGTGGGATGGGGGGGGGGGGGGGGAGGAGACTGGCTCAAGAATGTAGCGATAAAACATTCCAGTCCAAAGGGCAGACCAAATTCTGGAGATCCTGAAATAAAAACAGGTATCATGGTAATTGAAGCAAGTAAAAAAAAAAATTTTATAATAAAGTTTTATTATATGAAATTATGATTAATTTGGAATTTTCTTGATGCAGGTTAACATGAGCAGTGTAGTAGAGGATATAAATGAGAAGCACATGGGACCGTGGGCCGACGCTTGTAACAGAGACGGAATCTCAAACACACCTCTTACACCTTTTATTGATCAGGTAAGTTGTTATGTTGAGCTGTCCTTTACATTAAGTGTGTATAAATGAGAAGTACATGGGACTGTAGGCCGAGACTTTTAATATCGACAGAATCTCAAACACACCTCTTACACCTTTTTTGATCAGGTAAGTTGTTATGTTGAGCAGTCCTTTACATTAAGTGTGTATAAATAAGATGTACGTGTACATGGGACTGTAGGCCGAGACCTTTAATATGGACAGAATCTCAAACATACCTCTTACACTTTTTATTGATCAGGTAAGTTGTTATGTTGAACTGTCGTATACATTAAATTTGTAAAATACGACAAGAAAATAAAATTAAAGGATTCAGTATTAAAATTAATGGTAAACAGCATTGCATAAAAATAACACAGTTAGCAGATGATACAACTCTTTTCCTTAACTCAAAAAGTGAAATTCGCATTGCATTAAATCTCATTGAAGTATTTGGTACACTATCAGGATTTAAATTGAATAGAAACAAAACTGAAGGGATATGGCTAGGTGCTTTAAAACATTGTAAAGATAAATTTGAAAACATTAAATGGACAGACGATCCAGTTAAAAGTTTAGGGGTATACTTTGGAAGAGATCAGATTACATGTAAAAATCTTAATTTTGAAAAACAACTAGAAAAATCAAAAAGAATTCTAACTGACTGGCAAAAACGAAATCTAACTATGATAGGAAAAATAACTGTAGTAAAATCTCTCATTATTCCAAATCTTACATTTTTAGCCTCGGTAACACATATTGAGCAAAACAAAATTGAAAAATTTAAATCAATTACATGTATCTTTAAATTTATCTGGAATAATAAACCACCTAAGGTAAATAGAAAAACTCTCTGTCAAGATATTATACATGGAGGTTTAAAAATGATAGACATAGACAAATACATAGATGCTATAAAAATTATTTGGATTAAAAGATTAACAGATAAGAAACAATCTAACTGGAAACTCATTCCTTTGAAACGTTTTCAAATATTTGGGGACAATTTTCTTCTTTTTCAGATGAATTTACAAAATTTGAAAACCTTAGCAGAGATAAAATCACTTCCCGAGTTTTATTATGAACTGGTTAAAACTTGGATAAAATATAAAAAAAATAACGAAGACAAACCTACAACTTTTATATCCATCCGCCAACAAATGATTTGGGGTAATCATGCAATACAGCTGAAAGGAAAATGTTTACTTTTTAATAATTTGATCAATAGTAAACTGATTTATATAAATGATATTATTGATACAGATGGAAAAATCTCGGAAAATTTCATACTAAATAAACTAAGATACAAAAATAATTGGATTTCTGAATTAGCACAAATTAAAAAAGCAATTCCAAGAGACTGGCAAACCACCATACAATTAGAAAACTCTGCAAAAACGCAAGTAAAAATTAATCAAAATTTACTATTGCAAAATTTAGAATTAAAAGATTTAGAAACAAAAGATATTTATAAAATACTTATCAGCAGAGATTATGAGATTCCGTTAGGCTTCAGCAAATGGTTCCGAATATTCAGTGACAACAACCTAAAACAAATTTCAAAAGATACATTAAAATTCATACACTGCTATCTTATAGAAAATAAACATAAAATGGTAAGGTGGAAACTGCTTCATAATATATTACCTAATCAAGCACTTTTGTGCCAATGGAAATTAAGCAATACAAATTATTGTAACTTCTGTAATGTTGTAGAAGATTATAACCATCTATTTCTTACCTGTGACTATATACAAGATTTATGGAACAGACTGTATCTCATCTTTGGAAAGGTACATCTTGGTAGACAAATATTCACTCTAAAAAATATGATATGGGGTTACAAAATTAACCAAAAAGAGTACCATGATATCAACTATCTGTTAACAATTATTCTCTTCACAATTCATAAAATAAATTATGTGTCAGAGCAAAAGAAGAAAACAGTCAATGCGTTTGGAATATTTAAAAATGAATTCATTACAAGTATTTTTATTTATAAAAGAATTCAGAAAAAGAAACATAGTGTACTTTACAGTATACAAGAAATCTTACAAAACATGACATAACTATTAACCTTTTAATCTGTATTAGTGTACTCAATTTTGTTAAACCGTTATTTGGCAAATAGTACTGGATCAACTCGACTGCCAAAATTTGTTAGTCTTCTGCTGTCAAAAATACTTTCCTTTTCTCCTTTTATCATGTTTATTATACATTAGTCCTTTTAAAAAGAAAATTCTATCTATTTCTCCAAATTATCATTGTTAAATTATGTGAAACTATTTAGATTTATTAGAATATTTTACCTTTTTTCGATAGTTTTCCTCCGATAACCATGTGCGTTGATCCTTTACAAGCGCCTGATCTACGTTGAGCGGTCAATCAAAGTTACCGTTATGTCAAAACACTATTGTGCGCATTATAGAATTTGTGAAATTGCTGACACGTCTGCGCAAAATCTTTATATTGATGAAAGAAATGAATTTGTTATTAGTATTACTTCAGAGTTGATTGTCAGTGAATGAAATGTATTTGTTATTAATATCATATGTATATATTGTGAATAATAAAAAAAAAAAAAAAAAAATGTATAAATGAGATGCACATGGGACTGTAGACCGAGACCTTTAATAGCGAGGGAATCTCAAACACTCCTCTTACACCTTTTATTGATCAGGTAAGTTGTTATGTTGAGCTGTCCTTTACATAAAAGAGTGTATAAATGAGAAGCACTTGGGACTGTAGGCCGAGACCTTTACTATCGACGGAATCTCAAACACACCTCTTACACTTTTTATTGATCAGGTAAGTACATGTAGGTTTGTAGAATGTACATGTACATGTATGTTTATATGGTATGTTTATAAGTTAACACAAAGAGGAAAATTATATGTCCTTTTCACTCAGCTTACAGATCATGACTTTAACACTGTGATGAAAATTATGTGTCCCTTTCAAAAATGCTGTTAGACTCTGGTACATGAAGTCATTTCAACTCATACATGTACTTTCCACTGGCTTTTATCAATGTTAATGTCTGTACTGTACTTTTATCAGTGTACTTTGTTATGTACTTTGTTATGGTCTTTGTTATGTACTTAATTATGTACTTTGTTTGTACTTTGTTATGTACTTTTACTTTGTTATGTACATGTACTTTGTTATGAAAAACACAGATACACAGATACATGTAAGATGTAAGATCAAGTCTTTGATGAACTCTATTATATACTGTTATTGTCATTACATACATGTATAATGTTTTTTATTTAATTTTTAGGAGCTTTTGTACAACAAGCATCTATATTTAGACGGTAGCAAGTTACAACAGACTGGATTCTCACTCAGTATACCACAAATGTCTATAGAACCTTTAAAATTAGTAAGTCTGACACTATTATAGAACCAGATCTATGATAATTCACTTGCAGCAGCAGCTGCTTTCTAATGATTCAAAAAGTGATGTTGAAGTTATCATTTTTATTGTACATTTGCAAGTAAATGGATGTTTATTTTGTAGACAAGTAAGTGAACTTTGAATTACATGTGATTCTAATGTACATGTACGTAATTATGTATGTGTACTTATAAACTTCACTTATTATAGATATATATTGGATTTGAAATAAGACTGCTGAATGTTACATTTGATATACATGTACATGTATTTGATGAAATTTGACATTTTGAAGTCCTCATGGTAGACACTATTTTATCTTGGAGTACATAAATAGCATCGCTAAAACTTCGGATCACAAAGCAACACTTGTTTTAAGTACTTACATGTATCACTTTCATACCTGTCAACTCTTTTGGAGGGAGACTCCCTCTTTTTGACCTCATCTCCCTCTTTGGCATTTCTCCCTCAAGGGAGACCAAAATCTCCCTCTTTTTGGCCCAATCTCCCTCTTTTGGCATATTTACCAAAGAAAATCACTCTAAATAGCGACATTCAGAGCATATCATGATAAATTGCATGACAAAATGTAAGAAAAGATGTATAGAATGCAATAAACTATTGATACATGTTTCATAGTTTATAAATGTTTTTGCATTGAAGTGTCAGCACAATGAAAATTGGTTTTGCACAAAATGTCACGATTCATTAAAAATGTAGCAAAATGGGTTCACGCACAATCTCCCTCTTTTTCAAGTGCCAAGGAGGGAGATCTCCCTCTTTTTAAGATTTCAAAGTTGACAGGTATGCACTTTTGATATTCAAATTTCAACACAAGTGAATATTTAGTGATCCATATAACAACCAGAATGAATGATGTCCTGTTTAGGAATCCATGATAACATATAACAGGCAGAATGAATGATGTGTCGTGTTTAGGAATCCATGATAACATATAACAGGCAGAATGAATGATGTGTCGTGTTTAGGAATCCATGATAACATACATGTATAACAGGCAGAATGAATGATGTGTCCTGTTTTGGAATCAAGTTCAGGACTTTCCATTTACCAACTCTTTACCTTCATGTACTGAGCCAGCAATAAACAATGCCAAAACCGCACTTTGTCAAACTTTGCAGACTTTAACATTAAAAGTTTTTCGTTTTATTATTTACAGGTATTAGATGACTACATCAAACAAGGACTTTTCCCGCCCTCTCTGTTATCGGCAGAATTACTTTGGAACGGAAAACAAGAATCTGAAGACGAGCTGGAGGGAGGGACGTCATAATCAAACTTTACATAGGTCAAGGTCACCAAACTTTACATAGGTCACCAAACTTTACGTAGGTCACCACATGTTTTATATGTACCAATTGTAAACTTCAGATGCCTCTTGTGTGTTTTTTTTTCTAAGAAAAATAGAATTGGTACGATATTTATTGATGATTTCAGAAGGGAAATGTCAAAATTTCTGACAAGCAGTGCTTATCAGACAGCTATTTTTAAATTTTCTAAATTTTTACTTTTAAAACTTATGCTTCTGGTAAGTTTTTAAACATTGCAGTGGCTAAAATTTCAGATTTACTAACTTGCTTCAAAATTGTTGATATTGGTGTTTGGTGAGCACTTCAATGTAGATAGAACTAATACATTTTAGATCTGAGAATTGTTTAAATAAGGCTGAAACTTCTGTGGGAAAAAAAGTATGTATTTTATTTTGCATAATTAAGGCCAAATGAGCTGTTTGGATCACAGTGTATAATTTTTTTTTTACCATCATGATTTGATATTCAATTATTTTCATGAGGAGTTAAAAGAAATCCATAGTTTTAACACATAATTAAACCAAAGACCAACGTTCTTAAACTGTCTGACTGTGTGCATCTCACAAATGTAATTTGTTTCCCCCTTTTTCTCCCTTGTTATGTCTCCCCCCCAACGGGGAGGAGACATATTGGTTTTGCCTTCGTCGTCCGTCCGTCTGTCCGTCTGTCACACATCGTGTCCGGGCTATATCTCCTGAACCGTTTGCCCGATCACTTTCATATTTTAGTATGTTGTTGCTAATGACCCGTAGGTTTCACATCACCTTGACCCAAGGTCATGTGACCAAGGTCAAAGTCACTTGGTGCATTTTTAATGAAATTATGCATACATTCCTGTCCGGGCTATATCTCTTGAACCGTTTGCCGGATCACTTTCATATTTTAGTATGTTGTTGCTTATGACCCGAAGGTTTCACATCACCTTGACCCAAGGTCATGTGACCAAGGTCAAGGTCACTTAATGCATTTTTAATGAAATTATGCATACATTCCTGTCCGGGCTATACATGTATCTCTTGAACCGTTTGCCGGATCACTTTCATATTTTAGTATGTTGTTGCTTATGACCCGAAGGTTTCACATCACCTTGACCCAAGGTCATGTGACCAAGGTCAAGGTCACTTAGTGCATTTTTAATGAAATTATGCATACATTCCTGTCCGGGCTATATCTCTTGAACCGTTTGCCGGATCACTTTCATATTTTAGTATGTTGTTGCTTATGACCCGAAGGTTTCACATCACCTTGACCCAAGGTCATGTGACCAAGGTCAAGGTCACTTAGTGCATTTTTAATGAAATTATGCATACATTCCTGTCCGGGCTATATCTCTTGAACCGTTTGCCGGATCACTTTCATATTTTAGTATGTTGTTGCTTATGACCCGTAGGTTTCACATCACCTTGATCCAAGGTCATGTGACCAAGGTCAAGGTCACTTAGTGCATTTTTAATGAAATTATGCATACATTCCTGTCCGGGCTATATCTCTTGAACCGTTTGCCGGATCACTTTCATATTTTAGTATGTTGTTGCTTATGACCCGAAGGTTTCACATCACCTTGACCCAAGGTCATGTGACCAAGGTCAAGGTCACTTAGTGCATTTTTAATGAAATTATGCATACATTCCTGTCCGGGCTATATCTCTTGAACCGTTTGCCGGATCTCTTTCATATTTTAGTATGTTGTTGCTTATGACCCGTAGGTTTCACATCACCTTGACCCAAGGTCATGTGACCAAGGTCAAGGTCACTTAGTGCATTTTTAATGAAACTGTACCTACATTCCAGTCCATGCTATATCCCTTGAACCGTTTGCCAGATAACTTTCATATTTTAGTATGTTGTTGCTTATCACGTAAAGGTTTCACATCACCATGACCCAAGGTCATGTGACCAAGGTCAAGGTCACTTAGTGCATTTTTTAATGAAATTATGCATACATTCCTGTACGAGCTATATCTTTTGAACCATATGCTGGATCACTTTCATATCTAAGTATGTTGTTGCTTATGACCCGTAGGTTTCACATCACCTTGATCCAAGGTCATGTGACCAAGGTCAAGGTCACTTAGTGCATTTTTAATGATATTGTGCATACATTCTTGTCCGGGCTATATCTCTTGAACCGTTTGCCGGATCACTTTCATATTTTAGTATGTTTTTGCTTATGACCCGAAGGCTTCACATCACCTTGACCCAAATCCAAGGTCACTTACTACATTTTTAATGAAATTGTAGATACATTCTTGTTTAGGCTTTATCCCTTGGACTGCATACTGGATTGCTTTCAAGTTTAAGAATGTATTTAGTCATGACCAAAAGGTTTCACCTGGACCCATGGTCATTTGATCAAGGTCAAAGTTACTAAGTACGTTTTAATGAAATTGTACATGCTATCCCATTGGGGCTGTATCTCTTTTAACTTTTTATCAGATCACCGTCATATATTAGTATGTTGTTGCTTATCACGTAAAGGTTTCACATCACGTTGACTCAAGGTCATGTGACCAAAGTCAAGGTCAATTAGTATATTTTAAATGAAATTGTATTTGTTACATGTATTATGTCTAGGCTTAATCTTTTGAACCGTGATCAGATCACGTCATATTTTAGTATGATGGTGCTGATGACCCAAACGTTTCACACCTCCTTGATCCAAGGTCATATGACTAAGGTCAAGTATTACATTTTTTAATGAAATTGTAAATGCTATTGAGTCTGGGCTATATCTGTGGAATCGTATACTGGATCACTCTTATACTATAGTATGCTGTTGCTCAGGATTGGAGGGTTTCTTATCATCTTGACCCAAGGTCATGTGCCCAAGGTCAAGATCATTTAGTTCTTTTTAATGAAATTGTACGTACTAATATTGTCTGGGCTATATCTCCTGAACTCTTCTTACAATTGTTTTCATATTTTAGTATGTTGTTTCTAAGGACTAAATGTTTCTTATCACATTGTTCCAAGGTCACATGGTTAAGGTAGCTTCTTACTTTGGTAATGAAATTGTATATGCTAAGCATGTCCAGGCTGAAATTGTCTATGCTAATAATGTTTAGGCTTTATATTTTGAACTGTGTATCTAATCACTAATTCATTTTTTTGTTGCTCATGATCCATACAATGTTAAACGTCTTCAAATTCAATAGCATCATTTAAAAGCAGATAAGTTTGCAGCATGGACCAGACATGCATGTTTCGGGTACTTAACCCTCGTCAGTGAGTGTAGGTTTCAAATCACCTATATCCAAGGTCATGTGACCAAAGTCAATTTCTTTAAAGATGCTTATAATGAAATTGTATATGCCAATCATGTTTGGGCTTTACCTCAAACAATGTAATGAATCACTTTCATGTTTTAGTATGATGTTGCCCATGACTCAAAGGACATCATTTTGCATTTTGGCCTAAGGTCAAAGTAACTTAGAGGGAGGGGGAGACATCTGTTTTTTTATGAAAAACATTTTGTTTAATTGTTTTTAATTGTTGACCAATTTTTAAATGGAAAGTTGAGAAAGAAAGTCTCATATTGGATTGTTTAATAGTGATGCATTTTTTATTTACTTTTATATGCACAGATATGTATGTACATGTACATGTATTTTTAAGATGTTTTAAAGTTTGTTATGATGTGCTGTCAGTGATTGTTTGAATTTTTAAAACCAAAGTTTGGAATTTGAATATAAAATACATTACCTCTTACTGTCCTGTTCCCTAAATCCAGAGCAACCTGTTTTAGAGATTTATTCTGTCATCCTAGGAATTTTCCAGCTAATTGACCCTTCCGAACGCGGGAAATATTTGAGAAATTTCATGACGTCACGATGCAATTTTGATGTTTGACCGAGGTTTGAAGCTTGTTTGTCTGATGTAAAAGCATTGCGACGTCACAGCATTTTGCATTTTTTTCCCGCAATCGGAAGGGTAAATTATTTCTAGGTAGGTTGACCTCAGTTATTCTTAGCTGGAAATGTATATCATTTGATTACCATGTTAGTTTCAGACTACCATGTGTCAACAATAGTATACCCTGACACCATTGCTTCCAACTTCACACATCTTACTACAGAAAATTCCTGTAAAAATTTTATTTTCTATCGTGTATTTGAAAGTATATTTCGTGCAATCGTAACAGAGTTCTATTGACTCTGTCACTTTTTATAAAATATGAAGGGTATCACCAAAACAGGCTGCTTTGGATTTACCTATCAGGACGGTAAATTCATGATTACTAGCCTAATTGACTCTTTCAGTTGTCAATACCAAAAGATGCCTATATTTTTACTCTTCATGCATTGTGTATACTATTTGTCTTAATTTGATGAAAATAAAATCATCTTAGCCAATTAGATTGTTTACAAACAGTTATTTCATGGCTACTCAGTAAACAGTCAAACTACATGTCACAAAGTACATGTAGAAGGCCTATGTAAAAAATTTATCAGATTTTCTCCATTATGGAAGGAAAATAATCATTTACAGGTTTGGTACCTGAATTTAGATCCTCTACTTAATTATTAAAGATACTTGATTTATGACATAATGAATCAGTTTATCATAATAACCATCCATGTATTGCAATTTGAAGATTCTAGTCTATTGATTTAATCATGTCTTTGCGAAAAAAATCAATGCAGAGAGGACAGTAAGTATAAAAATTCCAAATGTATTTTTCAAATACATAATAAATTGTTTAAGGAGATAGAATTTTCCATTAAATAAAAATTACTGTCTCATAGTCAGGTAATTGTAAAATATACATGTACATGTAACATTACTGAGTACAACTCGCAGTAAGGAGACTTGATTTTGTTTAGGCGTGATCTTATACATGTAGATTTATTTTGATTAAGGATTAAAAGTGCAATAACAGCTTATCATTCTGTATTACACCATCTCAATAGTTGGTTAGAGAAATCATGAGACATGCATTTCACTGAAGTGTCTATGTTAAGATGTAAAATTTAGCGCGTGTTATAAGTTATTTTACATAGTAGTCTGTGAATCATGGAGACATCCAAGCATTATGCACAGTGGAAGTGTTACCACTTTTACATGTATTATTTGCTCTTCCAATTGGTTTTAGTTAAAACTTCATTTTATGTTTTAATAACACCTAAAAAAGCAAACAGACTTTTGAAGAAAATGAAATTTGGTCACATGAATTTAAATTTTGTGATATTTTTTATGTAATTTTTTTTAACATTCCAAAATGCCCAATGTTTCCCCACAATTGCTTTAACGGTTTTGTTTTGTTTTTTGCACAAGTCCACACATTGTTATTGGTTTGTCTTTTTTCTGTCAGATTTGTTTTACCCACAATGCCAAACTGAGCCTTATGGAATGTTTGACATTGATCAAATGATAATTGCTAATACATGTACTTTGGTGCAAAGAAAATTAATAAAGATTTGTGTGTTGAACATACATGTACTCTTGATCTAATATGATTTTACTATTTCTGTCAGAAAGGGCAATTTGTCATTCTTAATACATATTGTACTACACATAATTTTATTTTACAACTCTTTTTACAGTCATCATTCAAGAAGTTTTGTACTGCATTCAAACAGTTTATGGTGCTACTAACAAAATCTTAATTATCACCATGCATTTACACGTACATGTATATGTATAAACACTGTATGCATTTAGTAAAAGTGGTACATGTTGTACTTGAATTTCATTTGACTCCTGCAGCATTTAGCATAACTGTCTTCAACTGTTACAGTGTTTTCACATACATGTAATTACACTCTTTTTGCAACAAATTTTATAAAGAATACATGCAACACTTCTTAATTGAATTTGATACATGTATATTTTTAAAAAGAAATATTTTATGTAAGGCACATTCATTAGGAGGGAAACTTACGTGGATACAGTCTCTAATTTTTTTTGTAGATCAAAGCTGAAATAACATTGATTTCGTTAGAAATTTTCATGTCATTTAATGGTTAAATTTTGTGAAACTTGAAATGAGAAAATTGCACAAGATGAACCCAAAGAATGAACTTTTAATGTCCTAACCATTGTTGATGAAAAAAAAAAAGCACAATTTTCTGGGGACATTAAATAACCAATTCATATACGGCTCTTACTTACTTGATATACATGTACATGTTACCTCCATCAGTCTTATAGGGATGGTAAGGCATGATGAAACTTAAAAGCGTTTGATGAGGATCAAGGTCACATTAAGGTCAAGTTCATTCTTAGGGTCACACATGCAACAGGAGACATACGTGTACCTGCTTGTAAATTGTTATTAATATAATTATACATAAATGCTAACTCGATATAACTTTTAACTATGTTTACATTCATGGATTTCTCCAAATATTTCTTGTACATGTACATCTGATTTCTGTAATCGTTCATTTTTGTAAAATCTTCTGTAACATGGTCTTCCGTGTGTCATTCATATACCATTTACATTATATAAGTACACATACACCTTGTTTCTCTGAGCTTGGTATCCATTCACAAGATTGCATTGCCACATTCCTCTTTCTACGCTTAAGCAATTTTCGTAAGCTATTCTCAAACCTCATTGGGAAGCTTTTGATCAGAGCTTTCCTATTGGCTATAAAAATTTACAAGTGTCGTAATAAAAATTGTAAAAATGAATTGGGAATCAACATTCCTTTTAGTTTACGAATAAAGAGAAGATAGCTACTTTGTTATAGTATATAGGCTCAGTGTACACGGTATATCATCTTTGCTCAAGACATTTTATCACGTTTTTATGGTTTGCCTCTAACTCCATAATGATGTTATATGGTATTCACACCAAGCTTTAATCATGCCACTTTTGTTATACATTGTAGCTTTTACACAGTTTTTTACCTTGTTGGTAATAAATATTCCCAAACTGAATCAGTACTTCATTTTATCTGTTCGTATATTTTCCTCAATTTCAAAATTGTGGATCGAAAAACTTTGGTCAAACCAACCAATAAACTGGAGAAAAATCATAATAAAAAACTACAGTCCTGTTCACTAATTCCAGAGCACCCTGTTTTCTTGGTTTTCTCTAAAATATGATAATGTCATCTTCCAAAAAGATATCAATTTTATAGTACTCCTTAGTCGTAACAGAAAATACCATTGTTTTGGCTGTGCGTCAGTTAAGTTAGAAATAGGACGGAAAATAAAAAGTCTACGGGGATTTTCTATAGTAAAATCGCTGAAAATCTGTGACGTCGGAGGCTTTGACGTCACTGTTTACTATTGTTGACACGGAGAACAAGATGGCGGCGGCTTGAAATAAACATGGGAATTTCCCGTAGACATTTTATTTTTCATATTGCGGTTTGAAGGCAGCTGATAGGGTAAGTTGAAGTTAATTTCCAGTTACGACAAAAGGAGGTCAATGCTCGGAAACAATCATTTATAGCAAAATTCTTCAGACGACAGAATAAATCGCCAAAACAGGGTGCTCTGGATTTAGTGAACAGGACAGTAGACATACATTGTACATTGTATATTGGTGTGACATGAATGCCCCGACATTGAACATTGTAAATCCAAGGGCATTAACTGCTCAAAATATTTTAAAATTGGACTGCGTCCGTATCTGAACTTGACCTCACCTCACCATGATTCATCTGAACACCAAATATAAACTTTTATAACGAGAAAATGTCTGGTAACCAAATGATAACTGACAGAGTGCAGCACTTTATACCCCTCCATGAAATAACAGTTCATAAGAAATGACATTTTTACCATCCTCAAAAGTTGCATTCTTCAGTAAAATGGACACAATTTACATTTGCAACTACATGTATAAAAGTTGTGGCAATGTCAATTTGATGTTACATTTGTATCTGTATTCTAGATCTCAAGACATGGGGTTTACAAAACCCATCAAACTTTCAGGGATGGTGGAGCATGATTAGTGACCCCAACACCTAAAGAGGGTCAAGGTCACATTAAGATCAAGATAAATATTCAGGATCAAGCATTAAATATCTGTTCTTAAAAGTAGTCTAGGTTCTCATTTGCATGTATGATGATATACATGTACATGTATATGTGGCCAACAATAATAATGTGGAGCAAAAAAAAAAAGAACAGAACTCTGGTAATGTATAAAATTAATATTTATATGAAAGAAATCAAAAGAGGTATGAGATCAATAGGTAACAAAAGGCTATGTTTGTTGATTCCCTTGTAGGACGGTAAATTGTATCACATGCAAAACTAGTATGACATTACTAGTGGAGTGCAGCACTTTATGCTTCTAAAAGTTCATATAGAAATGTCTGCTTACACCATTATTTCCATGAATTTTACTTTGTTTGCATTGACATTAAAATTAGGCCACAGGAAGAAAATGTTTTTCATTTAACATCTGTAAGAGGAAATCAAAAGCAAAGTTGAGAATAAATTATTCATAGTTTCTTGTAGACTAAAGCAGGATTTCTAAATAATCATAAATATCTGGGGCTGTTAGGCGATACAAAAAGTACAAAGTGTTGAATTTTCTTACAGATGATAAATATTTTTTGCTCAATCCTTTTTACCATGACTAGAACATTAAATGATAATTGGAATGTTTGTTTCCTTGCCTAATGGTGTGGAACCTCTCAGTAAATGGCCGGTGGACAAAATACAAATATACATCTATAAGGCCTTAATTCACCTGTAGATCAGATAACAAAAGTAAACTAATTTAATAATTAAAAAAGAGAAATGATACACTAAACAAAATGTAAGAATTAAATGAACATGTAGATTGTACATGAACACTCTATCATTCATCCCTCATTCATACTCTCATATTCTATCTTTCATTTTATCAATTACACTAAGAGAAGTACATGTATACATGTAATAACAATTGATTGTCTGTGCTTATTCTACGGACTATCGTCTAAATTCTAGTGTGGTAAAAATAATTTGCAATATATCATTCAGTTATACATGTAAATGGTGAGTCTCAGGCTATATTATTAGTTTCTATATGCATGTATTTATCACAACCATTAAAATCAGACAGTATACTGCCTTGGTTGCAGAATGTCACAACCGTTAATTATTGGACAAAACTGACTCCGAAGAAAGACGTCACAACCGTTTAAAATCAGACAGTACAGCCTGGGAAGCCAGTCTACCAGCAGCCCCCATCACTCCACCTCCTGTAATCAGTAAAAGAAACAGTTATTTATTGAAAACATGTACATCACTGAATAAATGCATGTATTCATGGTGAGACTATACTGAATAAGTAGAAATTTTCGTAAGGTACTAATTTTCTATTTTCATGAATAATTTGAAAACGCAAGAATAAGTTTTCGCAGAAAATTGTACTTTCTTAAACATTCTTTAAAGGCATGTTCCATCACTTACTGAAGGATAAACATGCACAATACCTTATTTATGTTAAATCTTTTTTTTTCTTAAATTCTTTTCAATTGCGAAAATTTGTACTGACGGGAGAATAAAGACACCTTGTTATCTTTAAAAAAATTTGCAAAATATGATACTCGCAAAAATTTCTTGTTTAATTTCTTTTACATAAAAGTCCCTTAAATGTTATTACAACTCATCATTTTTTCTATAAGAATGCTACAGTTTTCAAAATTTTACCTGGATGAGCCCCACTTCCACAGAGATAGAGCCCTGTGATTGGTGATCTATAGTTACTGAACCTACTGATTGGTCGACTCATATATAGCTGGTCCAATGACATTGCTCCATGAAAAATATTCTAAAAGAAATAAAAGAGGATTTTGGTATAGTTACATGTATGCATGGCACACTTTTAGGAACTTACAAGTAATTTATTTGTTCCTTGTATCTATTCAGTAAAATGTGACACATGAAAAGTGTTCATTCAACAAAAATTTATCAAAATCAACAAATATTCTCTAAATAAGTTGTAATTATCTCAATAATAAAGTAATAAATATATAATTTCTCAAAATATTGTTCGCAATTCAAGAGTGAAACTTACACCTCCTGTTAGACCAAATGTGGCTTCCAGATCGGGTGGGGTTAGTATGTCCCTTCCTATCACACTGGCCTTAAACCCTGGGGCATATTGTTCTACTGTGTCAAAAACTGAAATATACAAGTAACCAGTCACCAGTCACATATATGTATATTGTATTTTTTTTATACTTGGTATTGCAGCTGAAAATTGTATTGTGATATTGATAGCATGGATAGTGGCATGCAAAATTCATACTGCAATTTATAACAATATTTTTTAAAGTTTTGATAAATGGCAAAGAAAATTTCACTCAAAGACAATTAAATTTTGCTTTAATTTTACAAGAACTGATGAAATGCCAAATACTGAAGGGCAGTTTTGGTTCTAGAGACTGATCGATATGTATACATGTAGCTAGGTTTTAGGATGTACATGTAAATCTGACCTGATTAGTGGACATCAGTTTGATTTATCTAACATGATTCACAGATAGCTGAATTTGCTTACCAAATATGCCTTATTTCCAGATTTTCAGTAAGCACTAGTTCATACTTGAGTAAGAGAAAAATTATTTGTCTTAATACGTGTATCTAGTTGTAGGTTTTTCATGTTTTTTTCATCTGCATTTATGCATTTTTGAAACGTAAAACCATACTTAAATCAGCGTAAGCATTTTTGGTCTCCTCATCCCACTGTCCATTGGTCAGTTTGTACGGTGTGTACTGTGTGAAGAATAGACAGACATGGGCACCAGGTGGCGCTATGGTGCTGTCCAAACTGGACGGTATAACCATCTCTATCATTGGCCTATAACAAAAATATGTTCTGAGTGTTTAGTAACTCTGATATATTCCATGCATTCTTTATGGAAGAAACTTTGAATTCTTATCAAACATCCTCAGCTTCAAATTTAATTTCTTTATATTAAAAAAAAAATCAAAATTTTATCAAAAGAATTCATTTATTAGAAATACCCTTACAAGCTTTTCTCTGAATTACAAAAAAATAATTGAAATCTGAACCATTTTGAAAATAAGAGTCCATACTGTATTAAGTGGGTAAAAACACTGCACCTTCTCCTTTTGATTAAGTTCAACTATCTTACAATTATTTTTTACAGATCAAGTGAAATGTACATGTACATGTAAATCACCTTGCCCTACATGACCTTACTTTTGAGAATATATCCCAGCTTGGGCATCCAGGTAGCCTTGATGTATGAGGTCTGTGTGTTCACAGTTTAGATGGATCGTACATCGATGGTGCGGCATGGGTTGTCCAGGGGTTGTATTAGGGTCGGCAGTGAAGTTTGGTATCTCTTTCACAGCCACTGTCAAATAATGACACCTTATTATATATCAAACAATGATCATCTTTATCCCTAGAGAATCCTGTGTATATACAAAAATGTAAAAGAGAGCAGACAGATGTTGACCAAATTCATACATAAATAATATCAAAAAGCTAATATTACCATTGATTTTTGTAACAGGTGACGTGTAATCGAAATTCTCCAATTCACTGGTCAAGTTTTCTGGTAAAATACCCTAGAAGAATGATAATCATATAAAAGTTCTATTTTTCATTCAGCGACTGTAAAGATAAAACCTAGGCAACGCAAAGCGTAGCATCCCCTCGCATGGTAGGAAAATCAATGTGCCTTCCAGGCTGTATACAAGGAAAATTAATAAGGCTCTTCCTCATGTCATAAGTAATAAGTGTATAAAGTTTGGCTAAATTCCAATCAAAACTGTACCCTCTAGTTTATATACAGGGACTTTGACCATTTCCAATCTGTGACCTTGACCTTTAATCTATGACATTGACAATCTATAGGATTCTTCCTCTTGTCACAAGCAATCAGTGCATAAAGTTTGGTTAAGATCCAATCAAAACTGCATCTTACAGGCTGTATACAAGGATTTCAAACTTTTCCAATCTGTGACCTTGGCCTTTGGCCTGAGACATGGACAATCTATAGGATTCTTCCTCTTGTCATAAGCAATCAGTGTATGAAGTTTGGTTAAGATTCAATTAAAACTGTGCCCTCTAGGCAGTGATATGGAAAAACTTATACATACATTTACATGTACATGTATAAAAGTGATAACTGAAGCTTTGAAAATAAGTAAGCTGTAGGCCAATGGTCCTGTGGATTAAGTAACAAAAATAGAACAATTATTATTCAATGAGTTCACGTTTTACGTTATGGTAATGTCAAAGTTGCTCTGTGCAGTACTACCACCTTTCATTCTTATCCCAATAAAATTGTTTCCACATATCAAAAGAAAATAATTTTTCATGAAAAGTATCCTTTTTACATCTATTAAAGATATTTTGTCTGAATTTTATATTTTCTTTATTCTGGAATGAGTATCGGGTCTTGTCCTTGAATTTTCCGTACAACCCTCGTACAAGGATTTTGTGATGCACACATTTACACACAAACGTACACACAAACAACTGTATTACTATATCCCCCTGCAACTATGTTAAACAAGCAAAATATAAACATTATAAATTAAAAAGAAAAATTAAAATCATATCAATATGATCTTCATAAAATCTTGTACACTAGTTGCAAGCAATTTCTACTTTAATATACATGTACAATTATCTTTGTGTCATGCTTACATTACAGTATCTTAAAATTAATATTTTTCCTCACTACGAGACCGGTTTCAATCACAAAATGATGGAGATAAATTGCTGCAGAAAATATTATGCTAGTATATAATAACTGTAAACATGGTTACAGTATTTTCACAGGGGGAAATTTTGCAATTATAACATCAAGACGTTATATTTCCATTGCAGAGGAATCCCCATGTTATGCGCCCGTTAGACAAACGGATTTATAAACTATAATTCTGGTTGCCTACTATGAATGACGTCACGCTTTAGTTTTGAAAGTGCGGAGAATTTACTAATGTTCAGATACTTTTGACGTTATAACATGCAGTAGGATCATTATTAATGCTAAACGGGGTTTCTGATATTAAGTACAAATGGAAATATAAGTAATGACTGTCTAACTTTGGGTGTTCATGGTAGTATAATTCTGGTTGGACATGTGCAAATTTTCCGAGAATCGCTTCGCGATTCATGGAATTTGCACGTGACCAACCAGAATTATACTACCATGAACACCCAAAGTAAGACAGTCATTTCTTAAATGCGTGGGGGTAATATTCATGATAAACGTGTCTTTGCCATTATAAAAATGCTGCATGTTGGGGAAAATTTTCTCAAAGTCTCTTGATTCCCAAAACATAGGGTAATCACAGATTACGAAGCTCACCTCGTGACAGCAAAATTCAATACTAACATATTTCTTAGTACATGTATATTGGCTTTTAAAGGCAAAACCACTCAGCAGAAAAAGTAGGTCAAGGTCATTTTATGAAAGTTTGATCAAAGATACATCCAATATGCAAGTTTGTTACATGTAGCAGTTATACTTTGCTCAATATTGGCTTTTAAAGGCAAAATCACTCAAGCGGAAAAAGAAGGTCGAGGTCATTTTATGAAAGCTTGATCAAAGATACATCTAATATGCAAGTTTGGAACATCTAGCACTTATACTTTGCTCAATATTGGCTTTTAAAGGCAAAATCACTCAAGCGGAAAAAATAGGTCAAGGTCATTTTATGAAAGATTGATCAAAGATACATCCAATATGCAAGTTTGGTACATGTATCACTTATACTTTGCTCAATATTGGCTTTTAAAGGCAAAATCATTCAAGCGGAAAAAGAAGGTCGAGGTCATTTTATGAAAGTTTGATCAAAGATACATCTAATATGCAAGTTTGGAACATCTAGCACTTATACTTTGCTCAATATTGGCTTTTAAAGGCAAAATCACTCAAGCGGAAAAAGTAGGTCAAGGTCATTTTATGAAAGTTTGATCAAAGATACATCCAATATGCAAGTTTGGTACATGTATCACTTATACTTTGCTCAATATTGGCTTTTAAAGGCAAAATCACTCAAGCAGAAAAAGTAGGTCAAGGTCATTTTATGAAAGTTTGATCAAAGATACATCTAATATGCAAGTTTGGAACATCTAGCACTTATACTTTGCTCAATATTGGCTTTTAAAGGCAAAATCACTCAAGCGGAAAAAGTAGGTCAAGGTCATTTTATGAAAGTTTGATCAAAGATACATCCAATATGCAAGTTTGGTACATGTAGCACTTATACTTTGCTCAATATTGGCTTTTAAAAGCGAAAACACTCAAGTGGAAAAAGTAGGTCAGATGCTGCATGCGATGCATGGGTCCATCTCGGCATCCAAAGATGAATCACTTGTGCAAGTTTGGTTACTGTAGCATTAGTACTTTGTCAGATACTGAGCTACCCCAAACTTCTTAACCAAATCACTCAAGCGGAAAATGTAGGTCAGATGCTGCATCCGATGCATGGGTTCACCTCAGCATCCAAAGATGAATCACTTGTGCCAGTTTGGTTACTGTAGCATCAGTACTTTGTCAGATACTGAGCTACCCCAAACTTCTTAACCAAGTCACTCAAGCGGAAAATGTAGGTCAGATGCTGCATACGATGCATGGGTTCACCTCAGCATCCAAAGATGAATCACTTGTGCAAGTTTGGTTACTGTAGCATCAGTACTTTGTCAGATACTGAGCTACCCCAAACTTCTTAACCAAGTCACTCAAGCGGAAAATGTAGGTCAGATGCTGCATCTGATGCATGGGTTCACCTCAGCATCCAAAGATGAATCACTTGTGCAAGTTTGGTTACTATAGCATTAGTACTTTGTCAGATACTGAGCTACCCCAAACTTCTTAACCGGACGCGGACGCGGACACGGACGCGGACGCGGACGCGGACGCGGACGCGTGGGGTTATAGCATAAGCTCACTCAACTTCGTCGAGGTGAGCTAAAAATGTGAAAATTACCCCCACGCGAAAATTTCCATGTTTACAGTATGCACATAATTTTCACTATACAATTATTGACTGGGAATGAGGGCAATATATGATTTGTTTGACCTAAAGATAAAATATTGCCCGAGGCCGAAGGCCGAGGGCTATATTTTGTCTGAAGGTCCAACAAATCATACATTGCCCGAATTCCCAGTTAATAATTGTGTTGTTATACCTTACATCAATTCTGCAGCAACAAACCGATTAGCCCGGCATGTTTACGTTCATTTTCTTCTATAAGAGAAAAGAGCGCGTAAAAATAGGTAGAGCTTAACGCGTCATCAATGACGTGACGTCACAAATGATGTACCGTTTATCAGTCAATATTTTTTGAAATATTGCCCTAGGGCCAATATTGATGTAAATATTGACCGCTTGGTCAAATATTCGAATTTATAGGCATTTTTCCTATGGGGATTTTATATAGAGATACTGACAAGGGTATAACAATTGCATATAATATAGATACAAGAAGGCTAATATCATTATATTTTTTCAAGTTTGTACCTTCTTAATCAGATTCAAGTAAGTAATTTTAGGTGTAGCATTTGACAGAACAGCTTTTGCCTTGATCTCTGTTCCATCATCTAGCTTTACTCCCTCTACTTGATCATTTCGGGACAGAATTTCTGTGATAGGCTGAAATCATTCAACATGAAAGTAAATGTACTAAATCTTTTAATAATGTGATGTACAACAACTATTTGTAAGAAAAAATTGTAACAACTACATGTTCCTACTGCAAAATGGAAAGGTGATTTGATCGGTTCTTGCAATGAGGGGAATTACTGATTACTGGACAATAAACCACAGCTAGTTAGGTGCTATTTCTATTATCAAATATTCCAATTACAGCTGACGAAAGTATTGTTGCTAAGGATGTTTCAGAAAATGACAGATCTTCAGAATATCTACTGCATAGTAGGCGTGGCTTACCTGAGAGGGAATGTGTTGGAGAATCATCAGTAGACCAGGTCTATAAGTATTATCATATCAGAATAATGAAACTTTTTCGACCTTAATTAAGTGCTTAAAACTGAGAAAAAACACTTACTTTATTGACAAATACATGAGCTCCATGGTCAGTTGCACAGTTAGAGATGGCTTTTGATACGGCCCCCATACCTCCTTCCACATAGCCCCATGCTCCTTTGATACCTTCCAGTTCACCCATCACGTGATGAAGCAGGACATAACTATATTGTTATAGATATACATGTATATATAAAATCAATGAGATCAAAATGATGGTAAAAGAATTCTCTATTTAGAGCAGGGTGACATTATTTGATAGCTCTGTCTGTATTGCGGATGGCGCCAGGAAAATTCACTTTGGCTTTATTTAAACTGATTGATATAAAGTATTACTGACGAGGATTCAAGATCCAAAACAGGTGTCTAGTACAATAAAATTGGTATGACAGAACATATATTTCGATATTGACAATCTCAGATATTATAAAAGCATCAATAGAAAATTAAAAGTAATTGTACATGTATGAATGAAATGTTTGTTGAAATCAAGCATGACTCTTAATTTATTTCTGTATTAGAATTCCTTCACAATACCATTTTATCAACTTTTCCTGGACTTCAATCCCACAATATCAAAACTTTGCTACATTATTTATGCCACACTTTTACTCTAAAAGACTTAGACATACATGTACATGTACGTGTATGTAGAAGATTATAAGTTATATCAATAGAAATACATGTAATTGCATCCAGCATGCATTAAGATATTCCATAGCTACTGAACAAGTATCAGCTTTGTGTATTTCTTTTTTTAAAGAGAAAGTCCTTAACAATAAAAAATATCAGGTTTAAATGTATGAAGTTCAAAGAAAGAAACCTAGAAAGTAGACTTTAATAGCATGCCAAGATCCTCCATATGACATTTGACTTAAATCCATTCATATTCATATTCAAATTACATTCATTCAATTTTAATACATGTACTAAGAAAGCCTAATAGATAGATTTCCTTGACCCAAAAAAAACTATTTTAAAAGATCTTACCCACTACCAGGTGATTTGGGGCTCATCATGGCCCCTATAACAGAGTCAGTAGCTAACGTAGCTTTCAGAGGCTCAGATTCAAACCATTTATCTAAAATCTAAAGAATAGGAAAATTTTTCTTATTACTATTTCAATGAGCAATAAAATCAATTTCTTTATTCATTTTATTTTCTTTTACACTTATATTTTTAAATTGTAATATTACTGCTGTTTAACACGTGCATTTACATAAATCTTCAAACTGTCTGTCCATCCATTCAATCTTTCTACTTAAGTCTTCAATCATCTCATACATTTATCAAGTTTACAAATATACATGCAATTGAATCTAAAATATCTAACATTACAAGAGAACATGTATCTCAAATGAAGTTTAATCACGCAATACATCGTCTTCCACCACAACGTCATAGAGTTCTTCCACTACTTTCCACACTCAATATGACCTTGCCTTCACCCCTTAGGTCCCATGTATTTTTCAAATTAATTAAAAAGGAAAGTACATAAATTTAGATTGAAGATAGAAATAAAGTTAGAATAACTGTTCTAAATTATGGCGCCAAAAATCAAAAGTAATTGAATTTGTTGTTTTCCAACATATTAAACTACAATAACATGACGTCATAATAGGGCCGCCGACAGAAATCCTGTCGAAACTGGGGACCCCTGAATCCAAGGGTACTTTGCAATGAAGTGTCTGGCGGAATGCAATAAAACCCTTGGTGCACCAAGATGGCAATTAATACGTGTGGTTTTTTTTTCCAATTTTCAAATTTATACATCTATATACACAACCAATGTAATTCCCTGAGATAAAACTATTGAAAGGAACATGCTTGTATTTGCTGACGTTACGTCACAATGCATTAACTCTACAGAAACATGCAGTGCATGACAGCTGTTAACATTCTAATCTACAAACTGAACCCTCGGTTACCTAAACTTTAACGTCACCGTTTTAACTGGAAAAAATGTGATTTCAGTACACAAGAATGAAACTGACAACTGTGGTGCATATACATAGAATAAATGTCATAATTTGTGTTTTGTCATGGGTATGCAACACACAGCAAGTGCATGTATCGCATGAAATGTGCTAACGTGAATTACATGTACGATTAATGCACTTGCTGTGTGTTGCATACCCTTGACAAAACACAAATTAAGACACTTATTCTCTATAAATTTTCTAAAAAGCATTATTTTTGTTACATTTGGTAAATGTTTTGTTTTCTTTACCTTGGTGGTTGGAGCAGTCATCAATTCATAGAAAGCATCTGCATCTTTCCCCATCAACTTTACTGGAAAAAAGATTCATTCAATAAAGAAATAATCAAAACTATAAATGATCTGAAATTTAAATACTTGTGGTAAATAAATAAATTTTCATCTTTCTTCATGTAGCTAAAAATAAATTACAGGATATTGACTATTTTATTGCAATGAACCTCTCAGCACTGTAATAATGGATTCAAATAACCGATAGCAATGAATTCATACAGTTTTATTTCTGCTCTACACAGTCAATTGTGCCTCATATGAAATTAATGTAAAAAGAGCACAAACATAAAATTCACTTAATTTTTTTTTCAAGAAATTGACATGAATATAGTATATTGTATAAAGTCAATTTTGCATGAAGGTCACAAAGAAAAGTTCATGTAAAATTCATGTGAAGAAATTTATGTGAAATTCATGTGAAATATTTTTCATATATTTTATGTGAAATTAAAATATGAATTTCACATGAACTTTGGTATGAAATTAACATGATGCTAATTTCATATGAATTTCATGTGAGGCACAATTGGCTGTGTACATGTATATTGAGATATGACAATGAATTTTTCAAATTGGTTACATCTTAATAACAGATAATATGAACACACTTTAAGTTAATACAAAATAAAACACCGCTAAAGACGGTATGGCCGGATTGCAAAGTAAGTTTTTGTCACTAACTGGGTCAAGGTCAATAGGTCAAATAATACGGCATAAATTGAAAGATTTTGTCAGAAGCAACCTACATGTATAATATAAAGTTTCTATTGCATACAGTTCCATACATTTTGCTTAAACCAGGAACTTTAACCAAAATCTTTAACTAGGTCAAAGTCCGAGGTCAAGGTCACTACATGTAGGTCAAATGTTACGGCATAAATTGAAAGGTCGTGTGATGGGCAAGCTTCATGTATAATATAAAGTTTATACTGCATATAGTTCCTTAGATCTTGCCTCAACCAGAAACTTTAACCAAAATGTTGACGGCAGATGGACAGACGGATGGACGGACAATCTATAGACTGGAATTGCTTTGCAATCCGGCCAATAAAACACCGCTACAGACAGTATGGCCGGATTGCAAAGTAAGTTTTTGTCACCAACTGGGTCAAGGTCACTAGGTCAAATATTACAGCATACATTGAGAGGTCTTGTCAGAGATACAAGATACAAGATACTTTATTACCAATTTGGGCCCAGTTAAAGGCATACACATGCATTACATGTATAAAAGTTTCCAAAAATGAAAATTTCATTTGAAAAAATGCAATGATCGCTGTGCGATATAAGTCCCCTACCGGCGGCATAAATTTATGGCTTGCATCTCTGTTCATCAGTTCATCTTCTTCAACAATAGCCAAGAAAGGTCTGGGAAACTGAACTCACGAAATTTGCTAAGTCCAAGGGCCATAACTCTTGTGAAAATTAGTCAATCTAAATTAAACTCAAATCTGCATCACACTATAATGTATTCACATACAAAAAATCAGCTCATTATCTGCAATAACAGGCATGAAAAAGTCCGGAGAACTGAAAATTTCATGAAATTTGCTAAGTCCAAGGGCCATAACTCTTTTAAAAATAGGCCAATGGAAACCAAACTCAAACTTGGTCTGTATCACACTGAAATGTATTCATTCACCAAAAAGCAGTGCATTATTTGCAATTGAACCAAAGAAAAGTCCGGAGAACTGAAATTTTCATAAAATTTGCTAAGTCCAAGGGCCATATATCTCTTGTAGAAATAGGTGAATCTAAAGGAAACTCAAACTTCATCTGTATCCCACTGAGATATATCCACATACCAAAAATGAGTTCAATTTATCCGACAACAGTGGAAAAAGTCTGGAAAACCGAAATTTTCATAAAATTTGCTAAGTCCAAGGGCCATAACTCTTGTAAAATTAGGTCAATCGAAAGCAAACTCAAACTTGATCTGTATCACATTGAGATATATCCACATACCAAAAATGAGTTCAATATATGCAACAACAGCGGAAAAAAGTCCGGAAAACTGAAACTTTCATAAAATTTGCTAAGTCCAAGGGCCATAACTCTTGTAAAATTAGGTCAATCGATAGCAAACTCAAACTTGATCTGTATCACATTGAGATATATCCACATACCAAAAATGAGTTCAATATATGCAACAACAGCGAAAAAAAGTCCGGAAAACTGAAAATGGGACAGACGGACAGACGGACGGACGGACAGACAGACAGACAGACGGACAGACAGACCGAGAGGAAACTAAGAGTCCCCTTCGGCGTTGCCGTTAGGGGACTAATAAGAACTGTAGATAACCTACATGTATAATATAAAGTTTCTACTGCATACAGTTCCTTAGATTTTGCTTAAACCAGAAACTTTAACCAAAATCTTTAACTAGGTCAAACTCCATGGTCAAGGTCACTAGGTCAAATGTTACGGCATAAATTGAAAGGTCTCATCATGGGCAACCTACATGTATAATATAAAGTTTCTAATGCATACAGTTCCTTAGATTTTGCCTCAACCAGAAACTTTAACCAATATGTTGACGGACAGACGGACGGACGGACATCGTCGATCTATAGACCGGAATTGCTTTGCAAAAAAAAAAGTGGGCAAATTCAATACTGGGTGAATAAATGTCCTACATGTACATATATCTACCTTGGGCAAGAATAAGACTTGGAGAATTCAAAGCAGTATACAGTAGCATAGAGTAGAAAGCAGACATAGAATACATTATTTCAGTGAAGACCAGTATATATATGTACTAACGTGACTTTAACAATGTGGTGACAGCCGGGAGAGTTTTGAATGTATCTGTGAAAGATCCTGTAAGGTGAGGTAGATAAACAGGGGCGTTGTCTATAAGGGGATCGATGGCTGCTACAATACGCTCCAACTGTGCCTCATACTCTGAGAATCTCTGAAAATATACCAATATAAAATGAATATGAATAATTTACTGGCATTTCAGTTCATCAGTAAAATCTTGTGTCAAATACTGGTAATGGATTTATGGATTTATGTATTTCACTTAAGAAATTATCTTTTTGAACAAAAACTGTATGTGTACTTATTTTTAGTGGGATTCTTACATGTATCTAAGCGGAGATAGCGATATTAAGTCTTGACTGATTCAAAACTAAATGTACGCTAAATCATTCCACTCTTGCAGATTATACCAGGAAATAAGTCAAGTGTGCTAATTCATGATTACGTTAATACATGTATGTCAATTAACTGTTTCTGCCTTGTTTACGCTCAAATTAAGTTGCGCTAAAATAAGTACACGTACACTGAATATCAATAAATGGGAAATTTTCCTTTGAAGATTGTAAATGATCTGATTAGAAATTTGAAAATACTTGAGATTTCCAGATCCATACTCCTCTATATTTCCTCTATATATTTTATATCACTACAGACATATTCAATACCAATCTCTTACGCATGTGTCCGATTTCAGTTCCGTTTTTCTTCACTTTAAAATCTACCTCTGCCGTCATCACCTATTGTTTGTCTGCAAGATTCTTGCAGATTCAAACTGGGACTTCGTATTTGTATATAAAGTATAGCAAGTATTTACGATTTGGTATTACTACACTTATGAGGTATACAATGTACAAGCATTGTCTTTGTTTCAATGCAATACTAACACGATCAGCTGAGCGAGAAGTCTTCAGTAAAAATACAAATTCTAGCTATAAATCGAAACCTACTATCTTTAGACGTGAGTCTTGTAAATTTTCCTACATCAAGATAAGAATTGTTTCCTTCATTGCCCATTTACTCGCCCCTGAACACTCAAATATGTGCCTCTGCCTTTTAATATTTTGTACTGTTTACGTCAGGAGTCCAAATGACGTCACTGTGACAACATGTCGTACCTGCGACGCCTCTCGGGTTTTATCATTGCGTGAAATGGCGCAGGAAAATAGCGATGACGGCAAGGTTATATTGCAAGCCTGTGCCGCCTATGACCTTGTTGCAAGTTGATTCAATACATCCATGATAATATTCCATCGTTAACAGAACCCTTGGAACTATGAGGATTTTATAAGTGCTGATGCTTTTAAAAGAATAAATCTGTTTACAAATTTCATCTGACGTGTACAGATATAGAATTTAGAGTACAATATTCTTCAACACTCTTAAGAGCAATAACTACTTAGTTGAATATGTCGATACACACTAAAAGTAAAAGACATATTATACTCATTGAGTTTTACCTCAGCATCTCTGTTAGAGAACTGAGCAATCTGGGCCTTGGTTTTTTGGTGATCCCTCCCCAGCGTCAGGGACCTCGCCTTACCATCCCTACCCCCTGGCTCTATCAGAGGGGTGTAGGAACTGGGATCTCGTAGGTGAACCTTCATTCCATATTTCTGTAAAATATATCATGTAATTGAAAACACAAATATATTACTTCTTGATATCCATATGTAAAATTAAATATAAACTATATTGCCATGAAAATGTAGGTGAGCAGTACTGCAGGTTGAATTCAAGACTTAATAATGTTAATTGAAGTGCTGTTTGGAAATGTTCGTTTACCCTAATTGATATTTAAAGCAAGTCAGAATATTAAAAACAGACTTCAATACTTGGTCACTATAAAAACATTTCAAATTGCCTGTTAATACGCAAGATCGCAACTGCAGCACATGCAGCATGTCCATTCTGATTTTTGCATTCAGTCACCTACCTAAACCATTGTTCAAAACTTGGGCACCTTTCCTGCCCAAGTAAATTGATGACGTAATAACAATGGAGAACAATCAGAAAGTGTGTGAAAACATCCATATAACTTTTGTTAAATGTATTTGCGATCTTCCGTATTGTACGAACCAAAAGTTATGTTCCTAAAAGTAAACACCTTATTCAAAAATGGACATGTTTAACAACTTCAGGTATCCAATAGCATTTTACAAATAAGTCTTTTTTAATTAAAATTAAATCAAAGGGGTTGAAACTTTTTTTTTCAATTTACATGTACGTGTACATGTATGTCTTTTTCTTCATCATATTTTATCTTCAACATCCCAGATCAGTTTACCATTCTTAATACTGGGTGGTGACATTCATACAAAACTGAAATAAATTGTCAAATATCTTAAAAATACAGACTTGCTGCTTTACTCACTTTGAGTTCTAAATCTTGTACAACTTGTGGCCTCAGTAAACTCAACACATAGGATGCTCTAGAGAACTTAAATCCTGAAAAAAAAACATAGCGTCATCAGAGATGATAGAGTGACATTGTCACATGACCAGCATCTGTACCTGCATTACACAAAGCATTTCAAGATGCATCACCCCAAAAAGTTTGGTTGATGAAGAAATTAAAGAAGGCTGGAAATGAAGATTCTAATTTTACATTACCTGGTCACTCAAGCATGAAATATAGGTCAGACACAGCACCTGTACAGTGCATTTCAGTAAGCATCCTCAGATGCATCACCCAAACAAGCTATTTTTTATTGATCTAGGACTTAAAATAGGCCTGAAATGAACCTGTCCCATTTTACTTAACCTGATTGCTGAAGCATGAAAGGTGGGTCAGATGCAGCATCTGTAGCATGCATTAAAGTAAGCATCCTCATATGTATCATCCATGCAAGTTTGGTTGATGTACTTGAAGTAAGGCGGGTATAGACCCGTCTCATTTAACTTTACCTGGTCACTCAAGCTTGAAATATAGGTCAGATGCAGCATCTGTAAAATGCATTGCAGTAAGCATCATCAGATGCATCACCCACATAACTTTGGATGACCTAGGACTTAAACTAAGGCAGGAATGGACCTGTCCCATTTTACCTAACCTGCTCACTCAAGCGTGAAATGATGGTCAGATGCAGCCTCCATACCATGCACTGTAGTAAGCATCCTCAGATGCATCATCCATGCAAGTTTGATTGATGTAGGACTTATAGTAAGACTAGAATGGACCTGTCCCATTTTACCCAACCTGCTTACTCAAGCATGAAATGTGGGTCAGATGCAGCATCCATACCATGCATGCAGTGAGCATCCTTAGACCCCCTAACACCTAAAATGACAGTAGTTTTTATTTTTTATGGAATCACTGAAATTCAATCATTTTTGCATAATACTTTACTTTGGTAGTATTTTACTTAAGTTAGCATAAAATACAGTTACATTCTAACTGAGAGAACCTGCTACAATGTACCTTGTTTTGTCGTGTCCATCAGTTAATGCTTCAATTGTTCTTTATTGATTTAATAGATTACACAAGTTTAGATGATTAAAATAAATTAATACAATTATGTATTTTCCTATTGTTTTATTTTCTATTTAAAATTCAAAACTAAATTATCTTATATACATTTAATTCCTTCTATATTTTTTCCCTAAGACCAGTTCTCTTTGAAAATTTGAGTAATATCTTCATTTCAAATCATCACTACTTTGTACCTGAAATAATTTCTTCTGTGACTGCAGCTCCACCTATAACATGCCGCCTCTCCAATACACAAACACGTAGCCCCGCCTTTGCCAGATATGAGGCCTTGAAAAATTATATAAACCTCATTCACAATACATATATGAATGTAACAGCACTTTTACAGATATTTCTTATCTAAAGCTAATAAAAACATTTATATACAATGAGAATATTTTTTAACTTAATCATGTTAATTACAATGATTAAGCATAACTTTTTATAAATCAAAATTAGATTTTTATACAAATGTATATATTGCTTTTCCTTTTCAAGTTTGTAACCACCTTATTCTTCTAAATAAGAAGATTTTGTAGAAGTCCACTGAATTCATACTTACAGTCACCAATCCATTGTGCCCTGTAATATTTGAAAAAAAAGTTAAAATAAATACATTATCAGTCTACCTTAAACAGGTCCAGATTATTCCAGAAATGGCTTTAATAGCTATTTATGGCTATAATAGCTATAAATGGCTATATTGAAGAAATATATTTTAAGTACTAAAAAAGTAAATTTTGGAATTATGATCCAATCAAACTCGCAATTGTTTATTACCATCTGAACAATGTTTACTGAAGAAGTTGACATATAAAATGTACCATCTTTGCGATTGAAAGAGTCAAAATTTTGATAACATACCCTGGTCAAAACTTGAAAAATGTAAGTTAATTTGCATACCAACTTCTTTTGTCAACTTTGATCAGATGGTCATAAAGATTTGCGATTTTGAGTTTGAAAGAAAAATTCAAAAATTCTATTTTTTAGTACTTAAAATTATTTATTCAATATTGCCATTTATAGCTATTATAGCCATATTTAGCTATTATAGCCATTTCTGGAGTAATCCCGGACCTGTTAAAGTTGTAGATGTATTATATCAAATGTATACCAAGATTGCGAGATTGCGAAACGACAAACCTAGTAGAAAAACGCGCCTGCTATAACACCAAAAGTCTCATAATACCGGACAGTCGAACACCTCAATACAAGAACAGCTTTCTAGTCGGCACAACTGTCCATTGGAATCATCTACAAGAAGACGTCGTGCATGCAAAGTCTGCAGAAGCATTCAAAACCGCTCTCGCAGACCGTCGCGACTAAAAACTAGCGACTCTCTCTACCGTTGCGTAAAAACCAGAATTGGGTTCTGCAACGTACCAGATACAGATACAGATACAGAAATGTGAAACAATATGTTGTATATTCAAGAACTATGCATACATTGTGGAAAAATAATGTTGTCACTTGTGTAAGATAAATTTGACGATAAAAAGATTATCATGAAATGATTATAATAGTGGCAGATCCAATGCCCCCTTTGCTGGGGGTCATGGGGCGAATTTTGCCGATTTTTACTGAAAATGGGCCAAATCATAGGAATTTTTTGAAAATTTTGGGGCAGTGCCGGGGGCAGACGCCCCCTTCGTTCTCCCCTGAATCCGCCACTGTATAACATTATTGATATTCAATTATTGAATGATCATCATAGATATGGGTTACTGCATGATCGCGACATTTGATCGTTTCAAAGTTAGAACTTTTTTTAAAACCACATATCACCTGCTCCTATCACTACAGCATCGTATTCAGACTGTAGTTTTGATGGTTCTGTCGTCACAGATCGTGCTTTATTACATTTTCCTGATAGGGAAACTTTCAAAATGTTCACCGTCTTTTGGCGCACCTGCCACTGAAAGCCCGATAAAATCATGGCAACACACTCAAAATTAAACGTCGTTAACCGTAGCTATCGATCATCTCCTAAGATATTCAAAATACATTGCTTGTCATATGTAATTATTCTTGTTCGTGACATGCATGCAGCAAAGAGATATTGGAGTTAGCAGTCTTCGTCTCAGTCTGTCAGTTTATGGAGAGCGCCATTTTCTAATCATGTGACTCGATTATGTTTTACGTTGACAAAGAAAAGGAAGTCTGGACAAAATTAAAATCCTCATCAAACAAGTATCCAATGAACAAGAGAAATACAAAGCAAAGAAGAAATTTAGACCATAAAATCTTAATTTTCATAAATCGCTTAAGGATATTCGGGCTCAGAACTTCAGTTCGAATCATGTGACTTCCGCATTTGTAAATTGTCAAGATGGTGGACAGAAAAGTTCTTCCAGTTGTAATTGTCACGGGTTTTTGGGCAGTTATTGGGATCGTGCTGCCCATAATTGTACAGTTTTTAATGAAAGGATCGCCCAACAAAGGGTATTCATTATTCCAATTCAGTTTTCCTGTTTCCTTAACATGATCATGATGATAATCACACATATTGACTTTTTTCTAGCATACTGTCAGGTCGGGGAAACGGCAAATCTAGCTATTAAAGCTAGATCTAGCTTTTAAAGCTCGTTCTAGCTTTAAAATTGACCAAATTGAGCAGTTTTATTTAGAATGTGTGAAAACGAAGACGTTGCGCACTTGCGCCTCGATGGATATCGTAATGTTTACGTACGAAAACGAACATTGGATCTTAAAATCGGAAACTCAGCGTTGCATTTACGAGTGCAGCTGCACATGTGCATTCATGGAAAAAGTAAATATTCACTTGTTTACACCTTAAATGACTTACCTTTGTAGATTTAATGTCCTATTTATTTAAAAGAATGTTTTTGACTTGCAAATCCGCCATTTTTAATTTACCGATCTAAGTGGATTCACTGTTTGCAAGAGAAAAGATCAACTAGCAGACGGATATGCATTATTCCGGTATAAAAGTAGGATCGTCGAAGACATATTTCACCTGATACAAATGCTTTTAAAAATTTGATAATTTCCATTTTAAATCCTTATTTTGTTTTTGTTATACATAACTTACATGTAACTGTTCAAAACATGAAAATAAAATGAAAAAAATCAATTTTTAAAAGATTTAATTTAAATGCAAAAACGGGACCAACATCCTACTTTTATACCGGAATAATGCATATCCGTCTGCTAGTTGATCTTTTCTCTTGCAAACAGTGAATCCACTTAGATCGTTAAATTAAAAATGGCGGATTTGCAAGTTAAAAACATTCTTTTAAATTAATAGGACATTAAATCTTCAAAGGTAAGTCATTTAAGGTGTAAACAAGTGAATATTTACCTTTTCCTTGAATGCACATGTGCAGCTGCACTCGTAAATGCAACGCTGAGTTTCCGATTTTAAGATCCAATGTTCGTTTTCGTACGTAAACATTACGATATCCGTCGAGGTGCAAGTGCGCAACGTCTTCGTTTTCACACATTCTAAATAAAACTGCTCAATTTGGTCAATTTTAAAGCTAGAACGAGCTTTAAAAGCTAGATCTAGCTTTAATAGCTAGATTTGCCGTTTCCCCGACCTGACTGTAGGCTTATACTGCGGTCATGACATAGTGTCATGTGATGTAAATTCAATAGATGATACTTAATCCCTTGAAAGTGCATGTTATTCAGGATTTTTGAAAACCAGTGTTAACTCGTACTGTTTGGGACGGTACAATTGTATCCGACGTAGACATGTTAGACTGATTGTGACTTCATTAGAACATTCATTTCCCTCTGCTTTTTCATCACAATCTGTTTTCATCTCTGCCAAACTCTGGGAAATGGATGTTATGAAATAGACCATCTTCACATTACTGTAAGACTTGCATTTTAGACACGCCAATACCCGACATCACTACTTTTGATGTTATTTCGATCTAACTATGAAGTCGTAAATCTGCTACATCGACATCACAGGTAAAGGTTACGTCAAATCTTGTGATGTTGGGTCTTGGGATGTTTGAAATGCAAGTCAAAGTGTTATTGTGAAAATCATCTATTGACATTACCTTACCAACAGGGAAAGAAAAAAACCCTGGCATGCACCATTCGTTGGCATCATTTGATTGTTATAGGAGTTGCAGAATCATATTTCATTTTTTTGCGCAGAATGTCTTAAAACAATCAAATTATCAATTGATGATTGTTTTCATCTCTGCCAAACTCTGGGAAATGGATGTTATGAAATAGACCATCTTCACATTACTGTAAGACTTGCATTTTAGACACGCCAATACCCGACATCACTACTTTTGATGTTATTTCGATCTAACTATGAAGTCGTAAATCTGCTACATCGACATCACAGGTAAAGGTTACGTCAAATCTTGTGATGTTGGGTCTTGGGATGTTTGAAATGCAAGTCAAAGTGTTATTGTGAAAATCATCTATTGACATTACCTTACCAACAGGGAAAGAAAAAAACCCTGGCATGCACCATTCGTTGGCATCATTTGATTGTTATAGGAGTTGCAGAATCATATTTCATTTTTTTGCGCAGAATGTCTTAAAACAATCAAATTATCAATTGATGTCATTGGTGCATATGCAATAAGGCAATCAATCGTTTATCCCTTGAAATTGAGCTTCACTTTCAGTGACACAAATATTAAATGTGAAAGGGTAAATACTTATGTGCAGGTATCCATATACCGGTATTATAGCCAGAATCACATTTCAGGTTTCTTTGTTAATTTTGCCATGACATTTTATATTGAGCCTATGCACAAAATCGCAGATTCTTTACAGCAAAATTTATATTGCAAAAGACCTATCAAAGTTGATTTTATACGGTTCTTATCTGGTAGGTACATGTATAAATTCAAATTAAGTAGCAATAACAACCATACCGGTAAAACGCATGTGATAAGTTACTAGAAATCAAGATCTATGAAACAACTGTATCAAAATTATTCCCCAAAAGTGCAGGCAAAGAAGAATTTAAATTTGCAGTTTATCTTTTTCTGAAGTGAGCTGTACAGGTAGTTCATTCTGCCTAAATTTTATACTCATGAATGTATTAAACACGTTGCCACATTTGTGCATTTAGAAGCACTTATATATAAGTTCTATATTATTGTATGTATATTATTGTGTATTTTATTAATGAGTTGCAACATGTGTGATGTGTAATAGCATTTATATGTGTTACATTTACATATACAATGTACTTTTAAAAATAATATGATCTTTGTTTATTTTCACAGTATAGTACAAGTAATGCTGATGATGACAGCTTTCTGGTGCTACTTATTGTAAGTATTCAGCAGTACTCAGTCTACACAATTCTTTTTAAATATATTGGTAATTGGACATATCCAAACTTACATCTTGAACATTTGATTAGAATAGAAATAACTGAGGTATACAATGTACAAATCTGACCAGTTCAAATTTGTCGGTCAGATGACCAATTGTCTGACACATTTTGTTTTCACTGGCTCAGTGTTTGTTAAAATCATAATTCGTTTTTGGCAATAAACTTTTAAGCCCACAGAATCACAATAACTAAATTAGGGACATATAAATTTGGCTTATCAATTTGTCTTTTCAAAAACTTAAATCATGGTACTGGGTATAAATTTTTGCCATATTTTTTTTATTGATTACAAAACAAGGCTTTTAAAAGTGTTCATTTTTAGCTCACCTCGATGAAGTTGAGTGAGCTTATGCTATAACCCCCCGCGTCCGCGTCCGCGTCCGTGTCCGCGTCCGCGTCCGGTTAAGAAGTTTGGGGTAGCTCAGTATCTGACAAAGTACTAATGCTACAGTAACCAAACTTGCACAAGTGATTCATCTTTGGATGCTGAGGTGAACCCATGCATCAGATGCAGCATCTGACCTACATTTTCCGCTTGAGTGACTTGGTTAAGAAGTTTGGGGTAGCTCAGTATCTGACAAAGTGCTAATGCTACAGTTACCAAACTGGCACAAGTGATTCATCTTTGGATGCTGAGGTGAACCCATGCATCGTATGCAGCATCTGACCTACATTTTCTGCTTGAGTGACTTGGTTAAGAAGTTTGGGGTAGCTCAGTATCTGACAAAGTACTGATGCTACAGTAACCAAACTTGCACAAGTGATTCATCTTTGGATGCTGAGGTGAACCCATGCATCGGATGCAGCATCTGACCTACATTTTCCGCTTGAGTGACTTGGTTAAGAAGTTTGGGGTAGCTCAGTATCTGACAAAGTACTGATGCTACAGTAACCAAACTTGCACAAGTGATTCATCTTTGGATGCTGAGGTGAATCCATGCATCGGATGCAGCATCTGACCTACATTTTCCGCTTGAGTGATTTGGATAAGAAGTTTGGGGTAGCTCAGTATCTGACAAAGTACTAATGCTACAGTAACCAAACTTGCCCAAGTGATTCATCTTTGGATGCCGAGATGGACCCATGCATCGGATGCAGCATCTGACCTACATTTTCCACTTGAGTGATTTCGCTTTTAAAAGCCAATATTGAGCAAAGTATAAGTGCTACATGTACCAAACTTGCATATTGGATGTATCTTTGATCAAACTTTCATAAAATGACCTTGACCTACTTTTTCCGCTTGAGTGATTCTGCCTTTAAAAGCCAAGATTGAGCAAAGTATAAGTGCTAGATGTTCCAAACTTGCATATTAGATGTATCTTTGATCAAACTTTCATAAAATGACCTCGACCTACTTTTTCCGCTTGAGTGATTTTGCCTTTAAAAGCCAATATTGAGCAAAGTATAAGTGATACATGTACCAAACTTGCATATTGGATGTATCTTTGATCAATCTTTCATAAAATGACCTTGACCTACTTTTTCCGCTTGAGTGATTTTGCTCTATAAAGCCAATATTGAGCAAAGTATAACTGCTACATGTACCAAACTTGCATATTGAATGTATCTTTGATCAAACTTTCATAAAATGACCTTGACCTACTTTTTCCGCTTGAATGATTTTACCTTTAAAAGCCAATATTGAGCAAAGTATAAGTGATACATGTACCAAACTTGCATATTGGATGTATCTTTGATCAATCTTTCATAAAATGACCTTGACCTACTTTTTCCGCTTGAGTGATTTTGCTCTATAAAGCCAATATTGAGCAAAGTATAACTGCTACATGTACCAAACTTGCATATTGGATGTATCTTTGATCAAACTTTCATAAAATGACCTTGACCTACTTTTTCTGCTTGAGTGGTTTTGCCTTTAAAAGCCAATATACATGTACTAAGAAATATGTTTGAATTGAATTTTGCTGTCACGAGGTGAGCTTCGTAATCTGTGATTACCTATGTTTTCTATTCCTTGTGAGAAGATCTTTCCAGTGATAACTGAAGTTTTGTTTATGTGACCTTGACTTTAAAGTTTGACCTTTTTAGATAAGAACCTTTAAATGTTGATTTAGCTCGAACCATTAACATGGCCTTCTGCCTGGCAATCACGAGTCCGGCACACTATCCTTTACACCATCTCGACTTCACAAAAATGAAGTTTTGATGGCAAGAGTCTATTGTATCAGACTCGTGATCACTCAGTAGTTGACGGCTTTCGGGATATGTGTACATTTACTGTATGTATTATGCCTATGACCAGGTTGGCTGAATTTATTTTCCTTTTCATGTAAGACTTTAACAAACAGAATATACTACATGTATTGCTATTTTATGCTAAACAGGTTCATGCAGATCTATTTTTGATTTTGTTGATTTGATTCATTCTTTGTAGTTGGTTGTTAGCTTTCCTACATCAGTTAAATCCTTTACTGGGACCAGCTATGGAGACCAGTCTGATAGCCTTTATACAAGAGGAATGGTACGGATGGACACCAGGAAAATGATCTTCAGGTAATCTACATTATGATGCTATTAGGAGTTTGGTTGCCTTTAAAAAGCCATACAATGTGGCATTATTGACTTTATAGGTTTCATTGAAATTTACATCAGATAAAAGATGGTTGGTATTATGAGAAAAATATATGATTTAAAAGTAAGTTTTTCCAGTCATATGAGGAGAATCATTTGCTGGTACAATCTTTCACAGTTTTGTAAGATTTAATCTTTTTGCATTGACAATGGTTTGCAGATCTGACCCTGATAATCGAAGATATACGTGTGATATTTTAATTGACTGAGGTAAATGTTCGCGGTACAAGGCTGGTCATGAAAGTAACGAAAGTTAAGACACAGCAAATTATTCTATGCATACAGTATATTTTACTTGAATAATTATGAATAAATCTATGAATGTATCACTTGACTCTAATATTTTTCACATTTGCAGATATTTCTAGATAGGATGAGGAAATTCCATTGACAAGCTGTTGTGATAGACATGGTAGAGTAGTTTCATCATAATACCGAACAAACATATAAACAGGAGACTATAGTGTATACTAGTCATAACATACACAATTGTGGATCTTATCATTGTACAAATCGTTACATTCTGTCAAGGTTGAAAAGAAGTATAAGTCAGTGATATTTATTATTCAGATTAAAGGGTAAAGTTGTTGCAATTATTTATTGATGAAAAATCCATTACATGTAAAATATTACATTTCAATACTAGAAATTTCAAACCTTGTTGAATGGCTATTTCATACTTCAAAATTTTTCAATTTTAAAAAAGATCAAATAGGAGATATTGGCTGAATTGTAATGGTTTGACCTAGCTTTTCTTCTATATACCGGCACATGTATTTTGTAAATAAAATGATTTTCTGTAGAAAAAATTGACGTGCATTTTTTCATGAAAGGAGAATGAAATGAATAACCTTTGCGTGATAAAGGTTCCATTTTGATAATGTCACAATACATGTACATTAAGTTATCATCATTGTAAAATTCAGACGTAAATATCAACACAATTTGTTCGTTGTTCAAGTTTATGCATGACTGCATCAAGTAAAGATGACTTTATAAAGATTATATCATAATATTAACCCCAATCACAGTTTATAGCCTTGAAAATTTTCTTCAAAATTAGGGGACATAAGTGTACATTTTACATTGTGGTTTTGAAAGATATGTACATGTAGGAACATGTAATTTTTCATGGGCTATTTCACTTTAATTTGTAATTTATTCCATTTCATTTATTACATGTATGTCCTCTCTCATAATTGAAGTGTACCATTCCCATTAAATGTGTTAAAATGTTTCATTTTTTTTCTTTCCAAGCTTACTCATTCAAACTGCAAACGTGAAGACAAATACCAATTTCTCTTGAATTTTATTCGACAATTGATGATTTACACATACATCCAGATTTGTACAAATGATTTTGTGGTTAGAAAATTTGTTTTTTGTTTCATGCATTTTAGTGTTGGGCAGGAAATATAATGTCAATTGCATAGAACCAGAAACGAGACCGAAAAAAAATCAGTTTCAAAGTTACATTGTACTTCCCTGAGAAATTTTGTTTTGAATGGAGAAAGATCAATGTTGGCATGTATTGTCAGCTCACTGTCTATGTAGTACCGTACTTGTTTGTCATTTGTGTGTATGTATCTGTGTGTATGATTTTTGTTGATGGGTAACACTTGATGTGTTGCTTAATAAAATGTTATACTATAGAACAATAAACTTACATTACTTAATACGATCCTTTTCAAGCTTTTTTCTTCATTAGTGCATTCTTGAGGAGAAATTGATAGGTCAACTAAATGAAGTTTGCATAATTAATGTTTTACCTAATGTGATATTCAAAATTTCATCGTGAATCTGTCAGATGATACACTTTTACCCTCGTAGTACGTGTTTATGTGTTCCTAAAGCTTTGAACATTTCATTGTTTCTACGTAACAAAAAGTAATGACTTTGATCCAAGAAATCAACACTGCAAGACCACTGTGCATATGGCGATGAAATGCTTCCATTTCATTCCTAGCATAGCAGTAAATGTTTATAGAATAATAACCCAGGATGAAAGTGTTTTTATTACCTTAATCAAAGGTCAAATCTGCAAGGTCAGAGAGCATTGTTACATTTATATATTCCTTGATTGAGGGGGATGAAATCTTTGGCAATCCCAGAGACAAATAATCCCCACTCCACCATCTGTATGCAGTAATATGGTACAAATTATTCCAACAGATTGAAGGAAAATTAACGAAAATGTGACGATTTCTGCTTTGAAAATCATTCACAGAATTTTTATATTCCTGTGATTGGACATTCAGGGTATATAGTTTTTTATCTATGTATCTTTGCCTATCTACAAAACTTTAAGCGTGGCCAAAACTCTTGATATGACTTTCATCTTGCATGTGAATTCTTTGTGGGAAAACCTTTCCATTAGTACCAAAGTTTTTGAGCTTGTGACCTTGACTTTGCAATTAGAGCTACTTTTGAAAAAACTTGAACCTAATTGGTAATAACTGTTCAATGGTAATTTGGTAACTGATATGGCTATCAAATTTTTCATGAATTTCTTTTGGCAAGACCTTTCTATAGGCATAGGTACAATACAACTCGGATCTATAGAGATGACAAAGATCATTTTGACAGGAACATTACCTAACCAGCATAAGTACTATGCATTACACTACATATCTCCAGATGCATCACACACCCCAAGTTTGGTTCATGAAGGACTAGTAGTATGTTGGAAATTAATAGAGATATCACACATTACCTAAAATGGTTAGCAATGCATAAAATAAGGGTCAGCATCTGTACCATGCATAAAGCAAGCATCTTCAGATGCATAAGTCATACAAGTTTTGTTGGTAAGCACAGATCAACCTAACAAGGTCACTCAAGCATGATGCATAGGTCAGACCCAGCTTCTATACCATGCATCGCAGTAAACATCTTCATTTGAATTGCCCACACAATGTTGGTTAATATAAGATATATACTTGTAGTAAGCTGGGAATGGAGGTGTCCCATTTTACCTCACCTGGTTGTTAAAGCAAGAAAATGGGTCAGAGGCAGCAGCCGCACCATGCATAGCAGTAAGTATCCTAAGATACATCACCTACACAAATTTGGTTGATCCAAGACTTGCAGTAAGCTAGAAATGGAGATGTTCCATTTTCCTTTACCTTTTTGCTCAAGCATGAAATATGAGTCAGATGCAGCGTCTGTGCTGTGCATTACAGCTAGCATCCTTACTGTTCCTTAGATGCACCACATACACAAGCTTGGCTGTTGTAAGTCTTAACCTAGGTGTGGCCATCAGGGTGATAATATATGGTCCAGGTGACTTAAAAATCTGACCTTGACCTTAGAGTTTTACCTACTTTTAAAAACTATTTAACCTTGGTCATAACCTTTAGAATGGTAAATGATGAGACTTTCATGTGTAATCCTTGTGGCAGGACCTTAATTTCCATTGGTAACGAAAATTTTGAATTGTGACCTTGACTTCAAAGGACTAGGCGCGCTAACCCCTCATATCTGTCCTATAATTTCGACAAAAAACATATGCCTTTGATAAACGAATTATCAATTATCACTTTTTGCAATGTTGAATGTTTGAGAAAATACTTCGCCATATTTTTTCACTGTGTCCAATCCACTACGGGTATGGATGTTTGGCCTCATTTTCCGGTTTCACTTTGAAGCAGATATTTTAAATATTCAGGACCAAAAACCTTAATTTATGTTGATTTCCCAAAACCATTGGCTGGTATTTTTTGTATGTATGGTACAAGGTGGAATGTAAGTTTGTTTTACAATAACATGTCAGATCAGATCTATTCAATTATTGAAGTCAAGCGCGGATCCAGAGGGGGGGTCGGGGGGGTCCGGACCCCCCCCCCCCCCCCCCCTGGAATTTTCAAAACATACCTCTATTATTATTAATATACATATTTCAAAAGATTAAGTCCCAATTCCCCTTTTGTTGTCATAATTTTTGAAAAATATATCATGAATTTGTATTAGAAATCTTTCATTTTGATAATATTTTGCCGTTAACATTTAAATTTTTTTCTCTGGCTCGCTGCCGCTCGCCAGAGTTTGTTACAAATGTACATAAAGGTACGTTGTTTTTCAAATGATGCTGCGCTTTCCTATAAACAAGGGCACTAAGAAGACGAAAAGAAACTGAAAAAGTCACGAATAGTGGATTTTATTTCAATTCTCGGAAAAAAATTCGCTGGCTCGCTATCGCTCGCCATTTGTTGTAATCACATAATAGCACTGATAATCAAGTACTATGATGTGAAAATTCAAGATTTAAAGCTTTCTGCTCGCCGTTACTTTCCAGTCACCTGTTTTAATAATGATAAGATATAGAACTAACATCATCAATCAATAACTATTTTCTTGCGTTTGCGTTCTTTCTTTTTTTTTTTTTTTTTTTTGCTCTTCAAAAAATTCGGACTTTAAGACCCCCCCTGAAAAAAATTCCTGGATCCGCCCATGGAAGTTAAACAGAGAACTTTGCCGCAGTCAACGCCCCAAGTCACATTGAACGTCCAATTATTCAGAAAATTTGGCATTGATCTCAGTCGAATAGCATACATTGATATTAAAATAAGATTTTTTATATTTACAAATAATAGCAAAGTTATTATATTAGCAAATCATTTGTAAAATACTCGATTATTAGCAGAAAAAGATGGACATGTGGATTTTTGACTGTACGTGTTTATAAAATATGCACTGTACGGTTTGTATTTAGTCGTTTTATTTCATGGGCCCTGGTACATTCCTATTTTCGTGGGTACTTTTTACATATTGATGCCCGTTTGTGTGGGTACTATTCTCTCATAGTGTTGCTTTTGGAAGGAATATATATAGTGCCCGAGGGTCAGCGAGGGCACTATTTACCTTCCAAAGGCAACGCTGCGAAAGAATAGTACCCACACAAACGAGCATTATTCTAAAAGGTTTATTAAATGCATCACCTTCATGGGCGGATCCAGGAATTTTTACCGGGGGGGGGGGGGGGTCCTAATTTTTTTTTAAAGTCCAAATTTTTTGAAGAGCAAAAAAGAAAAAAAAAGGCAAACTCGTCAAAATAAAGTTTATGTCAGTTCTGTTTCTAACTTATTAATAAAACAGTAAACTTGAATGCAGTGGCGAGCAAAAAGCTTAAAATCTCGTATTTTTACACCATGGCATTTGATTATTGATTGTCAGTTCTAATATATAACAAATGGCGAGCGACAGCGAGCCAGCGACAGTTTGTTTTTCGAGAATTGGGATAAAATCCATTATTCGTATCTTTTTCAGTTACTTTTCGTTCTCTTTGTGCTCTTGTTTATTGACCTAGGTGTAATGTTTATGTGCTGTATATAGGAAAGCGCAGCATCATTTGAAAATAACATATAATTATGTACATGATGTATGTAATAAATTCTGGTGAGCGGATGCGAACCAGAGACAATTTTTGAAATGCTGACGTCAAAATATTATCAAAATGAAAGATTTCTAATACAAATTCATGATATATTTTTCAAATATTATGACAACAAAAGGGCAATTGGGACTTAATCTTATGAAATATGTATATTAATTAAAAAAAAAATTAGCTATGCTTCGAAAATTCCAGGGGGGGGGGGGGGTCCGGACCCCCCCCCCCCCCCCCCCCCCCCCCCCCGACCCCCCCCCCCTCTAGATCCGCGCTTGACCTTGCCTCAATAGCAGATCTCTATAAATCTTTAGATTATTTAAAAAGAAGTGGCGACACCTACAGTGCTCTCCAAGCGACGTAGATCTGGAAAGCAAACCGCGATAGTGTCCGGTCCAAGGATTTATCATGTGATACACTAAATGCACTAAGTTCTCAACGTGTTGTGTCTGCAAAGAATGATACACAGTCATCATTTTGAGAGTATAGTACATGTAAAAACAGACATTTAATCTGTTGATGGGTTTAGTTATCACATTCTTTGTAAGAACTGACGGTCCGCTCCAACCAAATAAATCACAAACCCTCTCCTCTCCACAAACCCTCTCCTTCAATCAAAACTTGTTAGCGAGAATCATGATATTGAAATATGACTCCGAACTCACCAGAAAGTAAATATAAATTTCATTTAAATCTTGTATGAAGTAGTAAGGAACATGTCAAATCGCACAATGAAATAAGAAAATTAGAAAATTCAACCGAGAAATATTGTTTCGCATTCTTCCTGGAATTGCGTCTTGATGAATTTGATTTTGTTGACCAATGTAAATAAAGGTCAAAATGTCGTCGATTTCTTCATATATTCTATAATAGCAGAATTTGAGAGTTTCATACAACATTGTCCTCCATGATATAGCATATCTTTTTGCATGGATATTAATTCTAGTATTTTTGATATAACAATGAAATTGACATGATGTATCACAGAGATTAACTACCGGTATGTTCAATGCCGGATAATTCGTTGGAAAGGGTGGTTGTTTGGTCATGTTTTGGTAAAGTAAGGTTCCCGTGATCCCTTTTACTCTTTACAAAAAAACAAAAACAAAAACAAACAAAAACAAAAGGCGTCCCGGGAACCTGACTAGTTTTCTCTTCGTAACATTGTTTTTTTTTTACATTTTGCTTTACAAAAACAAATTATCAACATCACTGTATAAGACATTTCAAGGGCGTAGGAGAAGTGGGGGGGAGGGGGGGGGGGGGGCAGCGGGGCACATGCCCCCAATTTGAAACGTGGGGGGCACAACCATGTTTCTTTCTGAATAATTTAGCTATTCTGATCCATCCTTTATACATATTACTTTATCAATGTACATGAGGACATTTAACTCAAACTATATAGAATATTATTACATGTACTTGTTAATGAAAGAGGGTATAGAAAGTTTTTCCTGATTAGTCAATAATATGCAAAGAAGATTTCCTGGCTCGCTACCGCTCGCCAGACATTTAGGCATATACTTAAAATTTAGAATTGCATCAGAAATGTTAAAATTTGTACATATAGAACATGAAACTCCCATATTTTTAAAATCTCTTCCTCTCCCCTTCTTTTTTGGCTTGTTAGAAATTTTGGGATGTCGTGCCCCTCCACTTTTACAGGCAGAGCTATACGCCTTTGTATAATTTTATATGAATAAATGAATGAACTTCTGTACGAATTTCTCAAAACGCCTTAGAAGCCCTCAATGTTCTCTACTTGACCAGCATCACTACCAGTCCTTCATTTTTGAACCACAGGAGCTCGACGTAAAGGATCTGCAACCGCATCCTCCTTTTCTTAAGTTGCGTGTATATTTGAAGGTTGTTGGCGCCGAGCTCCTGTGGTTTTAACTCCATTTTCCACTTCTCTTCTACATTCACAGCAAAGACTGTAAAATCAATAGGCCCTCGTCGATCCAATCATATAAACTTTTAACTTTGAAGGTAGCGTCATTAACATACAAGTGGACAGTACAGTTCAACAGATGCCCTCATCATTGACCTTGACAAACACCTTCTTCCTTAAAAAAAGGAGAACTTCCTCTTGATTGATTAGTGATAGGACTTTCATTTTTCGTACGTTTTCAACAGATTCCTATATTTTAACCAACAAGCACGAGCTCGCTACAGCCGGTAAAGCACGGACTGCATCTCGTGCGCCCTCTATTTATATATTCATTTACATATTCATCTATGTGTTCCTTGGGCTCCTGTGTTATGCTGTCTTGTTTGTATTGTCACATTACAGTTAGGAGATTATTTTACATCACTATTGTGTATTCTTTGAGACCTCTGAATAACCGAAAAAGTGGGAGTGCTGCGAACACGTAATCCGTATAACAACATCTTTTTGCTAATTGCGCGGTAAATGACCGTCATACACACATCTATTACATTTGAGTTTTGTAGATATCACAATGATCCTATTTGACAGAAAGGCTGCCCTTGGACTTAGAAATTCACAGAAATTACTGTAATCTTTATAACAGCCGAGGAGATACAATTCAAGTTTGAGTTTCATTGTTTTTTATCCATTAACAAATTTCAACCCTTGGACTAAGTAAATTTCATTTTTTTAAATTCAATCCTTTCAACATCTTCCATCTTCTTTTCAACATTTGTTCTACTAAATGGTATCTAGTTTTAAGATTTGCTGCTGTTATCATTTTTGTCTCGTTTATAGGAAAACACAAAGTTCACATTATTTCCACATTTCTCCCGTGATCAGCCTCCTTAAAAAAGTATAAAGTCCTGGAGTTGCTCCTTTGTCCCAAAGGCACCATATTTGTACGTATTCTGCCCGATAAACAACATTTGGAAGCGTGATACATGACTTTCTCGATAAGTTGAATTTGAACTACATTAATTTTGTTTCATTTTATTGTTACTCTGCACTGAAAAAATGACATTGAAGATCGAAGATAAATACATGTAGTGACCTGTTGAAAATAACATTCCCCTCGAGTTCTAGAAAAAAATATTTCAGGATCTAATCGCAAATTCGCTGTAGTAGGTAAATGAACATCTTCGCGAGCCAGTGGTATAGATCCGCCGTGCTCCTCAAATTTGAGGAGCACGGCGGATCTATACCATTGGCTCGCGAAGATGGTAAATGAACTGAGACCTATGAAGTAAAACGACTAAATATAAACCAAACCGTACAGTACATATTATATAAACCGTACAGTAGGTATTTTTCAAACATGTACAGTCAAAACACCAATATATCCATTTTGCTGCTTATATTGGAGTATTTTACAAACGATTTGCTAATGCAATGACTTTGCTGTTATTTCTAAATATAAAATCCTATTTTGATATCAATGTTTGCAATTTGACTGAGATTAATGCAAAATTTTCTGGAAAATAGCACGTTCAGTGTGACTTTGAATACATTCTGCGTCAAAATTATGTGTTTAGCTTTAATAATTCAGTGGATCTGATCTGACATGTTGTTGTAAAACAAACTTACATCTCTCCTGGTACCATCCATACAAAAAATTCCAAGCTATGTTTTTGGGAAACCAACATAAAATGAGATTTTAAGACCCGAGTACTTAAAATCTCCGCTTCAAAGTGAAACCGGAAAATGAAGCGAAACATCCGTACCCGTCGTGGATTGTACACAGTGTTTTTAGCCCTCATAACATCACGCGCGTGATGTATGACATCATTTGCCCTGAATGACGGAAAGCTAACTAAGGAAAATAATCGTATTTTACACACAAATCTTCAAAATTCATCTAAGCTCCAGGCCTTGCCCACGATATTTTTTATGCAAATTGAAAGGCCAATCAAAAATCCATCGATTGGTATGAATAAAAATCATGGGCAATGCCTGGAGCGCTACATGATTTCATAATTTTGTATCAAAAATTCGCTCATTTATTGATATTTACAATGATTTCAACGTCTTTAGACGTTTTGAGTGACGTATTATTCAGTATAAGACTGAAATCAAAACAGGCTTTCCTGATTTGGATTCAGCATACATTTGACATTTTATAATCTAGAATATAATTATAGATGTATGAACAACTTTGAAAATAGGGACAAAATGACAGGTTACCGCACCTAGAGCTCCTTTTGATCTACTTTCGAAAACTTAAACCTTGGCAGTAACTTTTGAATAAGCTTTGGCTGTAACTCTTGAATGGTAAGCTATCCTTTTTGTGTGTATTCCTTGTAGCAAGACCTTACCATTGGTAGTAATGATTGTGACCTTGACCTAAGAGTATAACCTAAATGTATTTGAAAAACTTTAACCTGAATGGGATTTACGATTTAAAAAAAATTTGTATTCCTTTTGGCACGACCTTCCAATTGGTAAAGAAATTGATCTTGACTTTAGAGTATGATCATACTAACAAAACTGCTGATGGGGGCATCATGTTTCACAAACACATTTTCATTATTTCCACATTCTGTAATTATACCATATTCTACCATTGCCTTAGGTATATGTCAAAGCATGTTAAAATCATATGGAGCAAATTGACCCTTCCGATTGCGGAAAAAAATGCAAAATTTTGTGACGTCATAATGCTTTTACCATGTGTTTACCTCGGACAAACAAGCTTCGAACCTCGGTCAAACATCGAAATTGCATTGTGACGTCATGGAATTTCTCAAATTTTTCCCGCGTTCGGAAGGGTCAATTGACCCTTCTGATTGCGGGAAAATAATTCAAAATTTTGTGACGTCATAATGCTTTTACCATGTGTTTACCTCGGACAAACAAGCTTCGAACCTCGGTCAAACAATCGAAATTGCATTGTGACGTCATGGAATTTCTCAATTTTTTCCCGCGTTCGGAAGGGTCAATTGAAAAGTTGTGGCATAAAAATTTACTATTTTCCTAACTAACCTTTGGCTCAATGCATGCAAGCAGAAGATACTGACTCTTCCTTGACATCAGTGTACCTTTTCACAATAATTCTTCCCAAAAGTAAATATTGCTAATGAACAAAAGTTTTAAAGATAATTTCCATCAAGATCATATTTCCTGGTGTTATTATATAAAGTATAAAAGAGAAATTAAAAGAAAACATTTCAAGAAATATAGCTTATCATAAGAGCAATCAAAAGTAAAGGAAATTTGAGGAAAAAAAATACATCCCAAAGATACACAGGATTTTTGCTATCATCATTGAGGGTATGAAAATTAGAAATACAATGTAGTACAAAAATGACAAAACTACATATGTACTATCAACAATGATTTTAATTTTTGAGTAAAAATACATGTAAAAGTGTACTGGACGGCTTTTGTAATGCAATGTACATAATTTGTATATATGAAAGACCTGAAGATAATAAATCCTTGTACTAATATACATGTAGATAATATACAAACCAAACATAAATCAAATATTCTTATATGTACATGTATGTATGTAAATGAAATAAAATAAAATATCAATATGCCAATAAATCAAATGAAACGTAGCTAAATGTATAATATACATCTTCATGATAAATAAATACTTTATTCATGATCATGCAAAATACATGCAAGTTATTTTTTGTTAAAAAGAAAAACAAAGATCAATAAATAATAACAATAATCAAGCTCATACTGAATAATTTTCAGTAGATTCAAATGTTTCTTCCAGCAGGAATGAAGGAATGTTGATATACATGAAAATAAAAAAGATCCCTTCAAGGTCTTTGATTCAATTGCAAAACAACAATGCATACATGTGAACCAGTATGTAACTAAGCAAAGTCCGTCTTTTGCATTACAAGAGTTCATTGCAAAATGAATGAATGCTCATGATTACAATTGCACCTTGTTTTAGTTAATTCAAAGGGTGGAGGATTTACTTAGCTAACTAATATACATTGTCGTTTTGTTTTGCACTTCATAAAAGCCAAGGGGCCTTAACTTTGTGTACATGAGTGCTAATGTGTTTTTATTTTAATAGTACATGTCAAGCATATTCATTAAGATGGAATATATAAACGTATCAAATAGCATGAATTTTAATCCAGACAAGAATACACGCTTTTTCACTTACATGTTGTACCTGAAAATTTCCCATTTACATACTATTATATTCAGTCATTTTCTCAAAAAAACATTTCAAATGGCTTGCTTTGCATTAAATTCAAATCTGTTGACATAAATGTTATCACCATTATTTTGTTTAATATTTTTTCCACTAAAAAATTGAAGTCTCAAACTTTCTAAATGACTTAATCTTTCTAAAATACAAGGGAGTCTCAAACAAACATCATAATGTTTGCTTGCAAAATTCAGCCCATTTTTACCTTGACCTTTGCCCTTGAAACATAAAAGGAGATATCGCCTATGGTTAACAACAACCAAAATTGACACCTGAGTATCTTTATGTAATTGTTCTCCCAAGAGATTTGAAATAATCTATTGATACTGTGACCTTGAACTTTGAGAGGACCACATTGTAAACTAGTTCATTTTGTAGCTAAATGTGCTATCCTGTATAAATAAAGGAAATAAATAAATAAATAAACTTGAGGGCGACAGGGTTCATTCTCTTCCCATGAGTAACATTTTTGCATAAGTTTTCCTTTCTGCAATAAACTTTTAAGGATTTTTTTTCATATAATGACATTGTGGCCTTGACCTCTGACCTTGAAAAGCAATAGGGTTCATCTCAAATCTGAAGACCATCAGGTGGAAGGTTTGTAGACTAAAGTGTGCCCTCTATCATACATGCAATTAGTATTTTCTTGACATGCTTACATAAAGAATCTGATTTATCGCACATTTTAAGAAAGAGGAAGAGAAACGTCTGTTATAGACAGCAACTGAAGAACACCTTTATTCCCCTGAAAGTTTGCTACAAGGAGATAATAATATGTCCGCATATCAGGTAAGCATAGCGCCATTTTCACCAATTTTTTGGACCAAGGAGTATTGGCTCAAGGTCTTCGCTGTAATAGTCTACAATCTTGAGTGACCCTCGGCATATTGCTACAATCTCCTGCATTTTCTGATCGTCTATACCATCACAGTATTCTAATGACAAAAACTTCAGGTTGGCAGCGTATGTGGTTGATCTGTATGGCATATGTAATTCCTCATACTCCTAGAATAGAATTTCATGACTCGTTTATTTAATTGTTTAAATTGTTTATGCTTGCTGCTTTCAGAATTCATAAGCAGAATATTTCAAATATTTTTTGAAAACTTTTATTTGTTAACATTTAAGGCTTATATGATGTCAGTCTTAAAGTTCCATAGAACTTAATACAAGTGTGCTAATGGACATTCTACAGACCTGCAGCCTGTTTCACAAAAATTCTTACGCAAAAAATTAGGAATTTTCGTAATTTTTGATCGCTTAGCTTTCTTTATAAACTTAAAATCTTAATTTTTTGTTTCTAATTTATATGAAGTATATAGAAATGATATTAGAAAGCACAATATGATCTAAATTGAAAAAATATTTGAAGCTTTTATTTGATAATGAAAGTTACGAAAATTCCTGAAATTTTTCGTAAGAATTTTTGTGAAACTAGGCACTGGTGACTACATGTATATGTAGTCAGGATTTGTTGCATAAAAAAAATTTGAAGGTAAAGAAAGAAAATCATGATTTTCCAATTTACAAAGAGATCGAGCTCGTAAGTAGACGTAGGATGTATTTACATGTATTAGTAAACTGATTGTGTATTTTCTTCAGTTCATTTTTTTTTAAACATTTAGACGATATCATATCTTCTACATACATGTAATTCTACATTTACCTCATCACTAGACAAATGTTCTTCCTTCATTTCCCTCAAAATTTCACGCTCCTTGTGTTTGTATTGTAATAAGGACTTGCACCGTTTCCATTGCTTGATGTCTGAAAAATTATATTTAATTCATACATGTACATGTCTTACATGATTAGCAATTGACATTGCAACAGAATATTGAACATGTAACTCATTAAGAGTCAACATAAATCACAATCGAAATAAAATGTGTTTAGCCAGATGCTCAATACATACATGTATATCATTTGTTATACAACTATAAATTAATCCTGAAAGGCTCCTATGATTTGCTTCAAACAGAAACTTGAACAAGTATTGATGACCTTAAAGAGAGACAAAGAAACATTTATTTATTATTGCAAGCACATGATTTCATTGGTCTACAGGCTGGAATTGATAGCATTCATTAACCATATAGAAATATTGTAATTTTCGAAAGTTTTGGATAGAAATGTTCAGTAGTATCTACTGTATTCTTACCAGATATAATGGCAAAAAATGGCGTGGAGGTGAGACGTTTGAGACCTGACAATACAAGGGTGTTCAGCAATGTACAGTAGATCAATACAGCCTCTACAGCTTCATCTCCCACATCTGTGGAATGTAATAAATGTGAACATTAATCAGTCGGAAGAAATGTATCGATTAGATAAAATTTTAAAAATTTGTTTAAATTACCGTAGTTAGATTATATAAAGTTGTATAAATTTATTACTTAAATATAATATCTTGATACACATCCAAATAGTATAGACATGTACTAGCTGGTAATCAAAGTCAAGTTTTTTTCTGTCTAGTTGTTAGAGCTTCCTCTATTCAAACTTAGATTTTTTTCTGTAAAATGTACATGTAAGTTAAATTCAGTGCTGTGTAATCTGATGTAAAATAATTAAAATCTCACCCACATTCCAGCTAAGATCTATACAGTCTAGAAGTCTCAAGCTTTTCACCAAACTAATAATAGACTCGTTATTAATAGCCTTAACGCTAGAGAGGTTGATGCTTCTGAGGTTCCAGAGGTTTTTGGCTATGAGGGCCAGAGTGAGGTTTGTGGCAGGCAGCATACGGAGGCTCAGGGACTTCAGATTTGGGCCCTCTTTACTACAGAGAACATTGAGCCCTCTCTGTGTCACCTCCTCATCACACCATGATAGATCCAAACTTTCAAGCTTAGAGAGGGCAAAAAGAGTAGTTTTATAGTTTTAGTATTTATTTTTTTTCTCTCTGAATAGTCCAATCAAATGAAAAAAAATGCAATTTCATAAAATAAATTATGAAATACAGAATGACTGAGTTAATTGTACAAAAAAATCATGCTATGTTAATTCTTTTTATTTTGTCAATTACTAATATCAAAGTCTAAAGGTCAAGAAAAAATGGCTATTTTAATATTTCACAACACTAAAAATAATGTGTAACTATGGTATGTTTTTCAGAAATATATTGAAACGTATGATATACATGTATCATGGTATTAATATCAATGCACCAAAGATACGCTTGGTTGGTCAAAACATGGTGCTTGAGTTTCTATTCTTTGTTTAAAAAGTAAAAATAGATTTTTTTCTTCTAAATTCTTGTATTGATAACTCACTGTAGCCATGGATTTAGCAGCCAGTTCTATGAGCACCACATCTGTAATATTACACTCGGCAAGGTTCAAATTCACAAGATTACCCGTCTTCATGAAAGGAACTACTGCAACATCATGGATAAAGGTGACACCTACAAAATACAACTTATGTGATAAAATACAAATGTAACTAGCTATCACATACATGTATGTAGCAACATAAGAAATTAGACAGATCATCAAAGACTGATTACTGCATGTGTGACAGATTTTAGTCTTTAGCAACAGATAGCTCAGTCCCTGGTTAGAGGGCTTTTCAGCAGGTACAGTGGTCCCGATTTCAAATTCAAGTCTGGACACACTTTTTCCTAGCCTACTGCATTTTTTTTTTTTTTTTGCCATGACTGCAGACTGAGGCAATACAAAGATTGGATATCAGGCATTCAGCATCTAAAACTTTAAGCTGGAAAACTGTTCATAAAAATTATATACTACACATACATACCTTGTAGGTTAACTTTTCTGAGTTGTTTACAGTCTGTACCTAATTTCATCACAGCTTTTGTCGTTAACCTTTGGCATTCCAACAAGCAAATCTCCCTAAGGTCGCTCCAGTTGTTTGATATGGCATCCAAACAGCTATCATCAAACTTTGACCAGGATATCCCGAACCTCTGAATATCTCTATTCTCTAACGCAAAAAACAAAAACAAAATTTTGCTAAATTCCAAGTTCTTGCTTTGAACATTCTGAAATGCCCCCACTTCCACCGATATCAGACTTGGTTTGTAAATTTGCAAAATTTCAAATTTTTGATCCGTTTCAAGTGTACTGTTATCACTCTCACAACTTCTATCATCATTTACTGATTCTTTAGTTCCTATTTTCTCCAATACATTGCTGCATAAGGTATTTTCTGTTTTGTCTCCTGTCCCAGTAGACACTGTCTCTGATTCTGCATTTTTGGAACATAATTGGTGATCACCCTCATCATTCTTTATTTCCTCACAATTCATTCCACTCTGCACGATTCCACTTTGGTTCACTGTGCAAGGTGAAGGAGAAAATTCATTACTGGGCACAGCAATAGAGATATCCTCCGATGAACAGCCTTCTTTCCCGTCAACAATTGATTCATGTAAATTTGATTCTGTTTGTTTACAAGCACCACATGAATTTTCATTTTCAGCAAAGTTTTGGCAGCTAGTAAAGTCATTCACCACATCTGACATACATGTATCTGTACCATCTTTGTCCTTTTCACATGATTTCTTCTCTTCAATTTCCCTTTCCTCAATACACAGAGAAAGTCTAGATACATCATCCACTAGATTTGAAGTCCTACCATTTCTATCTTTCTCAGATTTACTGATGAAGTCTAAATTTGAACATGAAAGATTTGATTCCTTGTTTTCTTCTCCTCCTACAATCCCACCAACTTCTCCATTTTCATTGATACACGTACCTGTCTTTCTGTCGTAGTTACACTGTGTCAAAGCTGTCCTCTTTATTTTGCAAGAATCATCTTTATCTTGCAAAGCACCACCTACATGTATTTCCTGTAAGTCTTGATTAATAATTTTTATATCACAGTCTTGTTCATTCATATCAACTGTTTTAGAAACCAATTCACTACACTGACACACAGTTTCTGACCGAATACATGTACTATAAATATTTGAATCAGCACCTTCTGCCCTGTTCTCTTCAAATTCAGCCCCATAATCTTCTCTTTTCTCCCCTTCTGTGACATGCATGTCATCTCCAATGTCATCTTCATGGTCAAACTCAGCATCAGCACTTTGAAATTCAGTTTTTGGTGCCGTGACCTGGATGTGCTCTTCACTGTCCTTTACTTTAAGATCTGTATTTCCAGCGTTAGAATGCTGCTGAGACATACATGTAACTGTGCTACTGACTTCCACTTCCATGGAATTATTAAGGAAATGGCAAACTTCCTCCATGTTTTCTTCCAATAATAACGTAGTTGGTATCTCATAGCCACAAAGACAAAAGAGGGATAGACATGTAACCTGTAACATATTTATATAATGTCAAGCAATACTACATGTATATGTAGAGTATAACTCACGATCTCCTCTTTCAAGATTTTAATCATTTTTTCAATCATAAAAACACCGTAAATGAATGTATTGCAAGTTTGTTATCTTTTAAAATTCTGACATTTAGGCCAAGAAAAATTAAAATTTTGTTGACGGGCACCGCCACATTACCTCAAAACCCGCCGCATTTACGATTTTTTTTCGCGTGTTTTACCATAATTTTAAAGTCGTCAATTGAACATCGTCGTGCTAATACAAATTGTTTGTTTACATATTCTTTACTTCACTAAATATATATATTGTAAAGCTGTAACTCAATACTTGTTTACAGTAAATAGTATTAGTTACCCGTGCTAGCGTATTCAATTGTTGTACGGTAATCGCGACCACGCGTATATTTCATATCATGGATGAGGTACCGTAACGTAAAATGATACAGGACTCTGTTGTAATAATATGCAAGCGCATTATATATGAGTTAAAATTAATTATTTAATTTATTAGAAATTTGAAAACGTTTCTGTTTAGAACTCACAGTTTACGTCAGATTGAATAGGGTAGAAGTGTAAACTGGATTTCCCAGTATACTATGGATTAGGGAAAACAATAAAGTAAGCTATGTAGAGCTTTTATATTACGTACGGCATTCGTAAATCTGCCAGGAACGCCAGTGACGGGATCGAGGGGAGGGGCAGAAATACTACGTGATCCTAATTTCATTACGAATAAACTGGTCAATAAAACCCTAAGCACATTGCAGAAAATTCAAAATTTTTGCGGGATAGAAATTCAAATTTGCAGACAACTTGCTCAAGTTCGACAGTGAAAAGGGATGATGAATGGATCAGGGTACCCTTGTGTAATCGTTGTTAAAATTCAAACTACATTGTCAGACATGTTTCTTTGCATTTTTCCTACTCTTTTGCCGACGCTAAGGGTCAAATTTTCGGTCCAAGCACTGAGCAAGAATTACGATTTTCACTCACTTACATTGTAGTTGCACTTAAAAGAAGTTGTTCACAAAATGTTAACGTCATTTGAAGTTTCAACCTTACACAGGGCAATGGTTAGAGATTGGTGATCCTTTTTAGCATAATTTAGATGTACAACATACATGTATTTAGTCTACATCTTCATACTGGTCTGTCATAGGACATCGTCTGTCATATGATACATATAATAAGTGTGACTTAATCAGAGAATATCTAGCAAACTTCAGATTTGGAAATGCAACTACTACGGTATATTACGGGAAGACACGTTGGGTTATCTTGTTAATCAATGCACTAAACATTACCACTTCATACTATATTTAAGTTTTAATGTATTTTCAGCATCAAAACACTTGAATTAGAAATTTGGTTAAAAGATAAATTACATTCATCAAATTTCACGTTTGCAAAAAAAAAACAAAAACAAAAACAAAAAAAGAAAATCCTGCCTCCCTCACTTTTTTTTCTCAAAAAGTGCCCGTCAAACTAAACATTAATTTTGTATGGCCTTACATGTAGCTTTATACCCTCATTATGTAAAGATAAACAGGAAAAACTTAAACTTTCAAAATTTTGTTATGCCTAGCAAAAACTACTAAAAAGTAGGGTTTTAGAAAAAAATCTTTGTTTTCTTCGTGCCATTTTTTAAATATCTATTCCATAAATATGTCACTCTGGAGTCATAATTAAGTATATACTGACCAATGGGCAGGATATGTTGACATGTCGGAGACTTTTGCCTGTCAGCCTGACAAGATCCTGGATGGACAGATCTGTGATAGCATGGCAGTAGGATACATCAATACTGACCAAAGAGCATTCAATATTGGATCGCTGATCAGTCATCTACAAAGAAAACAATTAAGTTCTCAAACTTTGGATTTTGTTCTTAAGGCAGATAATCACATTCATATTTGGTGAGTTGTACTGTTACATGGTAAAGATTATATTTTATAAACAAAGAATTTGAAAAGATGTATTTTAGACTCAAAATTCAAAATTTTATACAACGTTTAAGAAGCACTATGCCCTAACTGATATTTATTTTTCTAGTTGTAGGTAAATTCATACAAGTATATCACAATCAACAGCAGTTCAAGGTCACATTAGGTCAATCCTTGTCACCAATAAGATCAAGTCATATCACCATTCAAAAGTTTAAAAAATTCAATGTTGGACAGACTAATAGACGGCCGTGACAAACAGACCATGACCACATAGCCATTTTAGAGTACAAGGCATAAAAATACCTTTTGATTGGAGTCTTTATTCCCTGTTGATTCATGAGACAAATCAAACACTTTCTCTGTGATGTCCTGACACTCCGAGATGTTCAGATGTTGGATACAACTCATGTTTCTTAAAATACTCTGAAAAATATAGATAGAACTCAAAAACTGTATGTATAATGTGTGAGTGAAAGTTGTCTTTATGTCTCTATCTTTTTATATACATGTATACATGTGTTTGTCTTGTTTTCTAAAATACAATATATTTTCTCATACCCGCATAAATTAAGTTTTACAGATAAGGCCAATGAGATACAGCTATGTGAGCGACATCTGTATCACATATCATGTGACAGCTGTATCTCATATCAGGTGACGCTTTTTTTTAATAACTGCGATATTGTGACGTCATGATTTCAGCCCACAAAACAAACAAGCTAGCAACGATGTGGCAATAAAACATTGAATTTAAGATCGTTTTTCAATTTATTCTAGCATTATATATTGAATAGCCTAATATTCCAAGTTTATTCCTATAAAATAAACCATGTACATGTATTTTGATTCATTGAGACAAATTTTCGCGGTACGAGAATGACTGCAACAGTAGCAAAGGTTAATACACAGCGAATGATTCTATGTATACAGTATTTAATTTTACAACTTGAAAGTTGTAGTCATGGTATCCTATTGTACCAACTTTTCAGCAGCTTGTCTTGATTGGATGATTTTAATTTAACTGGATTTAATTATACATTGCATGTTTTTTTCTAATAGAATTCCATACTTATTACTTTACAATGTATAACCTGTGTTATTATTGTGAAAGTTGGGAAGGTAATAACGCCAGCGAGATTACCTTCACGTAGAGAAGATGTACGTGTATGCATACAAATTAAAATGCCAAATTCATGACTAAGTGAGCATATAATTTGCCGGTTTTATCCTGTATTCAATAACATTAAGAGAATTAACATTATAAACATGAATGTTTTTTGACAATCATCTTTAATCATGTACATGTATTTGTTTGTATATATTAACCAGTTTAGAAATATTCAAATTATACAATCAAGTACATGTATTTTTTAAATTAGCTTAATTGTCAAACACTATGTACATGTACATGTAGCTTCACTTTTTTTTTATCAAATTGTGCATTTGAATCATAAATACAATTTTTGAATAAATAATTATGTGAATACCTTCACAACTTCATCATTGACAAAATGGGACTTTTCCAAGGACAGATGTGTAATGAGAACCTGTGACAAGCCAAGTAACTGGAAAGTCTGAGGAAGCACCAATATACCACAACCACTTATATCTAACTTCTGTAGGTGGGGACACCTGAAAAAAACACAAAAGAGTGTTTATGAAACAAAACACAATCACAGTGTTAAACAAAATTATCCCCCAGAAGTTATGTGTAATGCATCATGCACCTACCCTTTTTGGTACAAAATTTCTCATCAATGCAATAACAATCAGATTAAAACCTGTAACATACATGTTTATAAATGAATATGCATTTTCCAAAATTTCAGACCATTTTGAATAGAAATAGATTTCTCAATAAAATTCTTAGTAATTGTTATACAGGAACAGCTATTTTAGCCTGAAAATGACCTTGACCTTGATGAATGACCTGACATATCCTTTGTCCTGAAGGGGCTATCCTAATAAACAATTGTGGAAATTCTCATAAGCAGCCTGTATATAAACATTGTATACATTCATCATATTCACCTGAAGTTATATTCTTATTTTTTTTTTTTTTATGACAAAATTTCAAAGAGACTGATCCTGTTATATATTACCTTCTTAAGATCTCTGCAGTCTTCAAGGGAGTTAGTTTTGTACATTTTGATAAACACAATTCTTTAGTGTGATCTGGAACAAGACAGGACAAGATTTCACTGGTCAGCCTGTCTGGAAAGAATTCAACAATCCTTTGTAAAATCTCTCTGCTAACAGCACTGAAAAACAACCAGAAATAACATATATTACGTGTACAACGGGGTATACATATTTCTTGGGTAAACTGGTAAATATACTAAAAATCTTTACATGATTTTTTAAATATAATATAACTTTTTCTTGATCTTACATTATAACTCAGGCAAAATACTGGTAATACATGTATGATTATGAGATACAATGTAACTCAAGCATAATACTAAAATTGGTATCATTTCTTAAAATGCAAAAGTTTATGGGGAATACATATACTTAAAACAATTTCAATTGCTCTGAATGGATTTGATCATGACTGCTTGTTGACAAAAAAAATTCAGTCGATTCAAATAATAGTGCTTCTTTTTCTTCCTTTTTTTATTTGGATTTAAAGATTTTAAAAAAATATACAAACGTATAGCAGCCAGTGGCCAGGTATTGTAACATTTTCTGTGAATGCAGCGGCCCTCCATCATCTGTTAGCTCCAGTAAAGTGTTGACACAGGACAGCTGAGCACAGAACTTGAAAGATGGGACAACCATTGTGTATAGCGTCATCACTTGGAGGTATACAGCCTAATGTTCGCATCCTCCTTAGTTTAATGCCAAAAAAAAAATATACAGAAAATGTTACATTTGAAAGTATATGTCAATTCTAATTGCCTAATTGCGGGTCATCATTTTACAATATTGACCAATCCATTGTTGACTAATCATGCAAATGGAAAAGGATAATTTCTTTTACATAATCTGATAATTAATGTACGTAATTCAACTTAACAATCACTGTTACAGTCACAGTAAACTAATGTTTACCACTCGAAAAATACTACTGGTGAGAATTTGGAAGTAAGTTATTAAACTGTTATTCATTGCCTCAAAGGATTGTTCTTGTAGAACGCATACATGTCAACCCTCCCTATGCAGCAGTCTCCCGCATTTTCACCAAAATTTTCTAAAACTCCAGCATTGATGAAACCTCCTGCACTGGGTAGCCAAAACTCCCACATTCAAAGGAACAAATCCAGTCTGGCCGGTCATATATAAGAACATGGCCGGTGGATCTAGATTTTCTTTTCCGGGAAGGAGAACCCAGCCTATGGAAAAAAATTGCTCGACTACATAACAGAAAAATAAGGAGTTGTTGAAAAAAATCACAGGAAAGGGGGGTCCTGATCTCCTCTTGCCGCCCCGACTCTATAGATCTGCCCTTGAGGAAGTTAATTCCATCCGATCCATCTCCCTTCTATTGAAGTTCTAGTATCAGAAGTTATGAACATGCTGTTATATTTTGTTCAGTGAAATGACTTTTCATTATACAAATACCTGTAGTGTATATTTCTTTATGTTTGTGGTCAACAGACTTCCGTGTTGCTAAATAGAAGAAATAAAAAATGGTTCTGACAGATTTTATAAAATTTTCAATTAATGAACTTTGTAGGAAATTAAAAGGTTATAATTTGAGAAATTTATATTGAGGTACTGGTAAGTTTATACTAACCTACGAAGTTTACACGACTCTATATAACCCGGTAGTAAATAGAACTCCGTCTTTCAATTACTTTATATTGACCATGTCAGTCACTATGAATGCAATACATACATGTATTCCTTTTGAACATTATCAAAATCAATAAAAGGAACACTTGTTGTGATATTTCAGCATAATTTATTCGTATGGCACTAAAATAAAACACCGGTCGAAATTACCACATGTTGGTCGAAATTGACCACTATCCACTTTTTACGAATTTTCAATGAAAATTGCTATGTTATCGGACTTTTCAAACCTGTACAATTGAAAATATTAAAATTTTGAACTGTGACTAATTGAAAACATCTTTTGTAAAAACATCTGGCTGAAGGAAAAACAATAATCGGGGTCGAAAAAGTCAACCTGACAGATGTGGTCGGACCAGTTTACCCTAAATGAAATATACATGTGTAATGGTGATGCTGCAATCGAATTCAATTATGAAACTCCATAGGAAGTATCTCATCTTTATTTCATCAATGTACATTTGATCAGAACATATTCAAACTGTAAAACAAGTTTGTACATTTCTAGAATGAGAAAAGAAAATCATAATAATTATAATTTATAAGGATCTTCTTCATATTCTAGCATAACCCATGTTGCAACGAATCTTTCAGATGGACATCTCTCCCTGAAAAAGTTGAATAATTGCAATTAGATATTGTAAAGTTCGTTTCACATACTATAATGCGTTTAAGATGAAAGATTTTTTTGTCAAAGAAGGTGCCATACAAAGTCGGCGAATCAAACATACTTAATGATTGAAGCATAATGATTCATAAAAAAAAAAAAAACAAATAAATAAAAAAATAAATAAGTAAATAAAAAATAAAAATGAAAATAGATAAATAAATGAAAAAAAAAAAAAATAAACAAAATGAAAATAATAAGATATAGAAATAGATATATAACAAAATACATAAAAATGAATAATATTCAAAGTGGACAAAAATGAACACATCCCCCCCTTTTTTTTTATTCCTTTTGTTGTTTCAAACGTGAATATTCTAGTTTGAAAAAAAAAACAAGAACATTAGTCCTATGCACAGGCACAGGAATGAAATAGATGAAAAACGATATGACGAGCGGATCTAAAAATAGAATGTGTGTATCAAATATTAATCTGTCCTAAGTCATTCAAAATGCAATTTACACAGATGAAACTTAGATAGTATATGTAATTCGGTCCACTTTACCATCCTGATGGTGTTTTTGAATGATATATGGGTGTTTTCTGTACATTTATTGGTGTTTTCTACAAAAAAGATGAAATATCTATAGAAAATACACAGAGACCGGCAACAAAGCTTATCAGAGATATAAACCATCTAAGTTACTCTGAAAGACTAATATCATTAGGACTTCCATTTCTGGAATACAGAAAAATAAGAGCAGATATGGTCCAAACCTACAAATACATCAAGGGATTAGATAAGAGTTACTAGAGATTATATGAAATAAATGAAGATACAAGGACAATTAAGGAGTAATGGCCTAAAATTGAAGAAAAAACATTGTCGCTTAGAACTCAGGAGAAATAGCTTCACCAACAGTAGACTAAATTATCCAGTCTCTCCGCTGCCGCTAATAGAGACTGAACCCCACTATGATTGTTACAGAACGAAGTCAGACCAAACTGTTGCCCAACGATTTTTCCATATTACGGACCTTTAATATTAATTTTCTGGCAGGTGACTCTTAGTAAACATTAAACTAACTATCTCTACCGACCTCGTGTTTTTTTCTCTCTTCGTTATTGCATTTTTGCCGATTTTTAACTCCCTACCAAACCAAACAAGCAAGGCAATAGTTCGGAAATTCGACCAATCAGAACGAAGGATAAAGAAAGTTGATCACGTGATATTTTTAACCTTCGTTCTGATTGGTCGAGAGACTGGGTAATTTAGTCTACACCAACAGAATAGTTAACACATGGAACAGTTTGCCCAATGAAGTTGTCGATGCCAAAACACTAAATCAGTTCAAAAACAAACTCAATACCCATTGGAAAAGACAGGATATCAAATTCCAGCAGAATTGTCTCATGCCATACGCTGATCACCATGGATTTAGCCAAAACACCAGAATGGATCTAACGAGTCATTCGACTAGTTGACAGATCTCGTAGGAAGGTAACAAGGTAAAAGGCGGTCCATAGAATTGCAGAAAACACCGAAAACACCTCGTATTTACAGAAAACACCAATAAATGTACAGAAAACACCCATATATCATTCAAAAACACCATCAGGATGGTAAAGTGGACCAAATTACATATACTATCTAAGTTTCATCTGTGTAAATTGCATTTTGAATGACTTAGGACAGATTAATATTTGATACACACATTCTATTTTTAGATCCGCTCGTCATATCGTTTTTCATCTATTTCATTCCTGTGCCTGTGCATAGGACTAATGTTCTTGTTTTTTTTCAAACTAGAATATTCACGTTTGAAACAACAAAAGGAATAAAAAAAAAGGGGGGGATGTGTTCATTTTTGTCCACTTTGAATATTATTCGTTTTTATGTATTTTGTTATATATCTATTTCTATATCTTATTATTTTCATTTTGTTTATTTTTTTTTTTTTCATTTATTTATCTATTTTCATTTTTATTTTTTATTTACTTATTTATTTTTTTATTTATTTGTTTTTTTTTTTTTTATGAATCATTATGCTTCAATCATTAAGTATGTTTGATTCGCCGACTTTGTATGGCACCTTCTTTGACAAAAAAATCTTTCATCTTAAACGCATTATAGTATGTGAAACGAACTTTACAATATCTAATTGCAATTATTCAACTTTTTCAGGGAGAGATGTCCATCTGAAAGATTCGTTGCAACATGGGTTATGCCAGAATATGAAGAAGATCCTTATAAATTATAATTATTATGATTTTCTTTTCTCATTCTAGAAATGTACAAACTTGTTTTACAGTTTGAATATGTTCTGATCAAATGTACATTGATGAAATAAAGATGAGATACTTCCTATGGAGTTTCATAATTGAATTCGATTGCAGCATCACCATTACACATGTATATTTCATTTAGGGTAAACTGGTCCGACCACATCTGTCAGGTTGACTTTTTCGACCCCGATTATTGTTTTTCCTTCAGCCAGATGTTTTTACAAAAGATGTTTTCAATTAGTCACAGTTCAAAATTTTAATATTTTCAATTGTACAGGTTTGAAAAGTCCGATAACATAGCAATTTTCATTGAAAATTCGTAAAAAGTGGATAGTGGTCAATTTCGACCAACATGTGGTAATTTCGACCGGTGTTTTATTTTAGTGCCATACGAATAAATTATGCTGAAATATCACAACAAGTGTTCCTTTTATTGATTTTGATAATGTTCAAAAGGAATACATGTATGTATTGCATTCATAGTGACTGACATGGTCAATATAAAGTAATTGAAAGACGGAGTTCTATTTACTACCGGGTTATATAGAGTCGTGTAAACTTCGTAGGTTAGTATAAACTTACCAGTACCTCAATATAAATTTCTCAAATTATAACCTTTTAATTTCCTACAAAGTTCATTAATTGAAAATTTTATAAAATCTGTCAGAACCATTTTTTATTTCTTCTATTTAGCAACACGGAAGTCTGTTGACCACAAACATAAAGAAATATACACTACAGGTATTTGTATAATGAAAAGTCATTTCACTGAACAAAATATAACAGCATGTTCATAACTTCTGATACTAGAACTTCAATAGAAGGGAGATGGATCGGATGGAAACTTCCTCAAGGGCAGATCTATAGAGTCGGGGCGGCAAGAGGAGATCAGGACCCCCCTTTCCTGTGATTTTTTTCAACAACTCCTTATTTTTCTGTTATGTAGTCGAGCAATTTTTTTCCATAGGCTGGGTTCTCCTTCCCGGAAAAGAAAATCTAGATCCACCGGCCATGTTCTTATATATAGTATTTTTCAGTTTCCACATACGTTTTTCCTAAGTGGTGGAAATTGACCTGGTGGTCGAAATTGAAACAGTAAAGCAGTTGCAACTACGTAAAAGAAAGGAGGGGATCTCCAACAATACCCAGTCGCAGCACCAACAGCAACCTCCCAAAACACTCACTGTTATGTTATGGATTTTGATGATCACAGGCTGCTGATGCTTATCTATTAAAATAAAAATAGCAATCCAAGGAATGCTTGTGTCGCCTGCGAAGCGGTTTGATTATTATTCTAGAAAGTGGATCAAAATTCTTGAAAAGTTGGTCTAGGTCAAATATCTAGATCAAGGTCAAAAGGTCAAATTTTATGGTCTGTGTAGAAAGGTCTTGTCACAAGGAATAGACATGTAAAATACTAAAGCCCTATCACTTACCAATCAAAAGATATATCCATTCTTAATTTTTTTGAAAAGTAGGTCAAATATGTAGGTCAAGGTCAAAAGGTAAAAAATAATGGTATGTGTAGAATGGCATTGTTACAAGGAAAATACATATGAAATATCAAAGCCCTATCACCTACCAATCAAAAGATATAGCTAATATTACTTTTCTTGAAAAGTAGGTCAAATATCTAGATCAAGGTCAAAAGGTCAAATTTAATGGTCTGTGTAGAAAGGTCTTTTCAGAAGGAATACACATGTGAAATATCGAAGCCCTATCACTTACCAATCAAAAGATATAGCGAATCTTATCTTTTTTCAAAAGTAGGTCAAATATCTAGGTCAAGGTCACAAGGTCAAAAATTATGGTATGTGTAGAAAGGTCTTGCCACAAGGATTGCACATGTGAAATATCAAAGCCCTATCACCTACCAATCAAAAGATATATCCATTCATAATTTTTTTGAAAAGTAGGTCAAATATGTAGGTCAAGGTCACTAGGTCAAAAATTATGGTATGTGTAGCAAGGTCTTGTCACAAGGAATACACATGTGAAATATCAAAGCCCTATCACTTACCAATCAAAAGTTATGGGCTGTGACACCCAAAGTGTGACAGACAGACAGACAGACGGACGGACAGACGGACAACGGACAAAGTGATCCCTAAGTGTCGCTATGCTTCGCAGGCGACACAAAAACCAACCTTTAGTTGTTTTTTTTGTTATACATACAAGGAAAAAATTCGTTCCCTGTATGTATGATAAAAAGAATATACACTGTAGGTTGGTTTTTATTTTTTAATAGATAAACATCGGAAGCCTGTGGATCAGATTATTCGATGCCATTATTAACCAATCTCGTAGTTACGGGAAAAGTTTCTCGTAGTTACAGTTACGAGAAAAATTCTCGTAGTTACGAGAAAAAATTCTCGACGATACAAGAAACAAATCTTGCAGTTACATGGAATATTTTATTTGGAAACTTGTTAATAATGGCATCGAATAATCTGATCCACAGGCTGCCCCTAAAGAAGACCGAGTAATAAAACAACTCTCCCTCATTCTCTGTTACTGTTGACCAGTGGATAAGAAGATATTGCACATAAAAAAAGAAGTGTAAGATAATTGAAATGTTATTTATAATACTGTATAACTGAAATATAACTGATATCAGCAAACCTTTAATTTGACACTTCTTACTTTCATATTCGAAATATCTGTTTGATCCCGACGTTCGTATTTTTTTTTTTACTTTAGAAATCTGAGGTATCATCGCTTAGTCACAAACCCTTTTCTCAATACAAACCCTTTCTTCTAGGTTCTAAATGTCAATATTAAAGTTTTTAATATAGATCTTTGTTAGGAATGTTCGGACTGTCACTTTGGTAGGAATGTTCGGACTTTGTTAGGACTCTGTTCGGACTTTGTTAGGAATGTTCGGACTTTGTTAGGAATGTTCGGACTTTGTTATGACTGTTCGGACTTTGTTACTGTAGGAATGTTCGGACTGTCACTTTGTTAGGAATGTTCGGACTGTCACTTTGTTAGGAATGTTCGGACTTTGTTAGAATTGTTCGGATTTTGTTAGGAATGCTCGGATTTTGTTAGGATTCTGTTCGGACTTTGTTAGGAATGTTCGGACTTTGTTAGGATTGGTCAATATGAAGTTAGGATTTGGGTTCGCATTTGTTCGGAATGTTCCGATTTTGTTAGGACTCTGTTAGGATTAGTCAATATAAAGTTAGAATTTGGGTTCGCATTTGTTCGGACCTTATTAGGACTCTGTTCGGACCTTAATTGTTAGGAATGTTTTCGGATTGGTCAATATGAAGTTAGGATTTGGGTTCGCATTTGTTCGGACTTTGTTAGGACTCTGTTCGGACTTTGTTAGGAATGTTCTGACTTTGATAGGAATGTTCGGACTTTGTTAGGAATGTTCTGACTTTGATAGGAATGTTCGGACTTTGTTAGGAATGTTCTGACTTTGATAGGAATGTTCGGACTTTGTTAGGATTCTGTTCGGATTTTGTTAGGAATGTTCGGACTTTCTTAGGAATGTTCGGACTTTGTTATGACTGTTCGGACTTTGTTAGGAATGTTCGGACTGTCACTTTGTTAGGAATGTTCGGACTTTGTTAGTAATGTTCGGACTTTGTTAGGAATGCTCGGATTTTGTTAGGATTCTGTTCGGACTTTGTTAGGAATTAATGTTCGGACTTTGTTAGGATTGGTCAATATGAAGTTAGGATTTGGGTTCGCATTTGTTCGGACTTTGTTAGGAATGTTCCGATTTTGTTAGGACTCTGTTAGGATTAGTCAATACAGTGGCGGATCCAGAGTGGCAAGCGGGGGGGTTTTGTATCGACCCAAAGGGTCGATTCGAGGCACGAAGTGCCGAGCGGGGGAGGGTACGGGAGGGGGTTGCCCCCTCCTGTAGGTGGGGGTCCGGGGGGCCTCCCCCGGAAAATTTTTTAAAAAATGGAATAAAATGGTGCATTCTGGAGCACATTTTCTCCTTACCTTCTCGAATATTCAGACCATTTTTTCCACTCAATATATGTGGTTAATAAAGATTTCTAAATAAAATAATTTCTCCTTTACTGCTAGCAGGGGCGTAGCCAGGGCGTTCTCGATGTGCACGTCTATAAAGAAGGGTTGGACCAAGAACTTCAGCTGTCCGGGGATACAGACACTTTTTGGGGGATGACTTGCGAGGCCCGAAGGGTCAAGTGGGGACAGTATGGAAATATGTTACCCGTCCCCTTGAAGGGGGTCCCCGTGAAAATTTTGAAAAAAAATGAAGCAAATTGCTGACCTCTGGAGCTGAATTTAGATGGGATAACGCATATGATTCGATGTCAGCAGGCGATGAACCGTATCTAAGACGAATAAAACTTGAGATGTGAACATGACATTCCCTAAATACTTATATATGTACGTCCACATAAAGTCTTTCCAATCGACCGCTCGCACTTTGTTAGCGATCGTTGTATCATGCGCGGATACAGCATTTTTGGTCAGAGGGGGTCCAAAATTTAAGGAAGTCTACCTATCATGTAGGTACATATATATCGATGCACATGATGGGAAGGTGGCAATTTTGTTAGCTTTCCTTTCACGTTTATTTTCATGAAGAATTGGCGAGCGTAGCGAGCCAGAATTTTTTTTAGATATGAAATATTAATTTGTCTTGATTCGATCGAAATGATTATTTATAACATTGAATATTTCACTCCTTATATTGGCGAGAAGAGCGAATTTCATGAGAATAAATAGATAAGAGATGTGTCATTTTCCGAATAATCAGACATCTTAAAATGACAAGACCTTGAAAAAGATGAAAGAGGTTTTACTATGAAGTAAGGGACTGTTCAAAATATGAGTTCCTGAGACCCAAGACAATTATATAAAATTACTTAGTATGAACGATTGATAATAATTAAGGAATTTTGCAGAAAATTTTGTATTTGTAAATGGCGAGCGAAGAGAGCCGAAATTTTAGGTTTCAAAGCCCTTTCATGCATTTTAGACCCATTTCAATTAGAAATGGGCCAAAGCTGGACCCCACCTCCGAAAATCTTAGGGGGGGGTCCAGACCCCCGGTCCCCCCTCTAGATCCGCGCATGGTTGTATTGAGTTCTAATGAAACACGAGAAAATTACGAAAAATGCATTCAAATCGGTGGTTTCTGGAGTGTCTTTGATCTATTTCTGAACAGTAGTTTGCTTTAAATACTATTTCAAAAGACCCTCCCCTTCTTTTTGGCAATGGGGGGGGGGGGGGGGCGCTCTCCTTTTTTTCGCGAGACGATGTGGACGTTTTTGCGTACAAATGTACGACTGGCTTCGCCCCTGGCTTGTTGATGTGCCCTTTCTGTAACATGTACTTAGAATATTGGTACGATATCGAGTAAAAAATGTTGAGTATCATATGGGTTTTGGCTTTGAAAAACTGAATGCTAAATTATAGGCCCCCGGAGCATATTCAAGCTATATACAATGTTAAACATTTGCCCATTTTTCCGGTTATTTCAAAGTATGTTTTTAACAAAATTTGTAGATGACAAAAATACTCAAACCGGGTATTTGAGGACAGAAACGTGTAGGTTTCGATCCCCGTACCATTTACATTGATTGTTTGACACACGTACATGTTTTGCAAATTATTTGAACATGTTCATTTTATAGTATTTGTTAACGTTAATTAGGTCTTCCGACTTCCGTCGGAAGACCTATTGTTTTCGTAACCGTGGAAAATTGGATCAGCGATTTCTCAAGAACCCTGTAAGCTAGGACAATGAAAGTTCTCCAACGTTACGTTTGGAGTAAAAGCTAGATTGGTCTTTTTTATTTTTGGTCTCTGTTATATTTTTATCATGTTTTTTAGTAGATTCAAATATTTGACGGGAGCGTCGAATTACTCAAAAGGACCGAAAATTTCATGTTTTGCTATTTGTAAGCTTAAATATCTCGTATTTTGCTATCTACAATTTCCATTCTTTTTGAAAGTCGACAGCCATGCAAGATATGAAATGCTAGATGCACACTGTAACGATTTATTACGATGACGTCCTTCACCGTCCTTCATATTTCCAAATTCAGAAGTTCATAGGAGGAAGACACTTTTTTGCTTATAATAGTAAACAAAAATTAAGCTTATGAAGTTTCCTAAAAATTTCAATATTATTATTTTTTATCCATATATCTGTCTTATTTAGTCTTTCTGATTTTTCCTATCTCTTACTGTTGAAAAGATATGAGCTTCGAAATTTTGAGTTGGGTATTTCGATACACCTTCACGCCAACAGATCGGGCGCACACTAAAATTGGTAGTCCGAGTCCGACTCGAGAAAAGCAGTGTTGAGATTTTCAAATTCCGATTTCACGGCAATGATGAATATGCATTTCATAAATACATTTCGATATACACAATTTGATTTTAAAACAGTTGATTAATTTAGAAGAGATCAGCTACAAACCAGAATTTACACACAAAAAGTGGTAGTTTGATTCCGATTTCTAACCTACAAACCTGTTTCTAAACTTCAATAACTATATTTTGAACATCAAGTTTAATTTCTAATTCTAGCAAACGTTCGAACATAATTTTCGGTTGGTTTATTTACAAATTGATGAACAATTTCTCCAACATTCTTCCCTCCCCTCGTTTTTCGAAAACAGTTCTGTTTATATTGAACGATGTCGCCATGATGGAAATTCAAAATAAACTTTGAAAAAAGGGAAAGGGGGGGGGGGGTCCAAATTTGAACCTGCACAGCGAGAACCTCATGGTATTTATATATATATATTGAACGTAACTTGTTATTACCATTTCTCTTCTCAAGAAAATTGGTTCTACAGCTACGAGCTCGCCTTTTTTATGGGGGAAGGGGGCAGGAAGAATTTGCAAAAAAAAAAAATTCCCGGCTCTGAAAAATGCTGAAAAAAATATTCCGGCCCAAAGGGCCGGCAATTTTTTTTTTCCGGACCATGCAAAAGTAAGGATACATTGCATGATATGGAAATTTTTGCTGGCCCTTTGTGCCAGACAATTTAAAGTCAAAAAATTAATTAATATAAATACAAACTGTTCACATAGCTGTATCTACCAGAGACCTAATACGCATAGGCACAAAAATCTAGAAAAGGTTCTATTTAAACATCATACAATCTGTCTGAAATTCGCTAATTGCAAAGAGACATCTGAAGGAACGGTTATTAACTCATACTTTGTAACAGCGGGGAGTTTAACTTACACAGACATTCACAACATTTGACAATTTGTTTAAATCCGGCCCGAAGAACCGGCGAAAATTTTTCTCAGACTCTGGTAATGGCTGAAAAAAATGGCCTGCTCAGAAAATTGCTGAAAAAATTTTACCGGCTGGCAATAGAGTTCCTGCCCTCCCCCCCCCCCCCCCCCCCCCAAATCAAGTGGTTGCTCACCAACAATTATCGGTTTGAAAATTTAATGTTACTGCTATTTGAAAACTTAAATATATAATATAAATACATGTAATGTGACGTCCTTCATATTTCCAAACCAAAAATTGTATAGGAGGAAGACACTCTTGTTGCAACCGCAACAAGAAACCTCTCTAGTTAATGTTAATTTTCGGGAATAAAATAAACAGAAAACCCCCTCTGCGACGTACATTACAAAAACTTCGCGATTGTCTGCACGAATCCACAAACGGTATCGAATCGATATGCGATAGAATGTATCAGAAAATTTTCGAAATTTTGTTTCAAAATAGTGAATTCTGGTGGACATTAAGCAATTTTTTTATTACTCAGTTTGCAGGGGTTTTTTTCCCGAGTGTTAATGTTACCAAAAAAAAAAAAAAAAAAAAAAAATTGGGAAACCGGGGGGGGTTTTCCCGAACCCCCCCAAACCCCCCTAAATCCGCCCTTGCAATATAAAGTTAGAATTTGGGTTCGCATTTGTTCGGACCTTATTAGGACTCTGTTCGGACCTTAATTGTTAGGAATGTTTTCGGATTGGTCAATATGAAGTTAGGATTTGGGTTCGCATTTGTTCGGACCTTGTAAGGACTCTGTTCGGATTTGCTGGAAATGTTCTAATTTTGTTACGAATGTTCGGACTTTGTTGGGAATGCTCGGACTTTGTTAGGAATGTTTGAGGATTGGTCAATATGAAGTTAGGATTTGGGTTCGCATTTGTTCGGACTTTGTTAGGACTCTGTTCGGACTTTGTTAGGAATGTTCTGACTTTGTTAGGACTCTGCTCGGACTTTGTTAGGAATGTTCTGACTTTGATAGGAATGTTCGGACTTTGTTAGGAATGTTCTGACTTTGATAGGAATGTTCGGACTTTGTTAGGATTCTGTTCGGATTTTGTTGGGAATGTTTGACCTTTGTTAGGAATGTTCGGACCTTGTAAGGACTATGTTCGGACTTTGTTAGGAACGTTTTCGGATTGGTCAATATGAAGCTTGGATTTGGGTTCGCGCGTTTTGTTCGGACTTTGTTAGGACTCTCTTCGGATTTTGTTAGGAATGTACGTTCGACCTTTGTTAGGAATGTTCGGACCTTGTAAGGACTCTGTTCGGACTTTGTTAGGAATGTTTTCGGATTGGTCAATATGAAGTTAGGATTTGGGTTCGCATTTGTTCGGGGGTACCTGTAAAGTGCGAAACGAAACAAAAACGAAACGAAACGAAACGAAACAAATCGAAACGAAACGAAACAAATCGAAACGAAACGAAACAAATCGAAACGAAACGAAACAGATCGAAACGAAACGAAACAAAACGAAACGAAACAGATCGAATCGAAACGAAACAGATCGAAACGAAACGAAACAAAACATAAAACTTAAAGAAAATGAGAAAAAGAGGAAAAATCGCCGAAAACGAATATTTCAAGACAAGATCTTATTGAAGGGTCAAGGGGGTACCACTCTCCTCCTGCCGCCTCCCCCTCCCCGTGGGGGGAGGGGGTCTTGGGCGGTCAAGACAAATGTTTAAACTTTAAAGTGTAAATTGGTGCAATAGTGAAGTTATTTGGGTTATTTCCTTTTTTAAACCTTGAAAAAAAAGAAATAGACCTGTTTAGATGAAAAACTAAATCGAGCGAAGCGAGCCTGAAGTATTTGAAAAATGAATTGAAAATAGCGGCGAGCGAAGCGATCGGGAAATATTTTTAAGGTATACATAGATGAATTTCGTGGTTATTTTTAAAATTGAGATTATGTACATGAACGCATAAGAGCAAGATTATTTATATCAAAAGTAATTTCGTAATTTTTTTTGGTTACTGTTACCCTCCCAATCATCTGTCCCTCCTCTCGCCCCCTTTCCTCTCCTCCCGCCCCCTTCTTCCCTCCTCCCGCCCCCTTTCTCTCCCCTCCCTTTGTCCCTGTCCACCCCCTCATTATTGCCTTCAACCGTTAGTTCTTGTGGCTGAAGGAATTTTTTAAAGAATCAAAGTTGACGATTAAAATATAATATATATTATACGGTATATAGCACAATTGCATTTGAAAGGAGAGTATGGGATGAATAACCTCGTCATAGACGGAAAAAATATTATTTAGCAGGGAGGAGTCTAGCGCAGAGGAAACGGAACTGTTCCGTTAAGAATATTTGAAAATTTTATCAGAAAAATGAGAACAATGAGGGGGGGGGGGGCACATTTCGTTTGAAAAAGGATAATATTTTTTCCCCTGAAATGTGCCCCCATCCCGTTTTATGATCTCATTACGGTGTCATAGCGTGGTTTTCTATCCCCTCCCTTCTATTCCTCTTAAATACATGAATAGCATTTGACATTTACTTTTTTTAATTGTCAACTTTGACTCTTTCAAGAAACCCTCTCGGCACTAGTTACAAATGTAGAACTCTTGGATTAAGGCAATATTACATGCTGATCTTGTCTTGAAATAGTATTCGTTTTCGGCGATTTTTCCTCTTTTTCTTTAAGTTTTATGTTTTGTTTCGTTTCGTTTCGATCTGTTTCGTTTCGTTTCGATCTGTTTCGTTTCGTTTTGTTTCGATCTGTTTCGTTTCGTTTCGATTTGTTTCGTTTCGTTTCGATTTGTTTCGTTTCGTTTCGTTTCGTTTTTGTTTCGTTTCGCACTTTACAGGGACCCTTTGTTCGGACCTTGTTAGGACTCTGTTCGGATTTTGCTGGAAATGTTCTAATTTTGTTACGAATGTTCGGACTTTGTTGGGAATGCTCGGACTTTGTTAGGAATGTTTGAGGATTGGTCAATATGAAGATAGGATTTGGATTCGCATTTATTCACACATTGTAAGGACTATGTTCGGACTTCTAAAGCTGGAAATGTTCTGACTTTGTTAGGACTCTGCTCGGATTTTGTAAGGAATGTTCGAACTTTGTCAGAAATGTTCGGACTTTTATTGAATTGAAAGACGTTTTTAACATTTGATAGGAATGTTGACTTTGTTAGGACTCTCTCCGGATTTTGTTGGGAATGTTCTGACTTTGTTAGGACTCGGTGTTCAGATTTTGTTAGGAATATTCGGACTTTGTTAGGGAAGTTCCGATTGGTCAATGTCAATATAGGATTTGTGTTCGCATTTGTTCGGACCTTGTTAGGACTCCTGTTCGGATTTTATCAGGAATGAAAACTCGAATTTAATCAGATTGTTAGGAAATGGTTCGGAGATGTTCGGAATTCATTAAACAGGCCGATCGCTGGGTGGTGCGGCCACGACGACTGCGATAGCAGACTATTACAGTGAAGTCAGAACAAGAGGGTTAACATGAATCGATTTAAAGGTACAGTGATATCAACTGCACCTGATTTAAAGCGTACTCCAGAGCCTCCCAAGTGGTCTAGTGGTTAGGATTTCGCGCTCTCACCGCGACGGCCGGGGTTCGATTCCCCGCTTGGGAAGATGTTTTTCTTCCAAAAGATAAATTTAAGATTTTTTGCTGAATTATACTTAATTAACAAGTAGAAATCAGCAGAAGGAGCGATATATCTACATTATATGTACATTGACTTCAAATATACTGGTCAAATGGCTATTTATAATTATGAAATTCAAGTTGAGAAATGTACTGCAATTTTTCTATCAAACCTGAACTAAGAGTTCAAATAAATATGTAGAATTAAACAAAATCTAGGGCATTCAGTTTTATGTATACTTAATGTTTGTTAAATTGTATCTTTCCTGTGTCTTGATTCATTTTGTGTGGGTATTGTTTTTGTTGATGTGTTTATGTGATTATTGTTTGTTGCGATCGTATGTGTTCGTTGGCTATCCTTTCCAACTTCCCTCCAGAGTTTGCGAGTTGATAGACACAGGTACGCAATATTCAATGTTCTCTAGCTTTTATGATTTTCTTTCATGCAAAAATCAACCATATTTTTCTTTTGTTTTCTATATGCAAAGTTGTATATAAGGGAGACTTCTTTTCGACTCGTGATGATTTTTACTTCAAATGACAAAGAATGGCCTCATTTTTCTCCATCATGCTTTAAATGCATCAATTTAGCGTTCTTTCAGCTTATGTTTGTCTAGTATGTTGTCTTGTTTCTGTGATTTTCTCTACATCGACGATCACTTTTAGACGGTGACAGTTTTAGGGCGTCAGAACGACCTAGCGACGCAAATCATCTTTGTTTCTTCCATCCTTTTCTTCATTTATTTCAACATACCACAAGAACAAAAGATGTGCGTTATAAAAATTTGAAATATCAAAATGCGTCGCCGGTAGGATTCGAACCTACGCGGGAAGATCCCAATGGATTTCTAGTCCATCGCCTTAACCACTCAGCCACGACGACTGCGATAGCACAGGTTGCAGACACAATCCACCCCCTTAATTTCCCTCTTTTTTAACGATTTAAGGTCTAGAACTTCGACGTTCACAGCTAGACCAAGATGTCAGAGAAAATTCTATTTTCTCAAATTATTCAACTGTTCTTGGTTTCAAGACGTATATTCCGCAATACTGAAATAATTCATCTTTGCAAGCAACATAGCACGGTCACTATAAAGTGTGTTGGTCGTTCATGAAAAGCCAATTATTTTTATTTTTTTCTAGGTCGACCTTTTACTGGTAACATTCTGATTTGGCATTGTCACAGTCAGCACTGCCTGTGTCAGGCCCTCGGTACGCACGCACGATACAGTAGCAAACTCTAAATCACTATTAGACATGATCCACATACCTGTTTTTTTTTTTACAAAACACCGCAAACAACTCTACTTTTCACTTTTTTGACTCTCGTCGCTCTTCACTTGTCATTTTGCAGCCATTTTCCCTGCCCAAAACCTCTAGTGAAACAAGGACTCTGATTGGCTGAGCGGACATGAGGGTAAGTCTTCATCAAATCAGAGTCCTTGTTTCATTAGAGGTTTTGGGCAGGGACAATGGCTGCAAAATGACAAGTGAAGAGCGACGAGAGTCAAAAAAGTGAAAAGTAGTACGTACTCGTACGAAGCTGAATTCATTCAATCTTTGGTCTCTGGTGGGAAAAGGTACTTAGCTTCTGACTTCAACTTCACTTACAGATACATAGACGATGTGTTGTCCATCAATAATCCAAAATTCACGGATTACCTGAGCAGTATCTATCCTTCAGAGCTTGAAGTCAAAGAAACTACAGAGACAAATAATTCAGCATCCTATTTGGACATAATGTTGTCCTACGACACTGATGGTCACATGAACACCTCACTATATGACAAACGTGACGACTTCAATTTCAGCATTACAAACTTTTCTTTTCTGAGTAGCAACATCCCTTTATCGCCAGCTTATGGCGTGTTCATATCTCAGTTGATACGCTATGCCAGAGCAAGTACCAGATATACGGATTTTGTTCTGAGAGCTAGGCGTCTTTCAGATAAGCTTCGCAGTCAGGGATATGTTTGTGACCGACTAACATCGTCACTGAGGAAGTTCTGCGGTCGATATGGGGAACTCGTCATACACTATGATGTCCCACTCTCCAGAATGGTGGATGATATTCTGTCATAGACCATTTGAGCCATCCAACCAAAGATTGTACTCTATGTCTTCCGAAATGGAAGTAACCGGATGTGACAGTTCTACCGAATTGAAGCGGCGGGTGTTGCATGCAAGCAGGAGATGCTTACTTCCTGGGCACCTGGTCTCACTCCCATATCGGGAGTTCGCTTCTTTTCATGCGGTGGAGGTTTTTGTTTGTTTGCTTTGGTTCCTGTTTTATCCTGATTTTGTATGCCTTCGGTTTCTGATTTTCTGAATTATCGATTTTGTGCTGTATACAGGGATATGGTCATTATCCATATTTGTCATAGACCTATGTTAAACAGATCATAAAAATACACCCACATCCCTGAAGCATTCCTGACCATTTTATCGGACATTAGCATTTCCTTTAGATACAAATGATATGACCATCTACTGACTCTTTCCATGAAGTATTAGCGCACCTTCACGGGGAGAGTGCAGTAATCTCATTACCTAATCATGCTCATTATCAATGTCTTTACTATTGCATATATTTACCAATGTACGATGATTGAGATATATTTACCATTATCTGAAGAGGCTGTAAAAGCCGAAACACTTGTAATAATAAAATGTGGAATATAATGTCGCTTTTTGTGGTGCTTTATCATTTTTTCTATAATAGCATATATATAATTCAATAGCATCATTTCTAAACAACAAAAAAATCAGCATGGACCAGACATGCACGTTTCGGGTACTAAACCCTCCTCAGTGATTTTCAATCGAAACAGTGTGATATGGCCAAAGAGGGTGAAAATTATTATGTCCAAAAATGTACCGAAAGACGTAGCAGAATGGGTGGGATATGATGCTACAGGACCCAAGTTTAAGAAATTTCAAGAAGTTTGGTAACAGAAAATTTTGAATGAGTTGAAGAGACAGACGATCAACCGAAGTTGACCGAACTTGGCTACATGTGCCCTCGGGGACTCCTGGTACACCAGCATTGACAAAGTTAGACCGGTTTTTGAGGATCAAGGGAGGGGGGAGGGGTGCACCCAACCCATTGATACATCCCAGACTAGAATACAGTATCTAAAGAAATTCCTCATAGTCATCTGTTTCGATCTGATGACAATGGAACGACGTCATTATTTATTATACATATGTATTTATTGAAACCTTTTGAATTTCTGAATCGACACGATAATTATTTTCATTGGTATATTACAAACAATGATTTTTTTCATGATTCATACATATAATAATGTTACTTTTCAGTAATGTGAAGCGATCCCCGTCATACACATCTCATTGGTGATCGTGCAACATAGCTATTTTGGGGATCTTCTATTTATCGTCAGATGCAGAAGAAAAAGCGCAACTTCAGTATAATAGTATAATATAACATTTTAAGTTGGGAGCATATGCATGTAAAAATATGTCACAGTAATCCAATATTATACTTTCTTGTAAAATAAACATAATGAAAAACAAGCAAAAAACCTTATTGAAATGTACTGAAATACAAATACTCATTGCCTTAGAATTTCAAATAAGATATGCATAAAATGTTTAAGAAGCTAATTATCCTCGTCAGTTAGAGCATAATCTTCTATTTGAGGCCCCACACGACTAGTATAATTCATACGTTCGACCTCAATTTTAATATCTGGCATTTCCAGAAAAACTGAATGAAAAAGATCATCAAAAGTCGGTTCATATAAATTCAAAACCGATCTAAGTGTAATGTCATCCTCTTTATGCGAAATGAATTTCTTTTCCTCCTCACCCAAAAATGTAAGGTGTTCGTACGTTTTGATATTCTCACAAAGGACAAGAAGATTGGAGTCCATAGGATCCCCTAATACTCGTTTCATTCGAAAAAATAGTCTGTTTCTAAGATTGGCTGATATATCATATTTCGTTTTTCTTCGTAAAACATTGAATTTCGTCTCAAATATCCTCAAATGAAGTAATGAAGTAATATTCACTATCTTACGCCTCGTTTCCTCAATATTGACCATGTTACTCATATAACTCAACCTTACTATCTCATTATATAACAATGTTAATTTTTCGTAAAGTTTAATAAGGTCATCAGTTATTGAAGCAATTGATGCAATATCAAATGAGAGGCTATTGCTTATGTTCGTTGCACTTTTCTCCACATAATTGCACAGTTTCTTCGTAGTTTTGATAAAGGTGATTTCATCACTTGCTTCACACATCTGATTGAAATACCATGCAGATTTCTTGTCGAAAAAATGTGATAGAGCATCCATCAGAATAAAAAGTTCTGCATGCCTATCAGGTTTGATGATGTCCACATTGGAATCATTCAAATACTTCAAGGTGTCCTCATGCCCAAATATGTCCGCAAAAAAGTAAGCTGTGAAATTATGACGATTTCTACAATTGAGAATATCCTTACCGTATTTCGTTACTGCATATTCAATGATACTCTCCAACCCTTTTGCAGCTAAGATATGGATTGTACTTAACGCGTATGAATTTTCCAAACATTCATTTAATTTCAACCGTGCATATGCCATTTCCCTTATGTCAGGCTGTTGTAATAGGAGCTCCCCAACACTATCATAGCTTTTCAACTTCTTTATGTCATTTTTGTAAAATATTCTTTTTTCAATCCCTTCGTTATTCCAAACTTCCTGTTTAGCGGTGTAAAATGAGTTCTTAAAAAATTCTGTTCGTTCAAAACTAGGTGATTGAACGATGAGTAAAGATAATACATCAGCGCCCGTTCTTGTTGTAACGGACAGGGAAACCTTTTTCTCGAGAAGGAATTTGATAGCTCCCTGATGACCACCACTCACAGCTCTTTGTAAAAGATTATATCCTGATTTATCAAAACAATTTTCAACGTGAAGTGAAAGATAAGTTCTTATGGGAGATCCTCCATAGAAAGGCGAATGCACCCACAATTTGTTATTGTCATTGTGCATAACCTTATGTAGAATACTCTCCTCAAATCTGCGATTGCAGAAATCAAAAGATTTGTTAAAGAACAATGAAACCATAAATCCAGTTTTGTCATATTCAATAATATTTCGGAGAATCCACGGCATTATTTGTTCAACTGCAGCATGAAAGCGATCTTTAGTGTAAGATTTCATGATGACGATGCTATTAAGACTATTCTGCTTTATTGCGTGCTTGATATATTTCTGAAGTTTAGTCATACTAAAAATATCGTGATTCCAGTGAAAACGTTGAAATGTGTATAGAAGACATGTTTCATGAGGCGAAAGAATCAATGAATGGTTTACATTGCAATGCTTGTAAAACATTTCATCTAAAGGACAATCCCTGTGAAATCCAACTGTGTTGAAAAAGGGCAAAGAGTAAAATAGTAAATCCACAACAGAGTTATTTTTCTCATCCGTTTCCTGGAGCAAAACACTTTGATCTGTATCAAAATTGAGTAATTCGGACATGTAAAGGTCGAAGAAATGTACATGTCCGAAAATAGCAGCGTAATGCATGTAAGTTCTTTTATATTTATCCTTTAAATGTACGTGTAACTTGATATATTTTGATTTTAAGAAGTAAGTATGCATAAAACTGTTGTCTGTGATTTGATTTACATGTAGAGTGCTTAATCCTCTTGAAAACTGGTCCCCAACTAAGATAAATAGATTGTGCATAAACGATCTGTTAAGATTATCGGTTAATTCAAAACTCTCTTGTACAATACCCCTTTCTTCTAAAAGAAAGAGGATTATGTAACTACCACATGATGCCGCAGAATGGATTGGAGTTGAACCATTTAAGGTTTTGGCAGAAGCAGAAAAACCACGAAATATTAAAAAGCCTATAACATCTATGTGTTTATGGCACATCCCGTAATGTAACGGCGTTGCATTGATGCTATCTTTGCTGCTCATCAAATAGTTTGGTATTAAGTCAAGGATATCTCTTCTGCCGTATATAGCTGCAAGATGAGCTACGGAGGCATACAGGGGACATGTCTCCTCTTGATATTGTTGTATTTCAGTTTTGCTCATGTATAATTCGAACTTAGAGAAGATTTGTCCTCCTAAACACACGTCCGAAATATTAGCTCCAGCATCAAGAAGATGTTGAAAAATGACATCTTTTCCATGTTGAACCGCAGTCAGGATAGGAGTTCTTCCTCTTGAATCCCTGCAGTGAATAGCATTTTCAGTCTGATTTAAAAGAATATCCACGATTTCAGTGTTGCCCAATTGGACTGCTATTTCCAGAGACGACTGACAATACATTAGGCGAAAATCATCACTGTTTCTAAATTTAAAACTTATAAAGTCTTTGGTAATATCGTATTCTTTCAGCCAGTACATACTTCCATTACAGGGTAAGCATTCATCTTTAATCCCAAAAGATAAGATCAGTTTAAGAAGCTCAATATGGTTATTTTTAGCTGCATAATATAACGAATGTGCATCTGGAAATGATGGTCGTTTTCTTAGCAATAATCTGGCAACGTCAACATGACCAAATTCTACAGCGAGTTGAAAGGGGTTGAGACCAATAGAATTCTCAGAAAATAGAAGTTCTGGGGCATTCCTTAATAGAAATTGAACAACGTGTTTGTGCCCATGCTGTGCAGCAATATGCAAAGAATTATATCCCCAAAATGCATTCTGCTTGCAAAAATCAACATAATGTATGTTGAAAATTCCATCTGGTATTATTGGTGGCTCAAGTCGTCGGAATTTCAGGTTAGCTCCACATTGAAAAAGAGCACGCAATGTTTCCTTGTTGCCATAAGCAGACGCTAAAAATACGGCTGAGACGTTTGTTAAAGTGTGTACATCAACATGCCGACAACCGGTAACTCTCAACAAGAGTTTTGTTGCTGCGTAAGAATCTAATGACCTAGCTACTTTATGAAGGATATTCATCGACGCATTGTCACCTAAAGAAAAGTTATTACTTCTTATGAGAGATTTACCATGAGTTATGAATATGTCCTTTAATTTGTCAATTTTGCTTTCACTTATATGCTGCATAAGTTTGATGACGTTAGATTTAGTTTTCAAGAGAAAATGTGAAATACGTTTATGTCCATTCTGTTTAGATATAAAGAATTTGTTGAAATCTTCATCACTCAAGAGGAAATCAGATACAGCTTTATGGAAGAATGTAACCGTTCCGTTTTCGTTTGAGAAGAAGTATCCAAGCTTCCCATTAAAACATTCCTTAACCAATTTTCTGTTTGAATCGCCTATTTCAGCAATTTCCATCATAGTACCTAAGCTCAAAGGGTTGTATGAGGCTACAATAACCTCTAAAACCGGTCGAACAATTTCAAAAGATTGAAGAGTCTGTCCAAAAGCACGATCAAAATTCATCAAAAAGAGTTGCTGAAGAGACTGAGGGAATTCATCCACAAATGGCGAGGAGTTCAAGAGTTGAATTACGAATAAGAAATTGCCTTCACTTGCATCAATTATCTTTTGACGATTTGAATCTTCTACCTCAAAAACATTTTTTGATATTCGTTTTGCTTTTTGCATGATTCTACTTTCTAATTTTCTGTCCAGATATGCATCGATGTCTCTTCTGTTGCGTTCATCTGAAGAAAGAAGATTCAATCGTTTCAGCAACCGCAAAGACGATTCAAGTTTTTTATGTTTTCGTGACGTGATTAAAAGCTTTGCCACTCCACGAAGTTTTGCTATTTTTATTTCTAAAACGCTAACAATATTTGGGCGATCTGATTTAAGTTCCAAACATTCGTCGAGGCCGTCTATAGCAATGATAAGTTCCTCTTTTGAGTGCTGGAGTCTTGATGCAGGATATAGAAGAACTCTGTCGAAGCAGCCTAAAGGATCCTCAGAACACCGAAAAGATGTTATGTAATCCATTCCTAATCGATCTTCATGTAAAATATTTCCAAATTCAGGTATTCTATTTGCAATACCTGCCGCAATATTTTGTATGAAATATTCGGGTTTGAGTGTATCTAAAGCATCAAATCTACACATATGAAAAGATACCATATTCTTGCGAATCCAATACCCTGCTAACGATGATTCGGTTACGCAGCTCAAGTACGACATAATGGCCGATTTACCATATCCCATTTCTGCCGTAAGAAATACTCCGTATGTGGAATTTATCAAGGCAGTCTCGATCTCATTGTATAACCACGTCCTGCCAACGAGATCTGTTTTGTTTTCAATATACGGTCTAAAATTAATTTCGCTAGGCCAGGGGTGGGTGTATTCCATGTCAACGCAACCTACAATTATAAGATTAATGTTTTTCAATACGAAGATGAAAAAAATTGAAATACCGACTAATATACAGGTAAACATAATGATTTACGGTTATGATATTGTTCCTGGGTAGAGTGTTGTTTCTTAAGGACGCAGCACTAGAAAAGAGCACATATAAGGAAATCATTAAAAACTATTCAATTATTGAGTCTTTGCGGAGTACAGAGTTATTTTCGATTTGAGACGGTATCTGACGTAAAACCATTTAGACTTCATGAAATGAGTAAGGTAATGCTGATTCCGCTTTTTTATTTCCAAGAAATTAAGGACAATATCCATGGAATTTGATGAGGCAACAATACTTCTACGTCAGATAACTCTTATGATAGAAAATTCCGAATATAGTTATGCCTCTCAAATGTTCAAATCTTGCATTAGAGTATACATGTATGATTTGCGTTTTTCGGTGATATGATAACCAAGCTAGTACGTATCACGATTACATTTTTGACATATTTAACTAATATGTACATCAATATGTACATCGAGAAAATCACCGAATTTGACAAGTTTTCATGGAGCTGTTGCGACAGATGTTGCATGCAAACAAGAGAAGCTGACTCTCCTCGGGCACCTGGTCTCACTTCAGAATATTGTTTATTCCTAGGTTCGCAACGGTCTCAATGGAAATTCTTAAGATTTTGCGTTACCTTCTAGACTTTGAGACTGAATAACTAATAGGTACTTCTTTGATTTCTATATTCACATAGGGGGCTTAATCAAAATGCAATCATGATAACTAGTTTCTTATGGTCTTGTTTGTAATTCGACAGTGAACAGGCTGTATGTTTATCGAACAATGATGCCTCTCGAGAAAACTCTGTAGATCCGGAGAAGTGGGAGAATTGCGCGGATAACCACATCATCTACAAAGTATGTACTGGATGCATATCGGTCTCCCTTGATGTGTCGTCATTCATGTTTCAGTTATGTCTTTGTTTATTGATCTTTTTGTGCAAAAACAAGTGTCCGTTGTTGTCTCCAGCTGTTTCTTTTTACGGTCGTTAGATTTCCATTGTATGTTGTAATCATGCTTTTGTTTAACAAAAATCTCTGTGTATGACAAATACAACATGTACGCTCATCGGATGAATTTTTGAAGTTCGCAAGCTTGTCGCAACGTCGAAGACAAAATCCCAAGATGCGTATTATCTTTACGATCCCTAATGCTATAATTTGACACCGAATGACCGTTACACGGATGCATGACTGCCTCAATTTATACTTAGAGTTCGTAGGGTTTTCAGGCTACGACAAAAATGTCTGTTTAGACATTTTTTGTGTAACAGTTGTGTGGCAGTCGAACGGTTATTTCAGTCTGCGACGGGCATAAGTGCTTTGAATTTGAAAACGTAACATTCCTTACTTTAAAGCAATACTTGACATATTATGAGGACTTCTTTTGGAGCATCTTCAGATGCTAGCAATTGTTGGGGATGTTAAACATTCTTGAAATCCAACAAACATAGGTTTTCACATATTTCAACGCTTACCTCGTATTAACATGTTATCAGGACAGCAACATTTCAATTAAGCATACTTCAAAGGTAAATTTATAAAAGTTTAATCAAAGATACATCCAATATGCAAGTTTTGTACATGAAGCATTATACTTTGCTCAATATTGGCTTTTAGAAGCAAACTCACTCAGTGGAAAAGTGAGTCAAAGTCATATTATTAACGTTTGATCAAAGACATACCCAATATGCAAGTGTGGTACATGAAGCACTTTTACTTTGCTCAATATTGGCATTAAAATGCAAAATCACCCCAGCGGAAAAGGTAATTCAATGTCATTTTATGAAAGGTTGGATACATACAATATTACAAGTTTGGTACATGTAGCCCGTACTTTGCTCAATATTGTTTTAAAAAAATCTCAAGCGAAAATAAAAGGTCAGATGATAAATCCAATGCATGGGTCCATCTCAGCATCCCAAGATGAATCACTTGTGCAAGCTTGGTTAATATATTATCACCACTTTGTCAGATACTGAGCTTCACCAAATTTCTTAATACAGTCACAATGAGATACCCAAAATTCTTAACGAAGTCACTCAGGCGAAAAATGAAGGTCTAATCCAGCATCTGATGCATGAACTCACATTATAATCCCAATATGAGTCCCTTGTGCAAGTTTGGTTCCTGATTTTTTTTAATCCACAATTTTACAATGATCTATGTGATTTCCTATGATCATCACGTTTCCACCATGTTCTTTCACGATCCTTACAATTCGACCCAACGCTCCTTCACGTTCCCCCAGATTCTATGAAATCCTAGACATTGTTTCGATCGAGGCTAAGATAGAAAGTAGTTTTTCTTCGGGTACAATCTATTCTTTATACCTGAACAATCATCAATAACATCCTCACACCGACCTTCCAAAGTTATTATGCTTGGTTTAGACTTATGCCAGGTTTGAATTAAGCCACGATCCCCATGATGTCTATGATTCGACAGAATTGTACTAGTCTAGAGAACGGAGAGCGTGGTGTCGAGTCGTGGGGTACTTGATAAGCGTGGGGAATCGTGATAGAGCGCGACAAACCGCCATATTTCATTTATTGTGGGGAAATCGTAATTGAACGTAATAAAGCGTGAGACTCCACGATTGTATTCAATCGTGTAGATGGTAGGGGATAGTGTTTAAGTGTAAACCTAGCAACGATCGCCACAATGTCTAAGATTCGACAGAACATAAATGAGCGTGGGGTCTAACCGAGAAAATCGTGAGAGGACGTGGTGGAATCGTTATTATTATAAGAAATCGCAGAGATCGTGGCAAAATGTTCGATTTCAAAATCTCCAACCTTCGACTAATCTGAAATTTTGAAAGAAAACAGAAGGAATGCCTTACTTTGGTGTCTTTGAACAAATTAAGCTTAAAGACAAAATACTGTTACCAGCCGTCTGGAAATAAAAATCAAAGTCGATGCACCAGACATACTTATTCCGGACAATGAATAAAAAAGATCGAAGTATCCAACTCTGAAGTACCACTGATGAGGGTTCATTATACAAGACATGAATATCTTATATATATATCGAAATGGAAATGTTTATGTTCATATTACTATTGATCTCAACAGACTTTTGAATTTCCGAGTTTCGCAATGTTTGGCACTTGACATGATAAGTATTCAAAATTGATAAAATATACTATAAAAATAAATGGTATTTCCCTGGTGGCATAGCTCTGACCTTAGTTCGTTCTTTGGCATTAACTTTACATTATGTTTAGAATTGTTCGGATTTCCTCGATTTCGGCCTCGAACATCACTGATTAGACGCACATTTATTAATTCACTTGTTGAAATGCACCAAAATCAATACAACAGAATACATATTTCAATATTGATTATTGCAAAATTGAGCTCAAAAAGTCCAAACTGACATATATACCATTAATTTATTTCATTACTGAGATATGGTTGAGTTAATACATGTACTCCTTTTCGTTAATATTTTAGTGTAATTTTAAGTCGTTGCTTATGAGGCGCCGGTTTACTATTTATTCCCTATTTTTTGATATCACGAATTTATTTTTTGATATCACAATTTTTTTCATATCAAAAAATAATTTGTGATATCATAAAATTCATTTTTTGATATAACAAAATCCATTATTTGATATCAAAAAATCGAATTTGTGATATCAAAAATTCTATAAGATTTTGTGATATCAAAAATTACAATTTTTGATATAACAAACTTGATTTTTTGATATCAAATAATCGAATTAATGTGATATCACAAATTTGAAATTTGCAGTATCAAAAAATCGATTTTGTTATCACAAAAGTTTACGATATCAAAAAATCGATTTTGTGATATCACAAAATATAACGGAATTTGAGATATCACAAAATATAACGGAATTTTTGATATCATAAAATCAATTTGTATAAGCCGCTATTTATTCCCTGTTTTTTTTATCATAAACTAGAATTTGTGATATCACAAATTCGATGTTTTGATATCACAAATTCGATGTTTTGATATCACAAATTCCGTCATATTTTGTGAAATCACAAAATTGAATTTGTGATATCACAAATTCGAATTTGTTATATCAAAATATTATTTTTTTGATATCACAAATTCTATATTTTTATATCAAAACATGGATTTTTTGATATCATAAAATCAATTTGTATAAAGCGTTTTACTATTTATTCCCTATTTCTTTATATCAAAATCTAGAATTTGTGATATCAAAAATTCGATTATTTGATATCACAAAATAGAACATGTGATATCAAAATATCGATGTTTTGATATCACAATATATGACGGAATTTCTGATATCACAAATTCGAATTTGTGATATCAAAAAATAGGGAATGAATAGTAAAACGGCGCCTCATAGTTGCTATAAGTACCGCAAGTCTTTTACGTGCAAAATTCTACATTCATAGCAATTTTAAAAAAAGAAAAGAAATAGCATACCTGTTATATTTGTTTCCTTTCTGTTAGGAGCATCTAGGAGAAACCCGACGAAATATAAAAACAGAAGGAGCAAAATATTAGACGAATTGAATGTAAAAAGCGAAGGGAAGGATATTCTTTTAACGTTCCTGTTTATGGTTTTAGAATGATCTATAATAGCTTCATCTTCAATTGGATGTCTAGATTCAATAAGTTGCATTATATTTTGAACGTCGTAATCTTTCAATGTTTCCATCTCTACGTCGTGTTGTAACTTCTTTATTTTTTTAACAACTTCTCTTGTGTCGTTGTAGCATGCTAATCGTGGATGGGACAACATCCGAAGGAAAGCTTGTAAACAGAAATCTTTTTCCTTATCGTCCAAGGACATTGCATTATGAGCAAGGTATTGGTTTCTAGCTGTTCGTACTTTGTCTAAATACTTTCCACTGATAAATGTATCGTCGAAGTACCTACAGTTGTGTATGACTGAAAGGAGTGAGGAGAGATCCCTTCTAATATCCGTTCTAAATTTATGATCATGTGAGAAAATAAAGACATTTGAGATACATTGTATGTTTTCTTCACTGTAGTTTCCCCATTGATGTACATTCAGGCAATCCCATATGATGGCTTCCTTCTGTTTTTTACTGGAACGAGAATACCTCATTAAGCTAGTTTTCCATTGGTTGCATGTAGAACACCATTCGGAAAATCTGTTTCGTTTCTTTACACAACACTCGTCCACGCATGGTTGTAGTGCCGCATTTTGTCGATATAACTTTAAATACAAGTCCTTTATGCACATTATAACGTAGGATGATAATGCACTTGTACATATGTCTAGTCCAACGCGTGCAATTAGCCAGTTTTTCCTCTTTCGGTCTCTAAGAATATCTGATAGAAATTTTGAGTACATTTCAATATCTTTTATATCAATAACATTAAATATGTACTGCTCTATAAATATGACCTGTTGAGGACACAATATCATACGACGACTGTTATCAGGGATAGGTGCATGTGATAGGGACCATCACAAAACCTTTTTATCTAAAGTGTCTTCTCGAATATGAAATTTCGCAAGCATCTTTCATATTTAAAAAATGAAGTGTTTCAATTCGTTACCTTCATGAACAACATTTCAAAGTAATTTCAAGGCACCGGATACGTGTTTCGGATAGTAAATTTTCATCAATGATACTTTATTCTAGTAGTACATGTAATAAATCATATTTTGCGTATATATTCTATATTGTGATTTAACTGCTTTGGTATTTTGAACTTGTATTTATTTTTACATATTCTCTCGTATTAGGGATGACATATACATAATCGAAATATTCAAATAGTTTATCTAAATTATTTAAACAATTACAGCTCGCGGGTCAACGCGTGAAAATAGGATGAAGGATTAAATAGAGTAGATGACCACTCTATCATCAAAATTCATTTGAAGTTTATTGACCTAAATCAATACACATCCATTGAAGAAATAAATATGGAGTAATTAAGTAGATAATTAAAGGGATATACAATAAGATCACTGGTCAACGTGATCGGATGGCCGGGAGGTTGAAATGCAATTCGAACTTTTGGAAATTGTAATTATGTATATGAAATCCATAGTAACCAAGAACGACGTATGCAGTGACACGTCACAGAGACACAGGGTCGGGTATAAAAGTCAAAGTGCGCGCCCTTTTTCCCCATCTTCGTCTCTCTGTCGTGATTAATTGAATAAACGTCGATCTGGTATCATTTCGTTTAGGTATGTAAAATATTGGTATTAATAATATAACATAAATGTGTAACTAATGAAATATTTTAACTAAATAATTGTTGTTTAATTGTTGTTCTTTGTCTTCATTTTAGAAATCATTATACATTACTATTATTCTTATTCATGTTTGTTAATTCATTAATTATTAGAATCATATATATATAATAAAAGATCTTCGTCTCTCTATCGTAATAAATCAAGGCCAAATCGTGAGAGTTCCCATCGGAACGGTCGCGAACCCCGGAATGAACATCATTCCGAAGTGAGACCAGGTGCCCGCATCTCTCGTCGCAACAGCTCCATGGAAACCTGACAAACTCGGTGATTGTCTCTATGAAGGAGGATTAGATTCACAATGTTAAACGTCTTCAAATCCAATGACATCATTCATAAACAATGTAATATGGCCAAAGAGGATGAAAATTATTATGTCAAAAAATGTACCGAAAGATGTAACAGGATAAGTGGGATATGATGCTACAGGACCCACGTTTTAGAAATTTCAAGAATTTTAGTACCAGAAAATTTTGAATGCGTTGAAGAGATAGACGATCGACCGAAGTCGATCGAACTTGGCTACATGTGCCCTCAGGGACTCCTGGTCCACCAGCAGTGTCACTCACCACCAAGTAATTCACCAATTTCAATGCTATTTGACTTGCTTACATGTTTCATGCTATGTTGCTTCATTCAACGTTTAATTATTCCCTGTTCATGTCTTGCTTTCATTTCAAATTGACTTTATCTTTCTTCTTTGTGTAATTTTGCTTCCGTTCATTTTACGTTTGTCCTTCGTCAATGCATAATTGTCGTTATACCATGCATCATAACATATTTAATTCTGTCATGATCATTCTTTCGTCCTAATGCTATTATTGCTTCGTCAATGCAAATTTCAATTTTGATACCAGATGGCGCTTCGCGCGACCACAAGTGCCCGTTCCTTGAATGAACTTCAACTTCACTTACAGATACATAGACGATGTGTTGTCCATCAATAATCAATCTTCGCGGATTACCTGAGCAGTATCTATCCTTCAGAGCTTGAAGTCAAAGAAACTACAGAGATAAATAATTCAGCATCCTATTTGGACATAATGTTGTCCTACGACACTGATGGTCACATGAACACCTCACTCTATGACAAACGTGACGACTTCAATTTCAGCATTAAAAACTTTCCTTTTCTGAGTAGCAACATTCCTTCATCGCCTGCTTATGGCGTGTTTATATCTCAGTTGATACGCTATTCCAGAGCAAGTACCAAATATACGGATTTTGTTCTGAGAGCTAGGCGTCTTTCAGTTAAGCTTCTCAGTCAGGGATATGTTTGTGACCGAATGTCCAAACAGGATCTGAATTATTTGTCTCTGTAGTTTCTTTGATTTCAAGCTCCGAAGGATAGATTCTGCTGAGGTAATCCGCGAATTTTGGATTGTTGATGGACAACATATCGTCTATGTATCTGCAAGTGAAGTTGAGACAGAAGCTAAGTATCTTTTCCTTTCAGAGGCCAAAGATTGAATGAATTCAGCTTCGTACGAGTAAAGAAAAATGTCGGCAAGGAGTGGGGCACAATTGGTCCCCACTTTCTGTGTGGATATAACATCAGACGGTACAATGCATGTATTTTATATACATAATTGTTTTTATTTTCGTGCATGGACATCGACGGCGGGTGCGGCTAGCCAACAGGGGATGCTTACTCCTCCCGGGGACCTGGTCCCACCTCTAGCTTGCTAGAGGTCCGTCGATGCTCAATTTGTTGCGCTATTGTGAGTGCCGTTGAGATTGTCGTCAGGATCTTCTTTAACTCATTTGTACGGATTCTTGTGCATTTTAGGTATGCAGTATAAGTATCATGGTAAATCTAAATTGTTTGTGTCGAAGCCAAAGAAAGCCAGAGCTGATTTGTGGTTTTCTATTATTTCAGAGGCAGAAAGGTTTATTGGGGTGTAAGTGGGATTTCCAGTTGTCGACTTTAAACCCAACTCTTTAACAGAACTGAACTGATTTATTTCTCTTCACCATAGTTAAAACATAGGGGTATACAGAGATATAAAGTTGAATTACAATATAATAGATGTGAAATAGGCATGCGTTAATCATTGAATGGGATTAATTCAATTGTCAATATTCCTGAAAGTAAATTCTGAAAACAAAAATGATCGAGTTACATAACAAAAACAAATTGAAGTATGAAATAGATATGAGATGCAAGGCTTGTTGTATTAAGATGATAAATTTATTTAGATAGAGGAGCATAATTCGTTAATTTTGCGTATGAATGTACACATTTTTCGAAGAAAAGATTGTTTTTCGGAGGACATTATATTTTTAAAAGTAATAACATTTCTATGTCTGATATGCATAGGCAATAAAGCTAATCTTCTTTCCTGTCCTAATGTTGTACAATTCAAAATATAGTGAAATTCATCCCCTGTTTCATTTAGATTGCATTTTTCACAAATTCTGTTTTCTCGGGTTATGTTATGCCAACGACCTTTTTCTATGGGGAGATGATGATTACAGATTCTAAATTTTAGGAAACGTATTGCATCTTTTTTTGGAAGGATGTTTAAATAATTTTCAAACTTCAACTCTTCTTTAAAAATTCTATAATTAAGAGATTGTGAAGAATTTTCGACTGTTGATATCCAACTTTGTTTGAATTGATCTATTAATGTTAATTTTACTTTAGATTTTAACCAATTTTTATTAGGGAAACTTTGATTTAGCCTGATGTTTGAGTAACAAAAGAGAGGAGAACTCAATAAAATTAGATACACTTTATAATATTCCAGAGACCTTAATAAAAGTCCGGAAATAAAAGACGAAATCAACGCAAGATTAGATAGTGAGATTGATTCTCTACAAGTTCTTGAATTAAATAACGAATTGAATTTCTATTTCCACTGTTTAAAATCTTCCAATACTCTCTTGGATTTTTGCTTTTCATTTCTTTTAATGTTTTGGTCATATTTTTTCAGTATCTTTTTATTTCTGTGTCTAGTATCTTTTTGTATTGTTTTTCTTTTGTTCTATAATCAATATAGTTACGTATTCTGTGTTTTTATCCTGTAATGATAATTTTTAGATTTTCTATAAATTTGACGTGCTTTTTTACATTCACTAGAAAACCATGGTGCATTTTTCTTTTTCTTCTTTTGTTTTGAATTTTTTTTCAGAAATGTTGATAATTTTAGTACCTAATATTAGTTTAGCTGCATCTACGTACATGTATACGTCATTTAAGTTTTCTACAATTTCATTTATTTTTACATCTGTGACATGTTGTGCGTTTCCGCATTATCTATATCTAATATTTATTTTTGTTTATACAATTTACTTATATATCTTGTTTCTCATGCATGGATTATTTCTTTAGTTTCCTCTACTGAGTTTGCAGATAGATCATTTTTATCTTGGAACACATTCATTTTAAGCTGAATTTCTATTGGACAGTGCACATCAGAGAATAATATATTATGTTCAAGCACTTTCATATTTGTTATATTATCAAAGAGATCATAATTACAAATAAAATAGTCTACAGTACTGACTGACTTGCATGTTGTTTCACCTGTTTTATTATCACCTATACGACCATTGACGAAGAGTATATTATTTGATTTATATGCATCAATTAAAATTTTACCATATGGATTTACTATTTTGTCTTTATTATTTCTTTCTTTGTTCAAGAACGGAATATTTGGTTGAATGGATTCTAAAATGTCTATAACATTATTTTCGTTATCTGGTTCATAATAAAATATTTCCGAGTCTGCACCAGTTCTGGCACTGAAATCACCAGTGAGAATTACGTGTCTTTCAATACATGTATTTGCTTGCATTAGCTCGTGCATCTCAATTTCGATTTCATTAATAGCTTCCCGACTGCTATATTTGGAGTTTTCTGGAGAACATTTCTATCAAAATTTGTAAATTTATTTGTAATTTCAAACCATAATACATATTTAGATTCAGTTTCATGAAAGTGAATAAAATCATTGAGATCTTGTTCGTATGCTACAACAATACCTCCAGAACTCCTCTTCCCATATTTAATACGATTTTTCATTTTGAAAATAAAACCTTCATGGCTCAATACATCTACATCATCAGTTTTGGTATCTTGAAAGCACAAAATATCATGATTATTAAAGAGTTCTTTGAACTCTGGATAATTAAGCCTTCTCTTAAGGCCACAACAATTAAGAGAAAGTAAGTCAAGTTGTATGTCCTCCGTAGGAGGATTACGCTCCCCTGCTGTATCCTATCTCTGTTCGGGGGTGTATGCTATCCTGTGAGGCTTGTTTCTCTGCGAGCTCGGAGTATAACGCCTCTCTGACGTGTTCGGTGATGACTGTGTAACTTCAGGCTCATACGGCTCACCATTCACATATAGCGTATCGCGCACCAATTTCACATGGTCTCCTTTGCTGCGGAATTCCTTCATGATCGGATACAGGCTCCGCCGAGCCTGTTCAATTTCATCTGGAAATTGCCTGTTGATGTAGTACGTTCCGCGCATTTCTCAGGACCATATCCAGATCACGCTGATACAAAAACTTTGCTATCAGTGGTCTCGGTTTCCCGCGGTGCTGCCTTCTGAAGCGGTGTATGGCATTGTGACCCTAATCCCTCTTCATATGTCTCGATGTACATTTTGATGTACATGTCAGGTGATTATATTTTAGGATGAAGTGACAAATTTCCAAAATAGCAAAGTGATATATAATGTCAAATAGATAGAAGGGCCAAATCAAAGCCTCTTTCAGGCGACAGAAGTGGAAAGAAAGTAATCTATGCACTGGAAATATTCAATCGCGAAGAAAGTGTTTAAATTCTCCAGGACAAGAAAAAAAGTGTAGATAAGAAGAAAATTGAAATATTCCAACTCGTTACTTCCTTTAACAACATTTTAAACCAATTTTAATGCACCCGACACGTGTTAATCCTCATTAGTGGTACTTCAAGCCAAACTGATTTTCAGACACAGCCAAATATTGTAGTGGCGTCATCTAGTTGATTTTTTTTTTAATTTTGTGTATCTACTAAATGTAAAGAGCTCGACTCAAAATTTCCTAAAGGGTCGATTTCAGTAACATATAGAGAATAAGTGTTTTAATTTGTGTTTTGTTACGGGTTAGCGCATTTCATGCGATAAATGCACTTGCTGTGTGTTGCATACCCGTAACAAAACACAAATTATGATATTTATTCTGTATATATGCACCACAGTTGTCCGTTTCATTCTTGTTTTCTGAAATCGCGTTTTCCAGGTGAAAATGTGACATTAACATTCAGGTCACCGCGGGTTCAGTTTGCAGGTTAGAACAGCCGTCGCGGCATGTTTCTTTAGATCTTATGCATTGTGACGTCACGAGTGTTAATACACGAATTGCAGCACGTTCCTTTCAATAGTAACATCTCAGGGAATTACAATGGCTGTGCATATATATATTGTTAAAAATTCTATTACCGAAAGAGCCTTGGAGGGAATTTGCTTGGATGCTTACCTCCTTTATTTTCGATAATATTTAAGGATGAAATGACAAGTTTCAAAAATAGCAAAGTAATATATGATATCAAATTGATAAAGGACCCATTCAAAATTCTTCGGGTTATGGCAGTGAAAAGAAAGTAATTTATACACTCGAATATTAAATCGTGGGAAACGTGTAAAGTTCTTCCAACAATATACTAGTAAATGCATCCATACACTATTGATAAACACTTCATCAGTGGTCATTTACAAACATTTAATGTCTTGCTTAAAAAAGAAGTTATCTCATACAATTATTCAATACAACAAAAACACTAAGACACCAGATACCGAGTTAGCTAAATTACTAGGTTATCAAACACCCAACCCAAACGACAAAACCAAGACTCAGGAACACAAAACAAAAACACTGACAGAGACTCCCAAACAATAATAAACGTATGAAATCATTAAGACATCAAATACCTTTACGAGAAAATTAACTCGTAATTACGAGAAAATATCTCGTAATAATGAGATAATTTAGTCGTAATAACGAGCAAATTAACTTGTAATTACGAGAAAAGATCTCGTAATAATGAGATTATTATGTCGTAATAACAAGAAAATTAACTCGTAATTACGAGAAAAGATCTCGTCATAATGGAGATAATTAAGTCGTAATAACGAGAAAATTAACTTGTAATTAAGAGAAAAGATCTCGTAATAATGAGATAATTATGTCGTAATAACGAGAAAATTAAATCGTAATTACGAGATAAGGTACCTTAATTAATTTGATGAATACATATAGTCATACATGTATAAATTAAAATTTTTCCGCGTTTCGTTAGTAATAGCGGAAAAATATTGTATTTACGGTTACGTTTTCAATTGTATTTGAGTGTTCGATATGATGTTTTGTGTCAGCCAATGAAATCATTTCATTTTGGTGCCTTTTAGTGCGCATGCTATCATGACGAAGTAAAGGGTTTTCATTATCTAGCCGTCGCTCTACACGTTAGGACCAACTTCAAATTATGGACGCCGATTTGCAGTCACAAGTCCAACAAGAAGTTCAAAATGTTTTCGCTTCAACGCAAAACTCCTTAATGTCTGAAATGAGGAGCATAATTTCCTCAGAAATAGAGAAGGTGCACAGTATGCAGAAAGAAATAGCCGACGCACAACTCGCAAAAATAGAAACCACGTTGACAGACGGTTATACCTTCAAACGAAAGGGAAACGAAGAACAATTTAAGCACAATCAAAAAGTGCTAAATAAACTGTCAGAGGCCGAAACCAGCTTGAAAGCAGAAATTTTAGATGTCGAGCATGTCGAAAACGCAAAAGTAAAGATTTCAGAAGGTATCTCAATTGTAAAACAGAGACAAAAAACTAGTAAAACTCGCAGATTCGTCAGAGCTTGGTTGGAAAGTTGTCCAAGAGTATCAATCTAACCCACTCGCAGAGGATTCGGACGACGAGAAGAAAATGATCAAGGCGCAATACAGGGCGGAGAGAAAAGCGAAGTCCGAACGTATCAAACGCAGTAGGATCCACCCATACAAACAGGGAAGATCACAGGCTTTTCCCGCCACTCCAGCATTACCTAACAGCGGACAGTATCAAGGGCAGAAACCTGGGAGATGTTTTTCGTGCGGGAGCAAAGGGCACTGGAAGAAAGAATGTCCAGAGGAGAAGGCTCAGACTAAGATAAGTTCATTTACTTGCTTACTTTTCAAGTCATTTGGGCAATGTTGCCACCCAGAAATGTCTATATCAAATGATAAAGTATTTTCATCTCCCATAGGTCATTTAAGAGAACGTATAAACGAATGGGTAAAAATAGGTGCAAACGACCATGTGGTCAAGGTCATTGAAGAAGGTTACCGATTGCCATTAAAATCTACACCCGATGAGGTGTTACTTAAAAATAACAAGTCAGCCAGAGATAATCCCCAATTTGTTTCACAAGAAGTTCAAAACCTTGTGAATAAAAGGTGTATTTCACAGGTAATTACAAAACCAAAGGTAGTAAATCCTCTTACAGTCGCTTACAATCAGGTAAGGAAGGCTAGATTAGTTCTCGATTGTAGACGCATCAATACTCACCTGTATCAGTTCAAGTTCAAATACGAGGACGGAAGTGTAGCGAGGAGAGTGTTCGAAAAAGGTGACCATTTATTTAGTTACGATTTAAAGTCGGCATATCATCACGTGATTATTCATCCTGACGACAGAACTTATCTTGGTTTTGAATGGGAAGGTAAGTTTTACGTTTACAACGTATTGCCATTTGGGTTAGCAACCGCAGGGTTTATATTCTCCAAGATTATGAGAGAGATAGTAAAGTACTGGAGAGAGAATAGTATGAAAATCATCATGTACTTGGACGATGGTCTAGGGGGAGGTAGTACGTTCGAAGAGTCAAAAGCACAGAGTGAAAGGGTAAGAAACGACTTGATAAAGTTCGGATTCTTGATTGCTGACGAAAAATGTCATTGGGAACCATCACAAACACTTGTTTGGCTAGGCCTAGTATGGGACATGAAAGAGGGTAAACTAATGGTCACGCAAGAGAGACTTCACAAAATAATAAAGAGTATAGGTGACCTTTTGGAGGCAATGGTGCGAACGAAACAAAGGTTAGTTAAGGTCAAGCATTTGGCTTCTATCGTCGGACAGTTGATTTCAACTCAGTGCGTACTTGGAGACTTGGTAAGATTGAGAACAAGATATTCTTATGACTGTATTTTGTCAAGAGCTTCATGGAACGCACCTGTCGTTGTAAGCAATGAGGCTGAAAATGAAATGAAATTTTGGTTAAACAATATTGAAAGTTTGAATCGAAAAGGTAGCGAATTACACAATTTTAAGTGTGAAGAGGTATGTGACGCAAAACTTTTTTGTGATGCCTCAGGTGAAGGTTTCGGGGGATTCGTTAGGTTAGAATCCGAAACCAGGAAAACAGGAAGTACATTTGGTACTTGGAGTAGGCTAGAGGCCAGTCAAAGCTCTACATGGAGGGAGCTAGAAGCGATGAATAGAGTTTTGAGAAGCAATGTAGACAAAATCGCTAACTTACAAACCGAGGTGTTTACTGACAATAAAAATGTTGAAACTATAATGAAAATAGGTAGTAGGAAAAATATTTTGCAAAATAAAAGCATGGAAATACACAGTGTTTGTGAAGCGAACAATATTGAATTGTTTATGCATTGGATACCTAGATTCCAAAACAGAGAGGCAGACAAATTAAGTAGAATGTGCGATTGCGATGACTGGGGTGTGCAGTCATGGGTGTTTGAACTTCTTGATCTTAAGTGGGGACCACATACATTTGATCGTTTCGCTTCTTATTACAACAGAAAATGTGAATTGTTTAATTCAAAGGTGTGGTGTCCTGGTACAAAGGGGGTCGACGCATTCAAACAAAACTGGAAGCAAGACATTAATTGGTTAGTTCCCCCTCCGTCAATGGTTGTTGAAACAATTTACAAAATTACAAAGGACAAATGTGAATGCACTTTGATCGTACCTGAATGGAAATCGGCTCCATATTGGCCAATTTTATTTTCAAACATGTCTTTATTTTCTGCAGTTAGAGAGAAATTACTTTTTTCTGGTGAAAATTTCACACACAGGGGAAGAGGGAAAAACGGAATTTTCGGGAAAAGAGTACAGAAATTCAATTTTGTTGCTTTGAAAGTAAAATATGCCTAAATTATCAATTTTTGCAGGTCTCAGAATAAAGGAACATGTGGAAGTTGCAGTTCTTCATAGTGGTGTGAAACCTGGAACAGCTTTACACAATTTGGCTTCCAAAATGTCCGATTACCTTCTGCAGTCAAAAAGCGAAAACACGACCAAAGGTTATTTCAACGCATTCAAAAGGTGGGAAAGATACATAACAACACAAGGTTTTTGTGCGTTACCCGCAAATCCAATTCATGTATCATTGTACATCACGTATCTTCTTGAAAGTGGCGCATCTTATCATACAGTGAATTCCGCAATATATAGCATCAAGTGGGCTCATGAGCTGAATAATTTCACAGACCCAACAGCTAACTCATACGTTTCGTCTTTGCAAAATTCCGCCTGGAGAATCGCGTGCGTACCAACGAAGAAGAAAGATCCGGTTACCGCCGAAATGCTTATAAGACTTTGCGACTTGCATAAAGACTGTAACGATTTGTTAGTAATCAGAGATCTCACAATGATTCTATTTTGTTTTGCAGGTTTTCTTAGATTTGATGAACTTAGTTCTTTACTATGTAAACACGTAGAAGTTCACGATTCATACATTGTCTTGCATATTGTTAAAAGCAAAACAGATCAGTACAGAAAAGGGAATGAAGTACTTATTTCTCAAGGTCACACTTCAGCATGTCCTTTGAGCATGTTTCATAGATATTTACGGCTGTCAGAAATTTGTTTGAAATCAGATTATTTTTTATTCAGGCAAATTTTTCGTTCAAAGAATACTTGCAAACTTATTTATAAGAACAAGAAATTAAGTTATACTGCTGCTAGAGAAAGTGTGATCAAAAGGCTGAAAAACGTTTCAAATAATTTAAATTTAGGTTTGCACTCACTAAGATCGGGTGGCGCAACCGCAGCAGCAAATTCTAATGTAAACGACAGATGCTGGAAAAGGCACGGTAGATGGAAAGGTGAAAATAGCAAAGATGGCTATGTTTTAGATTCAGTGCAAAAGCGTCTGTCAGTGTCCCAAAACCTTGGAATTTAATTATTTTCATACAATTAATTTAAGTGCAAAGACATTTTATGTGTTTTGAAGAGAATATTCTGTTTTCATTTACCATCTCGGGTCCCCCATACTTTGTTATATTTCTATCAGCGACAGGCTTCGGCAAATTTATATTATTGTTTTTCTTTCTAAATATTTTGAATGAGTTCGATTAAGAAGTACACGTACGGTTTTTGGAAATGAATATTGAGTACGTAAAGTGTTGTTGGATTGAAGTTAAAGTCAGTACTAAAATTTTTCCGCGTTTCGTTAGTAATAGCGGAAAAATATTGTATTTACGGTTACGTTTTCAATTGTATTTGAGTGTTCGATATGATGTTTTGTGTCAGCCAATGAAATCATTTCATTTTGGCGCCTTTTAGTGCGCATGCTATCATGACGAAGTAAAGGGTTTTCATTATCTAGCCGTCGCTCTACACGTTAGGACCAACTTCAAATTTTTGTAACAAAATTTGTATATATTCTAATTTCTAACATTGACAAAATTTTCAATATTTGCCCAGTTTTCAGAGAATTTTTTCCATATGTGTTTTTTTATCTCTGTTTTTCCTCTGGGCTGATAGGTATATGAGATATAATGCTTTCCTATGTGATGACAGAATATCATACTTATTTTATGTTAACAATCTATCTATGGTCTGACAATATATTGAATGAATTTATTTGCCATATTGTATATTGTCTGTTGTCATGTTTCACACAACTTGTCATCCATTGTACCATGTATACAATAATTCTTGAGAATAAACGCCGGCGTCTATCATCAGCGACAGGCTTCGGCAAATTTATATTATTGTTTTTCTTTCTAAATATTTTGAATGAGTTCGATTAAGAAGTACACGTACGGTTTTTGGAAATGAATATTGAGTACGTAAAGTGTTGTTGGATTGAAGTTAAAGTCAGTACATATAGATCATGTACATGGTGTAGTTTTTTCATGTGTACTAGCGCAAGGACGAATCTTTGGATTATCACATTGTTTAACGAATACTAGTTCATATTTATAATCAACATTCTTAGAACATTTATACTTCAACACGGTTCACCGCATGGGATCAACAAACGTATGTTGTTGAGATTCCTTACATAGTTTTGGGGTATTTTTCATTTTCTAAGTTAAACTTTTCAAAACTGATGAGCCGTTGCAGTAGGACAATGCCTTATTAATCAATCCATACCGTTTAGGTATATGAACAGTTCATAGCTTTTGCAAACACTTCAATAGTTTGTTGACGACAGAAACGTTCTTGACCTAGCAGAACATCTGAAGTGTTTGCAGAAAACTAAAAGACAGAAAAATAATTCCTAGGCGAAAATAAATTTCCCTCTGAACTAAGTGATTTAAGGGGGCTCAATAATCCAAGAATTCTTTGTCAGAGGAGAAAAAATATTCTGTTTATTTAACATTGATATCTGATGATTTATATTTGTAATTAAGATTACATATCATCGACCATCTGACTGACCAGTGGTCCTCTGAATATACATATGTAAACCAACCCCGAGATATGTCGCAAAACAATGAATTTTGATAGATAAAAACATGATATATTGATAATGATTCCAGATTGAAACCATTCTTGTGATCATTTTCACCATAATATCATCAAATATGTATCTTTCTTTATAGATAATGCTTACAAAGAGTGAAATAGCTAAAACTGTTCCAGTAAAGTACATTTTGGGTACCCCCCACCCCAAAATGAGAATCTAAAAATAGTACTCAGTACCCTTATTTGACATCAAAGTGATAAGAAGTCTTTGTCAGAAGTTATTTTGTTTTACATATTTCTCAACGACAACTCTTTTCTTCGAAAAGAAAGATAAAAAAGTAGATGTTATCGTTCATTCAGATTTAAAATATTTGGTTGTCGTAGTAACGATTTTGTAACAATTTGCAACAAGTCAAACTAAAATGCCCTGTTCCCTTAGTTGACGTTATAACGATGAAAATATTTGTTAAAAACTGTTATAATTGACATATTTTTCAAGATCAGACTCTAATCTTTTAACAAAAGTACAAGACATTCCGTTTTACCTCGTTTCTATATTGTAAAAATCTACTTGGTTTATGTCGGACGGACGACAGACGACGGACGGACGGCGCGCTATGACAATAGCTCAGGTGAGCTAAAAATCAGACACTCCGAGTCGAGATTATTCTTTCCCAACATTCAGTGAAAGTTTCAAATTCTGATACAAGGAAGAATACTTGCACAATTATCATATATCATCGAAATCAAATAAGAATAAACAAGTTTACAAATGATTTGTCGAAAAAAATAAACAAGAAAAGGAAAGTAACATGTATACTTCTAAATATCCTTGGCAAAGCGTTATTCGACCTTTTCTTTTATAAACTCACCTTTCATGTTTTGTTAGAGTCAGTTAAATGGGTTTTGTCAAATAAAGTTAAAAAAAAGTCAAAGCTTAAAAAATTGTTTTGTTCAAAATTTCATATCTGATTCCATCAATCTATTTAGAGATACGGAAATATATATAAAAGAAATAGAACTAATGTAAACGGAAGCGTTTTTAAACATTTTGACGTTCAAGGTCAATAAGTGGACGTCAATTTCCTCCCTCGTTCTCGATAATGCGTGCAGTTATCTGTGAAATGGATATATCTTTGATCAAAGCAGGCTTAAAACTAAAATTCATTCGCTTAAATCCTTCAAATAGGGAAACTTTATTCGATAACATCTTGTTGCAAAGTACGAAAGTTGACGAAATTGAAGAAAAAATCTTTAAACCAAAGATTATTAGAGAAACCAAACTTGAAATATCTTATCTATGATATCGCTAAAATCTCCAAGAAATATCTTGTTTTATCATGAACTTAAGTTTACCTTCTTGAATTTGTTCAAAGGCAACAGGCGGTTGAATTTCCGCCGATGACGTTCTAAAAGTGATACGTTTACGGCGTTAGCCAGGTTGTCTGTCTTACGGAATATTTTTGTATATATAAATTAAACGATACATTTGACTAAATATTTATTACACTCAGATTGTAGATTATAATTTTCTGTTTCCATCGATACCAAACATGTCGAAATCTGTCAAGAAACAAGCGAATTACGGAGGAGTTTGAAGGCCGAAAACTAAAAAAGGCCACATTATAAAAGCACTGCACTCGATATCTGATGACGTCAAACGATTATTGAGGCTCCTTAATTACCGGTCAAATATTAGCTAACAATAATAAGGAAACTATCTCCAACAACAACAGACACATACGCAAGCACATACCTAACAACGGACACCAGGTGTAACAACATACACACACAAGAACGCACCAAACATTGGACAAGGGACATACGCACAGACACGTATAAAACAACAAGCACAAGGCAAAACAATACACACATACAAGCACGCAAAAACAACGGACACCAGGCAAAAACAGCGTTTTGACAGAACTGCAAAAACATTAATAACGTTTTTATGTCCTTTTTGTAAATTGGTGCAATAAAAAATTTCATACTGAGAGGACAGACAATCAGATATCAAACAAAGGTCGCAATCTTCCAAAATATGGATCTTCCAAAATATGAAGATCAAGAAATGTAGACCCCCCCCCTAAAAAAAACAATTAAAGACGTAATATCCCCGATCGGTTTTCCTCAGTGATCAATTTTATTTTGAGAAGATCCCTATTTAAAGTTCCGTTTATTTTAAATATCAAACTGACACTGCTTTATGCAGAGGTATTGTCGTAGCTAAGTTACCTGACCGGGCGGAGCTAATTCAATCAAGCGAACTATGGATTGCATATATTGATAATTAGGGGTACCTGTAAAATGCGAAACAAAACGAAACGAAATGAAAACGAAACGAAATTGAACAAAACGAAACGAAATGAAACGAAACGAAATGAAAACGAAACGAAATGAAACAAAACAAAATGAAATGAAACGAAATAGTTACAAAATGAAACGAAATACATATACATGTAAAAAGAAACCAAATTTATATACTGGTTAATGAGGTGTGCGTTGGGGGGGGGGGGGGGGGGGGTGAAATATCTGTTTTAAAAGTGAGAATGAAAGATCCATAGGTAATTGGTTGGTCAGGATACCCTTTCAATATAAATAATTGAATATAAAAATGAATTAGATTATTAGTGAATATCTTATTTTCAAATCCTTACCCAAGAAATAATGATGAAAAAATGCATATTAATTGTAAAAAGTGTCAAACTGGTTCAATATTGAATATAGCTAGATATTCTTTTTCCATTCTTCTCTGTGGTATTTGTACTTAAAGAACAATTTTTCGCCTCATATATATAAACCTCACCCTTTCATCCCTTTAAAATTTACCCATTTTCTTTGAAAAGATTTGAAAATAAAATATTCACTAATACTCTAATTTCCTTTTCATACTTTATTATTTATATTAAAAGGGTATCCTGACCATCCGATCCTCTCTGGATCTTTCATTCCCACTTTCAACACAGATATTCCAAAATCCCCATACCCCAACCCATCCCACCCCAATCCCCCCCCCCAAAAAAAAATCTAACAAGTAAATAAATTTCGTTTCTTCTTACATGTATTTCGTTTCATTTTGTTCCCATTTCGTTTCATTTCATTTCGTTTTGTTTCATTTCGTTTCGTTTTCATTTTGTTTCGTTTCATTTCGTTTCGTTTTATTCAATTTCGTTTCGTTTCCATTTCATTTCGTTCGTTTTCATTTCGTTTCGTTTCGTTTCCATTTCGTTTCGTTTCTTTTCGTTTCGCATTTTACAGGTACCCGATAATTAGAGTAAATACTCATTACCTGCAATTTTTATAGCTTATATCACCTGGTCAGAAGTGAACTCTTCTGATGACCAGGTGAAAATAAGCCCAGTTTGCCACGACAATAAGAAATCAGATAAAAGTGTGTAAATCCGATCGATGAATATTACATCATCGTATGAAATAAAGGTTTAAGTACTGCTAGATGTTTATTTACATCTAATTGTCATTGTAAGAGGTGAATATTTTAGATAAAAACTTTCTACTTGAAGATTTTTTTTTAGATTAATAGTCTCTGACTATATAAGGCCATGTACCCTTGCAATGTAAACGTCTTCATATTGAATAGCATCATTTAAGAACAGGTAAATTGGCAACATGGACCAGACATGCACGTTTCGGGCACTTAACCCTCGTCAGTGATCCTCAAATCTAAACAATGTAATAAGCCAAAAAAGTGTGAAAGTTACTATGTCGAAAAAGCGTACCGAAAGACGTAGCAGAATGGGTGGGATATGATGCTACAGGACAAGTTTGTCAATTTAAATCGACGAGGTAATACTCGAAACAAGACAAGTTAGTGCATGCCCTTATGAAAATTTTGGCCTTCCTGCACATAGTTGCTGCAACAGGGATTTTTTTACCCTTTGATTCCAGGGGCCTGCAAAATTGGGAAAAAATATACAAATAAATTGAGAAAACAAGCGAAAAGATCTGATGACATTTGCTACTAATGAAGATAGACACCTGTAGTACCAAGAATATAATATTTCAGATAGTACATGTATACATCGCAAAACATATATAATTATAACTCTAATATGACTTGAATCTTTTTCCCTATTTAAGGCCCCTTCAAAAATGGACGAAAGCCCTCCGACGTCAACTTGTGGAAACTGGCGAATAAGGTTTTTGCAAAATTTGTCTCCGTTTGCATATCAACGCTATACTTCGTTGTCGACTTCGCGCGGATTCGTTTGTGAGCGTCTTGATTCGTTCCGCTTAGTTCTGTTCGTCGTTAATTTTTGAACATGTTCAAAATTTCTCAGCGAATAAAATTTTCGTCCATCATTCGTAAGTATTCGTTATAATGCGTTATATAAGATTTGAATGTTTATTTTTGCCATTTTATTGGATGATGAAATGTCAGATGTCGTATCACAAATTGTGTAAAACCGCGTAGCGTAGCGAAGCGGTTTTACGCAAAATTTATGACAGGACAACTGACATTTCATCATCCAATAAAATGGCAAAAATAAACATTCAATACTTATAATTACCAAACATATGAATTTATTCCGAATTCGTACAAATTCTAAGGAAAATAAACGATTGAGTATGTAGCGTATGAAAATAATATGAAACATGGCAAAGCCATCAACGCGCGCCAGCTAGTTAAACAATGAATTCTAGATGAATACTAGCTGATAAGTAAATTTATAATTAATTGTATAGTTTAAAAAAAATATATATTATAATAAGAAAAATATATAAATGACTCCAATTATAAACAGCACCGTGAAAAGGTAAAAACAACCGCGTTCACTGTTTTTTTTTTCTTTTTTCAAGTGACATACATTCGCCTTTGATCAAATTCAATGAACATCACTCAAAAAAAAACTTAAGAAAATATTTATATATACAATACTGAAACATCACAAAAAGGTACATACAAGATACCACAACTTGATGTACATGTATACTACTGCCCCTGGTAAGTGGCAGATTTGTAAACTATGCAAGAAGTGTGAGAGAGGAATTAGTATAAGTGGTTTTTCACTTAATGCTTTCCAATCTAAAGAAATGTGTTTTATGTGTAAATGTCATGATGAGCTTTTTTGAATAAACATTGTTAAAGAGCTTAAAGATATTTTTAGTTAGTACATTTACAATTTGCATGATTTTGTAAAGTATGTATATATATATATATATATTATATAATTATCAATGCACTACTTTTCAAAGACATCAACACATAACAGTGTTGGCCATGCATATTTCATTCCTACTCACTTAAACCAAGCCAGATCCTGATCTTTTCACAGTCACAGAGGACCCCCCCCCCCCCTGGATTTAGCTAAAAATCCGAATTTTCCGGGTTAATTTTTTTATGTATGATTCTTTTCAAATTGATAAGCTGGAAACACATGACTGACGACTGGACCACCATGGACAAATCAAGTTTTCTACATCTGCCGCCATACCTGTTGCCTTAGCTTCAATATTTTGCCCATCTCACACGTTATTTCTATTCGGTATAACCGAATAGAAATAACGTGTGAGATGGACGAAATATTGAAGCTACTGTTGCCTCAATGTCTCCTTACAGAGTCTGAGAGTCCTGCTCAGTTCAGTATGTTGTTGAATTGAAGTCAAGCAGATTAAGGGATTGACTCTCTAACAAAAACTTAAATATTCACATGATTCATTAAGGATCTTAGGAGAGGGCATTATATATTAATCATGTTATGAAAACTTTTGCCCAATCCTTTTTCACTGAATTGTTTTAAATAAAAGATGATTAAACTAAATGGTCTTAGTAATTTGTTATTTCAGTGGTTTCTTCAAGTCTTATTCCTCGACTCTTTTGACAAAATTTATGTATATTCTGCTTTTGGATGATGATGATTATATGATTTAATTACACTTCAATTTTAATTTTCTGTTCCTATTTCCATCAGTAAACATGTCAAAGAAGATAGAAAACTTTACGTACTCTGGTGGTTCTTTCTAATGCAGACTATATTTAAGAAATAAAAAATCTCATGCGATTATATCAGACTCAGTAAAGACTGAATTAATGACCCAATGTTATATGCTGGCACCCTGCCGCACCCATTCGTATGATTGAGTTTTTGATCACTCTTTGCTAGTCCATTTTCTACGTGTATAATCATGTAGTTAGTTTTAGATTTGTTTTGTCTTGGTCACTTTGTTACTCAGTTTTATTTTGATGTATGCCAACATGTTTGGTGATATCAATAAATATTTGAAATACCTATATGAGTCATCCAGGAAGCTTATCCTGAACCCCCCCCCCCCGGTCCATGCTACGCTTAGAGGATAGATTCGGTGGCCAGTAACCCCCCCCCCCCCCCCATCTCCTACTTATCATCAGACTTATCGGCTTTTATTCATTGAATTATATTGCAAACCTTTGCAGCCTATGACTGTGTAACTTGTTTGAAAGTTGCCCCCTCCCCCTAGGATTAATGATTTTGCCTGTACAAATTACCTCAATTTGACCTCCCCCCCTTTCTTTTGAACTCTGACCTGTGATTTTTAAAAATACCTTTCTTGGAACTTCTTGTGACGTAATTAGTAATCGATGCACATGGTCTCGAAGCACCGAGATAGTAAAAATCCGAGTCACTATGTAAAATGCATGGAAAATGAAAGCAACACAACTTTCAGTTTTAGTTTCTATTTCTTGATAAGTTAACATTGGCCCTGTGATTGATGACGCATTTTTGTAGAGTCTGCAGCCGACCATGTGCATGTATTTGTTGTGTTGGGATTTACCTCTTTTTAATCTTTCTCTGTACCAGTAGATTTTATATTCGTAATCACTGCATACACAATGTTAATCTACTGGTATCAGAAGTAACAACGACTTTCCGTTTACATTGCATTGACACGACCTGACGAAGTAAATGGTAAGCTGTTGTTTTTTTTATGTGAGCTCTTACTGATCGACAAATGTTTGGATTGTTTGGCAGTCGCGGTTCATAAGCTCCAGAAATCATTGAAGTCTTTCTATCGTGTCTACTGTGGTGAAAAAAGAATAGAAAAAAACATGCAAACATTTTGCAGACTTTGATAATGATTCCAAAATGAAAGACAAACTTTATTTAATTTTTATTTTAACGAGTATAGTGAAGCATCTTTATGAGTAAGAATAATAAATACAGTATTTGATTTTTAAATGTTGGTATTAAATGAGTATAGTGAAGCATCTTTATGAGTAAGAATAATAAATACAGTATTTGATTTTTAAATGTTGGTAATTTTTTCCTCCTATGTTCCCCATGAATCAAAATGGCGTCCGCAAACTGAAACGTTTAGGCTATAGCAAAAAAGGAGGGGATCTCCAACAACACCTAGTTGCAGCACCAACAGCAACCTCCCAAAACACCCACTGTAAAACACAAAAAAGACACGCACAGAAAGAGACGCAGTAGTACAAAAAGAAGGGAGGAGATCTCCAACAAGACCCCTTTGCAGCATTAACAGTAAAACACCAAAACACCCGATGCAACAACACAAAAGACGAGTACAGCATGAGACGGAAAAGAGACATACGACATGTAAACATCAAACACAAAAGACTACACATAAACCGACGAGACCAATGGGCAACCGGTGCCGACTTTGGACGGCCATCTGTCACGCAAGTAGCAAATGGTGTGGTTATCCTGGATTACGTGCGCACAACCCTCCCACTATTCCGATTACCCAGAGGTCTCGAAGAACGTACAATTGTGGTGTAAAACAACCTCCTCACTGTCAGATGACCACACACAAACAAGACCGCAAAACGCAGGGGCCCAAGCAACACAGATGAATATGTAAATGGATATAAAAAGAGGGCATGCGTAAAACAACCTGTGCTCTGCCGGCTGTATGTTATCACCCGGGGAGTCCGACTGACATTCAGAGAGGACAGGTGGTCGGGGCCCTGTCTTCTCTAAAGAGGTTTGGACAGGGCCCGTCATGGAGTCCCGTCGTCACAGTCAGTCAGCGTGCAAGTATTAAGGATGCGCTGGTACAAGACTGTAGATTGGTCAAGTATCAAGCCCAGTGTCCGTTTGGTGACATTAGGATCATATACACGGTATAAGAGGCGTTTGATTATTCTGACGCATTTTCGATGGTAATTCTGTCTACCTTTGATCCTTCTAATTTTGTTGATCATGTCACCATAAAATGCAGGTTGCGAAATACCCAAAGTAATATACTCTGTTGCTTGTATGGGTCCGAATTTCAAAAGTAGTTGACAATAATTTTTGTAAAATTTCCAGAATGTCTTTACAAGTTTGTGAAAGCGAAAACCTTGACCTAAAAGTTTCTTGGTAATTTGTAAATTTCTATCATGAAAATCCAAAACATCAGTACATGCTCTAGCATACCGGATGAGCTGCGAAATGTAGATACCATAAGACGGCAATCTAGGAACATCACCATCAAGCCAGGGAAAATTTTTTATGTTGAATCCAAAGTCATCTCTTTTGTCATACACACTTGTATGAATCTCTCCATTAACAATTTTGATATTCAGGTCCAAAAAAGGTGTTTCTGTGTTTTTAACGTTCGCCTTGTTTAGAGTCAGTTCCTGTGAATAAATAACATTTTTATACTTTTCAAAAACAGGATTGTCGATAGTAAGAATATCATCCAGGTACCTAGAAGTACCATTGAAACATTTCACATCATCATGTTTTCTTTGTTTATGAAGATTTTGGATAAAATCTTTTTCATACGTGTATAAAAATAAATCTGCAACAAGAGGCGCACAATTAGTACCCATAGGGATCCCTACAACCTGCTTGTAGAGATTCTCACCAAATCTTACATAAATGTTGTCCAAAAGAAAGGACAAGGCAATACAAAGGTCACTACATGTCCATGATTTATATGATTTGTATTCTGTATTGGAGAAGAAACCCTTTGATTCAGATGTACAAATATAAGTTTTCCCCTCTCGGTTAAAGCACCATTGAATGAGTTTGGACAATTGGTAATTAATCTTATCGTGAGGAAGCGTGGTGTACATATTTGAAAAGTCGTATGAAGAAATCGAATTGGCTTGAAAATTTCTAGATTTCATTTTGTCAATCACATCCCCTGAATTTTTAATAGACCAAAATAAGTTTACATCATTCCTGTTTAGAACAGTTTCACAATATTTTGCTACGTGTTCCTTTATAACCGTGAGTGCTGACGTCAGATTTCTAGACAAAATTGTTGTTGAGCAGTTGCTAGAATTAGCAATGTATCGAAATTTGTAAGGAGACTTGTGCAGTTTTGGTATGCAGTATAGTGTAGGAAGATCCAGTTTAGAAATAAGGATGTTGAATGAAGAAATTTCACTGTTGTGTTTGTTCAAAATGTTAGGAACACTTTCATTGCTTTTGATATAAGTATTTGTAGACGAAAGTTCCGAAACCAAAGTTGATATGTAGTAACGTTTTCAAATGATTATGGTGTTGTTGGCTGCTTTGTCTGCAGGAGCGAAGACATATTTTTCGTGTAAATTGCGTAATTTGGATTTAAAATATCTTTCAGATTTAGAACTTGGATTTTCGTAAAGATGAAGATTTTTGTGGAAGTTATCTATTCGAATATCGGTAATATCCAATATGAGGTTCTTCCAGTCATTCAGAGAATGTGATTCGACCCCTTCCGATTTACACCATCTTTTTGTATAGTTATCTAAGGCTTCCTTTAGTTCTTCGCGACATTTGATAAAATCTATCTTAGATGGAATTCTGTACTTAGGTCCTTTCTTGAGAAGATTGCGGAGCTGCCTGTCCCGGATAATTGAAAAGTCACCTGTAACAATATGGCCAGCTGGTTTATATAGGTATTCAGAAGTTGCACATTCTCAAGAAGTAGGACTTGATTCAAGAATTTTAGGATCTGATGTTACTTTATTGTAGCTAAATACGAAATTTCGAATAGGTTTTTTATACTTGTAACAAATAAGAGGAGGTTCCAAATTCTCAAAATATTGAGGAATAGCACTTTGGACGCGATGATCCCGAAAAATATTAGAGATGTTAAGAAGATCGAAACCTTTGTTGATAAATGGAATTTTTATGAATCGTCTTCTAAGGGGAATGTTTTTAATGACAGGAAAAAGTTTATTCTGAGCGAATGCAACAATGATATTAAGTTTGAATCAATCAGTATTTCTTAAGAATGCAACCTCTGCTTCATCCAAGATAGATTTCAATTGAACTGCTGGTATTGATGAGAGAGCATGAAGCAGTTCATGTCTGCACCGTTTCGTGCAATTATAAGTAGATCTCTGAGGGTACGATGTATTCTATCTCTGTTTCTAAGGTTTCTGTTTCGCCTTTTTCCGTGTGACCTAAACTTTCGTTTAGCGTTAGGGCGGATAGAAAAGACATTGATCTTTGTCGAGGTCGAGGAAATATTTCGAGCAAAGGAACGTAACTCTGGTGGTGTGGGTCCGTCGATGCTCAGCATAGTGCTCTATTGTGAGTGCTGTTGAGATTATCGTCAGGATCTTCTTTAACTCATCTGTATAGGACCTGATCGTAATAGCGCTTTCGCACGCGCGCTTCGCGCGCGCGCTGGCGCGCATATTAAATTGGTACGAACTAGTTCCCTTACAACAAAAATGTTCAAGAGGGAAAAAAAGCAAGCCGACATTTAATCTAGAAAAACGCATTTCCCCCTTCAGAACCTCAGCATGTTTTACCTATTTGCACCTACTGCTGTACTGTTATGACGTAATTTGTGACGCGTTGTTTATCGAAGGCAGCAGACATGACAGTTGAAAGTAGAACATGAAGCAATTTGTTTTGGGATTTATACGGACTCTCAGACAGCATTTCTTGTACCTGTAGATCTTATGTGTGAAGAAAAAACACGTTGTTAAGATTTACAGGTATCGGAATATCAGCTGTAAATCATTTCTTAGGAATCAGAACTAAATCGGCATGACAAGTTTGGTAAGTCGCGATTGCGTAGCTTTTGCTCAGTACTTTCAAATTTATTTTATCCTACATGTTGTATATCCATGTGTATTAGATTAATTTCGATGATTTTAGACAAATGAAGGACAAGTTTTTCATGCATTTCTAATAGGTCAATCATAATTTCCCTAGAAACACAAGAAATCCGTCAACAAACTGCTGTTCATGTTCACTTGTTGCAGGTTTCAAATCATGCGCGTAGCAACCGATGTAATCTTTGCAAACATTCACAGTATAATGCTGTGATGTTTACAAGTCGACACATGGAACTGTCTCTAGTTTTAATGGATTATTTGAGACTATTTGTATTGTTTATTTCATGCGGTACTGCCGTTAGACAATTCTTGATTTCTGTTACGTAAGTGTGAAAGTAGTTCCGGTGAATTTTGACATTTTATCATCTCATTACGGAAGTCACAATAAATGCGATCGACCAATCAAAATGCTTAGAATCATATAAACAAGCACATTTGGTAATTATAATGCGTTAATCATTCGTTATGCATTCGTTATATGTTCGTCGACGTTCGCATGGGACTAGAATGTGACCTACTGCTTTGCATATTACACAAAGTATTTGCATTCCAGGCGACTGAAAGCGCACCTTTGCGATATTTTACTTATTGGTGCGACCTGTAACGAATAGCGACGATGCGTAAATAATTCAAATCGGAATTAAATCGCGAATAAAAACGAATTATTGCGATAGGCTGACGATAGGAAACGAACAGCAAAAGTTTTAGTAATAATCATTACGAAGGGTTACCACTGCATACGAATAGCAACGAAAACTTTCGATGGCTTTTTGAAACATCTTTCAAATTTATTTATTTTTATTGTGAAAAGGGAATTATTCTGGAAACTATTTGTTCAAAATGGAAGATACACAACGTCTGGTTCTTCAGTGTACGACTGCAATAGCCCATTAGGATGTGTTACAGCAACAACTCAACATCTATCAGTATATCAGATGCCGTATCAGATGGAGAAGAGAAGCCAGAGCAGGTCGTATCTTGAGAAGACCATTGCTGCATCATGACATGTGGCGCAAATTTGTAATTTATAATCAACTCATGGTTGAGCTCAGAAGAGAAAATCCTAGAACCTTCAAGAAATTGGACTTTTTGACTGCATATCGCTGCTTCTAAAGAAAACTATACTCCCAAAACAATTCAGTCTTAATGAACTTCTGTTTTCTGAGTGGCCTTGACCTTTAAGAGATTAATAAGAATTTCATGTGTTTGTTCATTTATTTTTATATTAATAACCTAAAACAACAAGTTCATATCTATAACCTTGACCTTTAATCCTATATATATTTACCTTGAATACAGGCTTTGAGGGAAAGCTCAGATCATGCAAAACATTTTGTGAAGTCTGCTGAATTATTATTTTCATATCCTATATTATCATTGGATAACAAATGATCTTGATCTTTAAGAAATTGCCCATTTTAGTGACATGTCCAAAAGCTCACAATCAAAAACAATTTGTCGATTTATGATGATAATATAAACAGCCTATACATAAGAAGTTGAGTGTAATCCCCTCTTGATAATAATTATAACTATTATATAATTATAGAACACATTGATGTATTTTTCTAACATTGTATATATTCTTTCATATCATTTGGGCAAGAAATACATTTTAATGAATGTTTGAAATATTTTATGAAGTAATGCCCTGTTTACACGACGGGTTTAATGCGCATTAAATCGAATTTAATGCGCATTAGATTTTAGCTGCGTTCACACGAGGAATCTAATGCGCATTACTTTAATTCGCATTAGATTTAATGCGCATTAGATTTTGCCGTGTGAACGCAAAGCGAATCTAATTCGCATTAAATCTGGCGCATGCGTACATGATTTACTAGAATTCTACAGTACATTTCCATTATAACTGGGCACTTTTAATCGCCCTTGGACCTCGAAACATAGAATAAGAGGTAAAAATACTTGATTTCATTCACAATGAACCCTCTAAGTAACTGTACTGCGTCTCTTAACTTACGTAGAGTAACATTATATTATGACGTCATTTTATCTCACAATGACGTCATGCAATGCATGCATAAGCCCAACTTACGAAGAGGTAAATTATTATGAGCAAAACAACATATAAAGGCATGCATTCGACCCTTTTACTATCTAAAGTATACGTGTACCAATATCTAATGCGCATTAGAATGTGTCGTGTGAACGCAATGCGAATCTAATACGTAATTTCGGAGATCCCGATTTCGTCACAATGTGTCATGTGACTTTCATCCTTTTATGACGTCATTTAGGGCATGTTTTGTTCAAAATGGCGTCACTTATTACTAACTATCCATAGATGGATGTAAACAGAGAATAAAGTGCTAGATTTTCATCAGAAACAGAAATATCAATAAATAAATATGAATGCATGTAAAGAATTTTATGAATAATATAAAAAAAAATGAATAAATAAATATAAAGGATAGAGAGGGTCACATCATGGATTAAAGCCAGTCTAAGGCCCGCAGTTCAAGGCCCCCGCCACCCCTCCCCCCTATATTAATTTGACTGGACCAAAAAATAATATGGTAAATAAATGAGAGTTATCTGAAGGAGACATCAGCTGTAGAAACACCTCTGTCTGTCACCATTGGATCCTCTTTTAAGATTAGGTTAGGAGGGGGGGGGGGGTTTATACATCGGTAACCCATTGGCATGCGCGCTCTGTCGCACTCCGTTTTGCGCAATCGATCATGGGTTTCCGAGGTTCGTTTTATACAGAAATATTCTTCCAAGGAATTAGGAATGAAAATAATATTAAAAACATGAAAATATTTCATGCATAATTGACGATATTGCAACTGAACATTGGCAAAAGAAAGGTGCATCAAGCATTCTTCATGCAAGTCAATTTCCCGTCTTCATTTGTATAGCAAAACAAACCACATATTTTTTTTATCTATTAATTTTGCATATTTTATATTTTTAATTCAAAGCTACATACATTATTCTACTGAGACATGGTCATTATTTAAAATTGAACTACGCATGATTTTTCTTTGTAGAAATCTTGTATTATCATATACACATTAAACAAACGAAAAAAAAAAAAAAAAAAACAAACAAAAAAAACAAAAAAACAGATCTCTATTTTCAGATATCTATCATTCATTCAATAAAAAAAATTGAAATAGTCAATTCATTCAATCCGTTTCATGTACATAATTTTTGCCCACTTGACCCAGATTTGATCTGTAAATATCCTGGAAACTTGGGTGGGGGGGGGGGGGGGGTTGTATCTGAAGTATAAATTAATATCTGCGACAAATGGCCGATTTTTTTACGCCGTTCTAAAGATACTGTTAGAATCATTGTTGATTGTTCCAAATGAATTGAAGTGATAAAAATATTTATTTCGCCGAAAGCATGGCTGAGCCCTTTAGATGTTGATCTCTGATTAGATAGATATCCGGCTTCGATCTGTGTCTACAGCGATTTTTTTCTCCGTTTATCACTGTAGATGCATATTTGAAATATTAATTCAAAACACAGTGCATGGAAAATCAGGAAGAGTTTTCTTTTTTACAAGTTTGATAAGAGATTTTACTCTTTTTGTGAAACTACAGATCTAGCATAGCCCGGGGGTAGGGTTGATGGCCGCAGCACCCGGCCGCGATGAGCTATAATTCTAGGCCCGGCAGCTTTCAAGGCTGGCCGGGATGATCTTGATCATATATTGGTCATATTCTTTGTTCAATATATCAGAGTAAGGTGAAAATGAACTTTCATAATTCATTTTATAGCATAATACTTAATGTATATCAACAATAGAGCGACTCCTCCAGAATCTCTCCTGGACCCCCCCCCCCCCCCCCCTTTTTCCCTCCGCATCATGCGCATGGGATATATTAGGATTTTTAAATACTAGAATTTTATGGACATTTAACAATCCTATGAATATCACAACATGGTATAGATTTCGATTTCTTCGATTTAGGACGGCATTTATAGATCGCCGCGTCGTTTCTAATGTAATCAAAATATGCCCTAAATTTAGTCGCGGTCACATGACCAGGTAACCTTTTCGCGCCTCCTTACGTAAGAGTTTCGACATCTAGGAAACGACGTATTCGCATTAGAATAAAGCGCATCAAATCTAATGCGAATTAGATTTAATGCGCACTCGTGTGAACAGGGCATAAATGTTATAATTAAGCTATAAAGTGACCTTGACTTCTAAACGACATTAAGTGACCTTTAACCCAAACTGCCGTTATCCAAATGAACAAACTTCTGAAAAAATCTAATTCTGATGTATACATACATGTTTTATATAAAGATGTACATGTATGAGCTCAGACGGACATGTATATAGAGAGGTGGACTAAATGATGGACTCAAAGACAGCTTTTTTCGGTGATAATAAAAACATCATTAAAATCACGTTTAATTACAAAAAAAGTCACATAGTTCTTACGGACCACTAGGCCGATTTTCTGGCTGCTTCCTTCCCGATCCTTTACACGTACCTTTCCCCTTTCCTCTTGGCGTGTACTAACGTCTGCTAGTCTACAGGAAATGTCGCGGCTAGCTTCGGAAGAGTTCGTATCAATGCGCAACGATGCGTAAACTTTCGCATATTTACGCTCCTAATCGCAAGTGAAAAAACAAATACACAATCACGGGCAGGAACACGTTACATCGCCTTACAGTACCGTTGTCAGAAGTATTTAAAGTTCTGCACTTAAAAGCGTCCGTTGACATTATGCAACAGGTAAGGATATGTTGGAAACCATCCGTTGTCATGAAAATTATCGACAAAATTTCAGTAAAATCACAAATAAATCATTAGGTAACCGGTGATTTCTTTTAAAAAGCCAACGGGGGGTAGCCACACGCTTCAGTAATACATTATTACCATGAAATGAATAAAACTCCTTTTATGTTATGAGGAGATCTAATTGGCCATGACCTACTGTCAGCAACGAAAACGGAAATTTGAACAGGAAAAATATCCTGTCTCTTAATTATTTGATTTTATATACCAATTTTATGTAGAAAATTATCGACAACATTATACAAACAATATATATGAATGGCCGTCGTTTACATTGTATATTTATTGTATTCTTTGATTATTTGATAAAGTATGTCCGTTGTTATGACAAGACAAGAAGATATGGTCTGTTGTCATGACTCTTAACGGTATTCGGGCAAGAATGGGGAATTGAATCTTCATTTCGAATCTTAGGCTAAGCAATTAAATTAGCTTAGTTAATTCTTAAAGTATTCAGCTCTTTTTTCTTTGTAAAGCTGTAAAGGAGGATATCATATAATTTTCAGGTCACGTGAACATAGATCGTATAGAATAGATTTAAAATTGAAAATATGATTCATGAATTTGAAGAGGTGTAGTATAAGTTCATGAATTTATACATTGATCAATTAAACAACAATTGTTAAAGGGATTTTGAAGTCATATACAGCGTTAAAAACAAAGACATCAAATATCGGTCATTGAAGACATTTTGATTTAGTTTAATTTAATCATATTTTATTTCAAAAAGCAGAAAAAGGATTGGGCAAAAGTTTTCTCAACATTATATAATGCCCTCTCCTAACAGTTTTAACAATATGGTGAATGGTAGACATACAATTACAATAGAATTAATCAAAATACATGAAGATTGAATTAAATGGAAATAATACAAAAACAAATAGAACGTAATACAAAAACAAACAAGAGAGAGAGAGAAAGAGAGAGAGAGAGTGTGTGTGTGTGTGTGTGTGTGTGTGTGTGTGTGTGAGGGTGAGAGGGTGTGTGAGAGGGTGAAGGACGGTGAGGGTGTGGGAGAGAGAGGGAGGGGGTGTGTGTAGGTGTTCCGAATGAAATTAAAATCTGTTGGTTGTTTTAATGTATTTATGAACTGCTTTTACAATTTGTTCATTTTGCTCGTAATCTAGTTCTGATTTTCCGTTTAGTAATATATCTATTGTTAAATTTGAAATAAACGAGAGTTCATTAAATAGATGGCTTCTAGCTGTTTGGTAGTTCCTACAATCAAAGAAAAAGTGTTTTACATTCTCATTTACGTTTTCTAAACAATTGTTACATATTGGAGATTCCCTAAGATTTACACGAAAAAGGTCAGCATTAAGGCTACTACAATTACGTCTTAACTTGGTGTGTATAATGTTTAGTTTTCTTTCACCTATTAGCAAGTATTTCGGAATATTTGTAATTTCCATGTTAGACTTTAATGTTCTTTTAAATATATTTTGAGATGGTTCATGTCGTAAAGTTGGGTCGAGAGAATTCCATAAGGAGATGGTGGATGGGAAGAATGAGTTGCGCGATGTTTGTAAACGAAAATTAGGATTTCCAATTTCTGTCGGACTACGTAGGTTATAGGGGTTAGTTCGAGTGAAGTCTTGCAGTATGTCTGTCAAAAACTCAGGGGCTGTGTCGAAGTAAATTTTATGAAATAAATTTAGTTTTCTCATTGAACGTCTTTCTTTTAGTTTAGCCCACCCCGTTTCTTGATAAAGTGAATCCCGTGAAGCATATAGAGGTAATCCTGTAACGAGTCGAGCGGCTTCAAGTTGAACTTTTTCGAGTTTATCTTCGTCAAATTTGGTACATCCGTCCCATAGTTCGCAAGCATATTCTAATACAGGTAAAATAAACGTGTTATATATTTTGTTAAGAGAAGTTCTAGAAAGGGTAAATTTTAGTTTTTTCAGCACATTTATTTTTTTGAGGGCTGAATTACAAATGCTGTTGATGTGAAAAGACCATTTAGCGTTACTCGAGAAATTGATTCCTAAATGCTTATGACTGTCAACTGGCTTTAGTATAGTATCGTTAAATTTTATTTCGAAATTATAAGGTTGATTTCCTATAAAAAGAATTTCAGTTTTTGACGGATTAAACTTTATTTTCCATTTTCTTGCCCAATTTATTATTTCATCTAAGTCATTTTCAAGTGTTTCTTTTATTTCGTTATCATTGGTGGAGGAAGCGGAAATGGACGTGTCGTCTGCAAAAAGGCGGGAAATACTCAAAAGATTATCAGCTATATCATTAACAAAGAGAAGAAACATCAGGGGGCCGAGAACGGACCCCTGGGGCACGCCGGCATTTATATTTCTAAAAGAGGATGTTGAATTATTAACAAAGACACATTGTTTTCTGGACGAAAGATAGTTTTCAAGGAAAGAGAGGAGGGGACCATGAATACCGTGAGCTTTCAGTTTGATCAGCAGGCCTTTATGCCACACTCGATCAAACGCCTTAGAGACGTCACAAAAAACGAAACATGTATTCATTTTGTTCTCAAGATTCATGCAAATGGAATGATATATTTCAAGTAGCTGGTATACTGTAGAATTCTTTGGTAGGAATCCGCTTTGGAATTTATAAAATAGATCATTTGCCAAAAGAAAGTTGTGGATATTCTTGTGAATAATTTGTTCGAATAATTTACCAACAGTGCTTAACAGAGCTATAGGTCGATAATTGCTCGGAAGATGAGAGTTGCCTTTTTTGAAAACTGGCATAATTCGAGCTTCTTTCCAAATTTCGGGGAATGCAGAAGAGAGTAAGCAGTTTCTGAACAGAAGTAGAAGTGGTTTACAAACAGTTTTGGCTGTGTTCTTTAGCATATTATGACTTATGTCATCTAATCCTGAGGCTTTGTTTAGTTTCAGGATTCCAATAGTATCTATGATTTCAGATTCTGTTATTTCAATAGTCTCAAGACGTTCGTCTGTCCTGTCTGGAAAATTTGGTACGTCGCTGTCGTTGTCCTCTAATGTAGAAATACTAGCAAAATATTCATTCAATAGATTAGCCTTGTCTTGATCCTCAATTGTAATTTCATTGGTGTTTGGGTTGAGTAGAGGGGGTATATTTACAATATTATTAGAGTCTTTAGTAAGTTTTCGTACTAACTTCCAGAAATCTTGCTGATTGCCTGTTGAATAATTATCAATAAGTCCGTGAACATCCGAAAAGTAAGACTGCTTTAGAGATTTCTTCAAATTGTTTACATGATTTCTTTGTTTTCTATATTTTTCGTATATTGTTAAAGAATTGGTATTTATTGCTTTTTTCCGGATTCTGTCTCTTTTCCTAATTTCTCTTCTAAGTGTTGTGTTGAACCAAGGTTTGTCATGAGGACGAATGGTGACTACTTTATGTGGGATATTTTCTTTAGCTAACTCGATGTATTTTTCGGTAAACTCTTTACATTGTCTGTCTATACTATAAGTTGGGTTAAGACATCTATTCCAATCAAAATTTTCAATGTCATTGTTAAATTTTTCGAAGTTACCGTTTTTGTAATCCCAGATCTCTCTCGTAAAACATTTTTTGAAACATGTGTTTATTTTTATATCAACTAAAGTTGCATTGTGGTCAGAAACAGTCCTATCTATATCCAATACTTGTGTATCACTAACCGAACACTCCTTTACTAAAACTAGGTCAAGAAGAGAAGCGCGCGTTGGGCCGAATCGTGTTGGAGTATTAATAAGGTTCCTCAAACCTGTGGATTGTATTATATCAATTAGATTATGTTGAGTTTCTACAAGAAGATCTACATTTAAGTCTCCTGTGATAATGATATGATTATTCACCGAAAGCGCATTTTCTAAAGACAAATGAAAGCTATCCCAGAAGCTATTATTGGAATTAGGAGGACGGTAAATGCAGCACAAAAGAAAGGAAAATTTGGGGAAACAGACCTCTAGCCAAATCATTTCAAGATCTGAAATTTCAAGATGTTGATGTCGTTTTACAAATAATTTATCTGAAACATATATGAGGACACCTCCGCCATGTGCTGTTCTGTCTTTTCTGATAGGATCTGGGTAGAACCCTTCAAGATGGATATCTTCATTTGGGACATTACTGTCAAGGTGAGTCTCAGAGACACAGATCAGGTCGTATTCTGAGGCAACATCACTTAAGTATGATAGTTTATGTCGAATACTACGAATATTTAGATGAAAAATTGATAGATCATTTGAATTACTTTGATCCGGGCCAGGGTTTGGATGAACATCAATACAGGACAGGAGCAGTAATAGAGCAATTATTGACTCAAAGGCTGTTTCATTTTGCATCAAACATAGGATGAGTAGAAAACAAACGAAAGAGTACTTCATTTGAAAAATAAGTTCTAGGGTGAGGGCACGTAGGTCCAAGGCATTTAGAATATCGCTTATTAGAAACATGAGCTTCGATTTATGACAAGAATATACTCTTATATAATGCAAACCAATTGCTGCCCGATATTGCATAATGTCAGTATTCATGGTGGTTTTAAATCGTTATAGTTTATGACGCGGTCATGGGCAGCAATGGATCGTCGCGGTCGAGTAGAACCATAGAATGAGGGGTTTGTAAACAAGACGAAGTCAATAAAGAGAACAGATACAGACTTACAATTAAGTACAAGCAAACTAAATGAAACGGAACGGGGAGATATGCATGTATATGCACACGAGTCGGAATGATAGAAGAAAAGGTACAAGGATGACAGCAGGAAAACAATAAGTAAAGCAAGGAAACGTAAATATAAACACATGTGGTTGAATACAAGATGGAGACGAGGAGCAAATAATGCTAAGTAGCAAGGATGTATATATAAACAATATGCAAATGCGAATTATGTAATAAAGAACAAATTGATAACATGCAACGTATGTAAGAATACGGTCAGGAAAATATGTACAACTCACACAGAACATAGTAACATTACTTATTCAAATCAGTACGTAAGATGTTCATACTATATCTGGTGGGTATACAGTTCAAACTTTTATAAAATAATTATTTGATACTCATACAAATCGGTGTAGTGATCATACCATTTCTGGTTTAAAGTTTAGTTGTTTCGATAAATCAAAATTCATATGGCAGAGAAGTTGATAATCTTCTTCAAATCGGTACATAATCATAATATTTTAGGTAAGTATAGTTCTAAAATAAATCAAAATTTATATGGCAGGGAATTTGATAAATCTTCTTCAAATCGGTACATAGTCATACTATTTTAGGTAAGTATAGTTCTAAAATAAATCAAAATTCATATGGTAGAGTATTTGATAATTTTCTTCAAATCGGGTACATAATCGTACTATTCAAGGTAAGTATAGTTCTAAAATAAATCAAAATTCACATGGCAGAGAATATGATAATCTTCTTCAAATCGGTACATATATATATAGTCATACTATTTTAGGTAAGTATAGTTCTAAAATAACTCAAAATTCATATAGTAGAGTATTTCGTGATTTTCTTCAAATCGGGTATATAACCATACTATTTAAGGTAAGTATATAGTTCTAAAATAAATCAAAATTCATTTGACAAAGTATTTGATAATCATACTTCTTCAAATCGGTACATGATCCAATACTATTATAGGTAAGTATAGTTAAAAAATAAATCAAAATTCATATGATAAATTATTTGATAATCTTCTTCAAATCGGGTACATAATCGTACTGTTTAAGGTAAGTATAGTTCTAAAATGAATCTTTAAAGAACAGAAATCTTAACATATTTGAGTCATCATTTCTAAAGGATACTCATTCGTTACGTCAACGCATTGGTCAGTCATATACTCTACGGTGGCGCGTGAAAGTTAAGTTCTGCGATGGATGAAATGAGGATCTTTGGTCCACGTTCGGTAGTCTTTATAAATATTCGGCCGTCGTTGGTCCAGAAGCTATACACTTTGCGGGCTCTCTTGGCTTTAGAGATCTCCGATATGATCTCCTGGCGGTAATGCGTAAGATCCTCGGTAATAAATATGCGCGAACTGTCATCTTTCAAGAGTTTCTTTTTACTATACACTCTGTTCTTCAGCTTCCAGTTCCTAAACCGGCAGATAATCTGGCTCTTGCCGTGGCGATTAGGACGTCCGATCGGATGCGATCTACAGATGTCATCGGTGGATATATCCACGTTCAGCTTCTCTTTGCAGATGTTGACAATATCTACATCGGTATTATTACTATCGGAAAGCAGGACATTGTGGAAGCGTAGGGAGTTGCGCCTCCCGTATTGTTCGAGCTCCTCGAGTTTACATTCCAGGTCCTCAATTCGCTCCTCGGCTTTATGCGCTCTCTCCCTCAGCTCATTATTTTCCTCGGTAAGAGTGGCAATGTTCTGCTCATTACTGTCAATACGCTCAGATTCAGATTCAAGCTTATCCTGCACAGACTTTATAGCTGAATGAATTGCTTCATTTATGCTTGTTTTGATACTTGTAGATAAAGATTCAGACAGAGCAGGGGTCAAAGCTGTTGCAATCACGTTTGTGAAGAGGGGATTTCCAAGCAAGCCGATGATGACTGAAGTAAAATCAATAGTTGCACCTGTTTCAGTTTGAACGTTGATCTGAGGGAAGTTTAGGAGGGTGGGGTGCGGGTCGGTGCCTTCAGCTATCGGAGAGGTAGAATCGGATTTCGCTTCTGCATCCGCAACATCAGTAATATCAGTAATATTATGAGATGAGCCTGGAGATGTCGTAGGAAAAGACATAGTTGCTGAATACATTCGACGTCTAGTGAATCTAGTGATCTGGGGTGGCGAAATTATCTCAGACTGTTTGCGTTTTAAGGACATGTATTGTTTATACTAGTGTTCAGTCAAGGTTATCGGTACTCACTGTTCTTTTGTATTTTTTCTCCTTCATCAAAATCACATTCAAAATCATCAAAATTTGAAGAATCAATGTCCTGTGGTTTCCTGACTACTCAGAGTCCATTTCTACCATTTTTTAGTTAGATCACATAGAGATTTCACACAATACTCAGCAATTTTGCTAGACTTAAGATTTCGCGTCTACCGCCACCATGACGTCACACCGTGCCTCAGCCTTTATCACGTAATTGTTCCGAACGTTCATAACATGAAATCGCTCTTTGATCTAGAATTTTCGCATGCTTTTTTTGTCCCAGAAACAATAAGATTCTTACCTACAGATAGGTTATTAGGCACCGTTTTATCGAAGGGAAAAAATGATATCAAATGCACAAAAATGAATATAAACGTACAAAGTAATAAAATACTTGTAATAAATGGCCATTATAATTTTGCCCATAGTAGCTCCCTATAGCTGCTATACACTTACTGGAGACCCCCCGCCGAAAAAAAAAAAAAAACAACTTGTGTTGTTGTAGTCTTTGAAGTCCCCAAAAGCAGATTTCCCTCGCCTACCATTAATGGTTTGGATTTTCTCTTTGAAACATTAAATTTATAATTTTGCATTCAATAGAGATCTTCGATGGAGGTATGATATAGACCTTACATGTATATCTCAGGTGATGATGAAAATTGTAGTTGATATGTTATTTACATTTGTGTGTGTCTGTATGTAAGTTCGTGTGTTTTTTTATGTCAGCGTCGATATCGGTGTCTCCGTCTGCCTGCGAGTGAATTCTTTTGTCCGCGTTTGTTAGCATGTGTGTTTGTATGTGAGTGAGTGCATCTGTCTGTGTCTTTTGTGTGTGTCTGTCTATATATATGCCTGTCTGTCCGTTTGTTTTTGCGTATGTCTGTGTATACCCTGTGTCTGTCAGTCTGTCGTTTTGCGCATGTCTGTGTATGTCTTTCAGGATGTTCCTTTCAGGATGTTCATGTCTGTGTTTTGATCAGTGTCTGTCTTTGAGTCTGTCTGTGTGAATATCTTTTTGTTTCTCCCTGTGTCTGTTTTTCTGTGATTGCTTGACCATGTGTGTCTATCTGCTTGACTTGATGAGAGGTTTTTGTCAAGAAAGAGATATTGACCTATAGTCTGATTTTTTCGTCTGTTTTGCGTGCTGTGATAAACTGTGGATTTACTGAAATCAAAGTCAATACATGTTTTTGTTTGTGTGTGTGTGAGTACATCTGTGTATGTCTGTCTACCTGTCTGTCCGTCTGCCTATGTATATCTTTCTGTATGAGTGTGTCTGTTGATGAATGTGTTTGTCTGTATATATGTATTTGTCTGAATATATGTGAATTTGTTTAAAACCCCGTATATGTGTGAGTGTCTAACCCTCCCCCTCCCAGAAACCTCTTACATATTCTACAAAAGAAAAATACATGTAGTAAAAATAGGTAAAAAATAGGAAAAACGGGCCCTGTCCAAACCTCCTTAGAGAAGACAGGGCCCGACCACCTGTCCTCTCTGAATGTCAGTCGGACTCCTCGGGTGATAACATATATGAGCTCGCTACAGCCGGCAGAACACGGACTGTATTACGCACGTCCTCTTTTTATATCCATTTACATATTCGTCTGTGTTGCTTGGACCCCTGTGTTTTACAGTCTTGTTTGCGTGTGGTCATCTAACAGTGAGGAGGTTGTTTTACACCATAAATGTGCGTTCTTCGAGACCTCTGGGAAATCGGAATAGTGGGAGGGTTGTGCGCACGTAATCCAGGATAACCACACCGTCTGCTATCTACGTGGCAGATGGCCGTCCTAAGTCGGCACCGGTTGCCCATTGGTCTCGTTGGTTTATATGTAGTCTTTTATGTTTCATGTTTCTATTGTGTGAGTTGGTGTTCCTTGTCCCTTTTGCGTCTCTTTCTGTGGGTGTCTGTTCTGTGTTTTTGCATGGGTGTTTTGGGATTTTGCTGTGGGTGCTGCAACCTAGTGTTGTTGGAGATCCCCTCCTTTCTTCTTCTCTATTGGGAAAATCCATGCTGATATGAGGAAAGTCTAATATATAGCGGAATATCTCCAAGGGGAATTCGAAGAAACCTCTTATATAGCAAATTTTCCTATGAGAAAACTACATGCATTACACCGGTTTATAATACACTTATAAAGTAAGATACTGTATACATTCAAATTTTCGCCTCCATTTATATTTTACCCTTTTCATCCATAGCCCAGAAGATGAATTTAAGACGGGACGAATAAAATTTAATGTTAAGGATATCTTAACAAAACGGATGATTCGGCGAATTCAATTCTGGGCAAATCAGTCTCCATTCTAAATTGGTTGAAAATTAAATTGTGCGTATTGATTGATGAATTTTAATTATTAGTACAGGTATCATAGTATCATTCCATCCATAAAAATATAAAAGCAGACAACGGACATCTGACAACGGACAGAACTTTTGCAACATGGATTGACAACGGACTAATTTGAGAAAAGTCCCAAAAAAGTGGTCCAAAATTGAATTCGTCATCATGACACTACCAGAGGAGCATTATATAGACTTGATATTTATTATTAGTATATTTCTGGAATAAGATAACCTGAATATTCAAAGATTTCAAGAAAAAGGAAGAATAACACATGTGCAGGACGTGGTGATCAAAGGACGCCAACTCGATCTCCTCTTTTCAAACTGTATATCAGTACCAGAAAAGCATATAAACCAATAGCTTAGTGTTATGACTACCCCCATTGAATTTTCGAGTGTATTTCTTCTATAATTTCAGCGTTTATTAGAAAATCATACTTTCCACACATGCTCATTGTCACGACAACGGATGGTTTCCTTCCTTACCTGTGGCATAATGTCAACGGACGGTTTTAAGTGCAGAACTTTAAATACTTCTGACAACGGTACTGTAAGGCGACGTAACGTGTTTCTGCCCGTGACAATGCTCATTCTAACGTATCATAGCGCGAAGTCGTAACAATTCGCAGTGCTTCGTTTCTTATTCGCAATAAGCAGATCCATTACGTTTGCATTTCGTTATGATCATATTTTTGAACACCGTTTTCGTTCAAAATTCGGCAAGTTTGACAAATTTTACTCATTCGCAAGGCTTCGTTCTATGGATTCGTCTATATGTGAAGGGGCCTTAAGACAACAGACGCGAGCCGGGCTCTATTGTCCAATATAAGCCCTATAGCGATAAACAACGCCTACCCATTTTCTGAAAGCAGATAAACCGACAGGAACTGGTTTTTACCAAGAATCGATTTTGTCGTCTATGTTTCATTGATCTAAGTTTGGTCATCATTAGAATAGAAATAAAAAAAAATGACAAGCCGGGCTCTATTGTCTCATAATGCCCTCGCGCCCTCAGCCAATCACATTTATCACCTCGCCGCTGACGCGGCTTGGTAATAAATGTGATTGGCTGAGTACGCTCGGGCATTATGAGACAATAGAGCCCGGCTAGTCATTTTTATTTCTTAAATATATTTTCAGTAATTTCAAAGGGTTTTTATACTTTGTTTATCGGAATTTTTTTCAAACTGGAAATTTTCAGCTCAGAAATTGGGAAAAATGCCTGCTTTTCAACATTGGGAATGGGGCCGAATTTCGGCCCTGGAGAACCCCTAAAAATCCCTGTGCAACTTTGCAGCACTAGTTGCCGCAAGCTTGCTGCAACTATGTTGAGATTTGGCATTCCAGCATACATTCTGCACAGATATGTGCTGCTAGTTGCAACCCTTCTTGCACATCTCCTGTACATATAGTACGTGCCGCTAGCAGCAACTACCCCGCATACGTTTTATTTACACATACATCTTTATAAATACTTGTAAATGGAGTAGGAATAATGATCGGACCACTTGCACCATTATTGATAAAATGAAACAGAAGTTTTAAAGTACTATGCTGACAATGTATACTACAATGTCAAAGAAAATATCCCAAACTGCATACAAATGTTGCGTACTGAACACAAATGTTCAGAATGTCTCATATATAGTGTAAATTTAAGTTTCTGCAAGTTCAAGCAAAGTGACATGTTCTTACAATAATCTTAAATGCTTACCTTCTTTTTCATTCACATGCATAATGATTGATCATCAATCCAGCTTCATCATTTCTTATTTTAACACATTTTGAACAACCATTAAATTCGATCATCATCTAAAAGATAATCTGTATTCCATTTTCACTTTTCAGTCAATTAGTTTCCAAACCATTAGTTGAAGTATCATGAGACTCCATTCAGATGTGGCACATCTCTTCCTACTTCACTGTTGCAAACCCAGAGCTTTGAATGTCAGCGATCTTAACTTTCATTGGCTGTGGCTTGTGCGCTTCCGGCATGCACTGCTAGGTCTCTGTTCTAGAGTTCCAGCAAGCTGCATAGAAAACTTTACGCGACGTTCCTTTTTTGCTTGAAATGAATAGATGCAGCTAGCGGCAACCACGTGCGGCTAGCAGCAGCTATGTGCGGCTACCTGCAACCTAATTTGTTTTCAGATTTTGTGTGCAATCTGTGTGCAGGTAGTGGCATATACCTGCACTCATCTTTCTGCACGCTTTTATGGTTGCAACAAGCTTACTGTAAGTTTTTCTTTTCGTAAGGGTGGTTCGCATCTTCAAATAATAGATACTTTCTGGTCAGACTTGCTGTGTACCAAGAAAGACCTCAACGCTTCAATGATTCAATACAGGTCGAGGAAAGTGCAAAATATGGATATAAACAAAATATTACATGAGATTTGACGTTCTTTCGTCATAGTAGAAAACTGACCATTCCATTCAATGAACTACGGTCACGTGGTCATTTTACTACGAATTACTACAATGAACCACGTGCTTTTAGGGGGTATCTGCATTAAAACTGCTGGGGTAAAAGAGAAGCCCGTTTAATTCAAAATTGATATCATCCTTTGGTATATAACAAGTCATACAAGCTTTTCACCGAGGGGTTTATAATTGCATGGAAAATAACACTCGCTATGACTTGTTAAAACGACATACTCGTACTACACTTAGTTCTGTACATACTAAAGGACAATTTGAAGACAAAATTAATTGATTTCATAATTTTATTTCATTCTTTTGATATTTGATTCTGGTAGAAGAATATAAAAGGATCGAGATCCATACATGCAAAATGCAACTGTACATGAGAATGCGTATTTAGTGATTAATGGAATGCCATCCTTTTCTTAACTTTTAGTTTTCTAGATCCGCGCACGAGACATCAATCGACTCAGTGACGTAGCCAATGGAATGTTTTCTTTTTTTCAGAATGCAGGTAGCAGTAGTGCTCAGTGCTAGTTAGCAAAACAGAAATGCCTTTGTGAAGATACTGTGGACGAAACCTCCAGACACATAATCTGCAAAATAGTCATTCTGACAATAATTTTTAAAAATCTCAAAATAATTTGAAATTCTCTTTTTAAAAAAATGGATGCTTAAATTTGTACATTATATTCTAGTATTCATGGTAGCTACGCCACTGTGACGCATGTACATACGAAATGTATTATACAATTATTGACTGGGAATGAGGGCAATATATGATTTGTTGGACCTGAAGATAAAATATTGCCCGAGGCTGTAGGCCGAGGGCTATATTTTGTCTTCAGGTCCAACAAATCATATATTGCCCGAATTCCCAGTCATTAATTGTTTTGTTATACCTTACATTGCCCGAATTCCCAGTCATTAATTGTTTTGTTATACCTTACATCAATACTGCAGCAACGAACCGATTAACCCGGTACGTTTACGTTCATTTTCGTCTATAAGTGAAAGAGCGCGGAAAAATGGGTAGAGCAAATATCGTCATCAACGACGTGACGTCACAAACGATTTACCGTTTATCGGTCAATATTTTTTTTTTTTTTTTAATATTGCCCTAGGGCCAATATTGATGTAAATATTGACTGGTTGGTCAAATATTCGAATTTATATGCATTTTTCCTATGGAGATTTTATATAGAGATACTGATAAGGGTATAACAATACAATGTATGCATCAATTGTAGCGTTCTTTCAGCTTTTGTTTGTCTTGTATGGCGTCTTGTTTCTGTGATTTTCTCTACATTGACGATCACCTTTAGACGGTGACAGTTTTAGTTTTGACTTCAAATATACTGGTCAAATGGTTATTTATAATTATGAAATTCAAGTTGAGAAATGTACTGCAATTTTTCTATCAAACCTGAAGTAAGATTTCAAATAAATAAGTAGAATTAAACAAAATCTAGGGCATTAAGTTTTTCCTGTGTATTGATTCATTTTGTGTGGGTATTGTTTTTGTTGATGTATTTTTATGGTTATTGTTTGTTCCGATCGTATGTGTTCGTTGGTTATCTTTTCCAACTTCCCTCCAGAGTTTGCGAGTTGATAGTCACAAGTACTCAATATTCAATGTTCTCTAGCTTTTATGATACCTTTTGTCTCATGCAAAAATCAACCATCTTTTTCTTTCTTTTCTATATGCAAAGTTGTATATTAAGGGAGACTTCTTTTCGACTCGTGATGATTTTTACTTCAAATGACAAAGAATGGCCTCATTTTACTCCATCATGCTTTAAATGCAGTTTGTCTAGTATGTTGTCTTGTTTCTGTGATTTTCTCTACATTGACGATCACCTTTAGACGGTGACAGTTTTAGGGCGTCAGAACGACCATAACGACGCAAATCATCCAATGATGTATGTGCATGCATGCACGTCAGACTTTAAAAATATATTTATAATAAAAATGCAAAATGGCCTTCCAATTAAAGGATTGTCTTAATATTATTGTCCAACGCCGCATCTTATTGCGGAATATTACATTATAATTTCCAAATAGACTCTTTCACATTATCTGCGGTACTAAATTTGAATGCCAGTTCCGGGGGACAACGAATAGATTGCGCGTGCACAAGTGACGTCATTTGATTGTTCTAGGACGTTTAGCGCGGAATCATGTTTCGTTTGTTCCGCGGAAAACATCTTGGAACAATCGAATTACGTCACTGGTGCATGCGCAATCTATTGTTTGTCCCCCGGAACTGGCCTTCAAATTCAGTACCGCAGATAATGTGAAAGGGTCTATAAGTTTGTTTACACGAATCTATGCATTTTGATTGGTTAATTGATCGTCAGAAAAATGGCGAAATACACCTTCATACCCCAATGAACACGATAAAATACCGGAAGAGCCGGAACTACTTCCATCAAAATCATTTAGTATGTTGCTAAGATCGGCTTTGGAATGATAATTTTGCAAAGAAAAAATAGTTTTATTAACAGTAGCCCTTAGATATAAATACGATATCAGAATTAATGAAAATTTTATGACAATTTCGATGTTTTACCGGTACTGTATACGTGTTTTTTACAGCGTTGTTCGGTTACTATGCTCCTGTTTTTGAAGTTTCTTAGACCATTTCCTGTCCTTAAAATTTTATGAAAGACAGAAAATTCGGTAAATGACGAGAAAAACAGAAACTTCCAGCTATTTTCTTCTAAATTACATTCCCGTCGTAACAGTAGCAAGTACCTACGTTTGAAATTTTCCAATGACTGACGACTAGCTGTCAACGACAACGTGCAAAAGTTTTGATTGAGAACTTCAAAAGGACCGAAGATCACTGTTTCAAATGATTTCTATGAGGTACAATCGTTCTGAACCTATGAAGTATTGAAACTAAAAACTTTTCTAATGATATATTTTCGGCGAGATGAAGAATTTAGAAGAAAATATTGACAGCGAATAGAAAATGAGAGATCAAAAGACGGCGACCTACCTCGGCCTCGATCAGGATACAGTATCGTCATGAATTTTCACAATTAACTTGTCACTTATGAAATAACTAAATCCTAGGAAGGTATTCTGATACCAATAGATCATAATCATGCCGTTTTCTGCAAGTTTTGGATCTATAAGTACTGAGAATCTGTCTGTATAAACTCCCAGCTCCTGCGTGTACAATCCAAACACATAACTGCCATGTCGGCGACCTTGAACTTGAACTGCAGAACGCGTCATCAAAATGCTACGTCATATCATCGGATGATGTAATGGATTGGTAAATGGGGCTCCAGATGGGGAACGAATATTTTGACACATTTGCTGCCTTTAACTAGCAACGTATACATTAACGATGGTGACTCATCACGTGTGCGCACATAGCACTGCGCAACGTATTAGACGATTCGAACGTCATCGCGTCATACGCATGACGTTATAACGCAGGCGATGTCGCATAATATAAAACGCTAGAATGCTCGATTTAGGACTGTACATAGATAATATCAAGTAACGTATATCATCACTGATGAATCGAAATGAAATACTTTGTAGTTTTAATTGAATAATTGGGGCCCGCGCGACTTTTTTTTTTTTTTGAAAACCGGGAAATTCAACAGCTCGCTGCCCGGGAAATATCAAATAGGATATTTAGTATTCTTTTTGTTACGTTTTATTTTGTTGCAACGGACCTACCCGAAGTAATAATGTGTAAACGCCAATCCGAGAGATGGGAAACTTTGCGTGATTCTAATCGTTTATAGCGTTATGTTTATTCGCAGAGGTAGCGTTATAAAAATATATTATACATACATCCTGGGGATTTTTCAAATCAAGGGGGTTAAGGCTAAATATACATATACCAGCTCAGAGGGAATGGGGTTTTATTTTTCTTTATTCCACAGAATCTACATGATCCGGATTTATTTTCGTCTGTCTTTCGGGCTGTACGTTTTTATTCAAATTATTCTGAAAAAAAAATCAAGCCGGTTTTTTTTTCTAATGCGAACATTTTTATCCTCCCGTGAGATCAATTGGCATTTTATGAATGTCATAGTCTAATTTAGAATTTTGTTTCAATGTCGCTCTCTCTAGTGAAAAACGTACCTTGTTCGAGTAAATATATACATTTGTACGTGTTTGACGATTCCTAGAATCCTTGCAATCTCTCAATATCACCCTACCGTATTTTTTTCCAGAGAACTGGATGGGATTGGGCGTAACAGGGACGTATATTTATAAATATATTATATACATGTACGCTCATGAGCATAAGTGCCCCCCTCCCCCCTTCCCCATCCCGTTCTTCCCCTACGATCTTCAGTGAGGTGTTAAAAATAGATTGTAGGTTTTATTATGACAAACTCTCCGGAAGGTTGGTATTGCCTGGTTGAGGGCCGAATCAGTGCAGTCATTTATATGCTGGTTTCCAACATCGTGGCAAATTACCCCCCCCCCCCCCCCCCCCCTTTCATCCAAACTTATTGATTTTGAATACATTCTTTATGTTGAAGCTGTAAACTTTCTTTTCGGTACGCTTTGCTTAATATTATGTTTTAATGGATTCATTATATCATAAACATATAATACGTATTTGTTTCGAGTCTTGAATAATTTATTCATATGGGGGTCTGGCCAGATGGAAAGGGGAATGCAAGAAGCGAAACCTCCCCCCCCCCCAAGGTCCTAGATTTAGCATAAATAAAGATAGAGAAAGAGAGAGGGGGCGACTGTTTAGTCCGTCTATTATGGTACCATCAGTCAATCAATCTATCAATTTACAGGTGTTCTCATGATCTTTGGGAACAGCCATGTGATTTTATGGAAAGGGGGGGGGGGGGGGGGAGGAGGCGGCAGGAAGACGTACTTTGCAAAAATAAAAATCTCCGGACGGATATTTTAGGGGGAAAAGATTCTGGCCAGAAGGAATCATGAAAATAGCCCCCTTCTGTCATCCAACATATAGAGATACTCACTCCGTGTTTGATATTTTGTACATCTTGTGGCCGAAATTATGCGCTGAATGATATAAACTTTTAAAAGAGTAATTTTTCAACATTTGGAAAAATTAAAGAAATATAGAAATAAACCGACCCGAAGGGCCGGCGAAAAAAAAATCCGGCTCTTACAATTGCTGAAAAAAAAAACGGCTTGCAGAAGTCATCCTGTAACCCCCCCCCCCCCCCCCCCCCCACCCCCTCCCTTTCCCCATGCTCACTTATTACGATGACATAGAGAAAAATACAAATTTCAAGATATAATTCTAGCTAGTAATGTAAAATGCATGCGTGGGAATGACATAAAAACATTAATTGTGATCTTATCATCAGATGATAGTCCTATGTGGAGGGGGCAATCATATTTTAAGGATTTCTACAACATGTACCATTTTGAATAATTAAGATTTTTTCAATATTAAGATAATCGTTTTACAGAAACTTGCTGGGCGGGAAAATTTGAGGCGGAAGAAGAATTTATTGAGGTTCTGCCTTGTATTTAGGATTATATAGAAAACCGGGGACAATCTCGGGATACTTATTGACTGATTCTCCACGTCCATGAGCACCTAGGAGTTGTATGTGAGTTGTATATGACAAATGTGGTGTGGAAAAAAAGAATATTTTTCTTGAAATCTTGTTTAAAAATATTCCCCTAGGCCAGAAATGTAGTCAAAATGTAACCATCCCGTTTCGTTCGATATATTGAATATTGAAGTTCTGATTTCCCTTTTGTTTATAATGACTTAATTTAAACAGAATCAATACTTCATTTCTTCATATTTTCTGGATCGCTACTCTCCGACGCCGGTTACTGTATGAAACCAAAGAGTAAACATCCACGCCATTTTACGTTACTTGCAGGAGGAAAGGCTTATGCCCAGCACTTTTCTTTTTCTTTGTTTGTTAGATTTTCTATGAGCAGTATCCTTTATAGCTGCACTATGAACCCCCTCCCGTTTTTTTTTCAAATCTAGATCCACCACTGAAATTCATTTCTTGATATTTTGACGGGAATCTTATAATTTTAAGTTGCTGAGTAAGTCTTATACAAGGGCGTAGGAGAAGGGGGGGGGGATGGAACATAAATCTACAATTTTTCGGTCAATTTTCAAAATTTTTCTACCGCTCGCCATTTCTTTATAGACTTTCTGAATAATTTAGCTATTCTGATCCATCCTATATACATATTACTTTATCAATGTATATGAAGACATTTAACTTAAACTATATAGAATATTATTACATGTACTTGTTAATGATAGAGGGTATAGAAAGTATTTTCTGATAGATCAATATTTTGCTAAAAAAAAAAAAATCCTGGCTCGCTACCGCTCGCCAGACATTTATTCATGTCCTTAAAAATTTAGAATTGCACCAGAAATGTTAAAATTTATGCATACAGAACATGAAACCTCCATATTTGTTTTTAATCCCCCCAATTTCTTTTAATTTTTTTTTGCTTGTTAGAAATTTTGGGATGTAGTGCCCCCCCCCCCTTTTCAGGCAGAGCTACGCCATTGTTATATTATTAGTCTTTCACTGAATACGACGTCTCCGTTGAGCACTAAGCGAAAATACATAGTTTTTATAAAGCTTACGAAAATCTAAATCGAAGTGTGTTTTCTACATATATAAGGGAAATAAAACGTAAAACAGGTAGGTTTTAGCTTATAATGCGACGAATTGCTTTATTTCCCAGCAATTTACACAATGGACACTGACTAATATGATATTGCCCATTCTTCGAGAACAATTTTCGTGTTGAGTCAATTTTTAATGAGACTTTACTACAGGAATACATATTTGTTTAAATAAAAATGAATAAGATTCCATGATATGAACGTCATTTATTGAAATGTTTCGACGCTATTATTTGTATATATAAAATCTAGGTATGACGTCATCATGGACATGAAAGCTTCTTTCAACGCTTTATCTTGCTCTTATATTAACACCGACCTATGTATTTTTATATATCAATTGAAAGATCAAGATTTATATATTCTTTTTGTCAAAACTAGAAAAAAAGTTTAATACTCCTTTGAAGTGAATTTTTTAGGCAAAAAAATGATAATTTTACGAATTTTTACATTTTTTTACATTAAATTGATAAGGACGCTACTTTCCTAAATTAAAGTTATTTTCTTTCATATATATGTTTTTATTGAAGAAAAGTGTCTTCTTTTCATTAAAAATTTCAAAAATCACATAATAACATTCTTTCCTCAGTTACTAGTGCTTTTCTGGAAATGGGTGATTTTTGTCTAAAAATAGCAACAGAAATTCCCTTAATCTATTTTTAGCTATATCTCGAAATTTTCAACACCGACCTTGGTATTTCGATATGTAAAATTAAAGTATGAGAATTGTTCTTCATATGTGGCCCATTTTTATAAAAAGTTTAATACTCCTTATTATATGAGTCACCATCCTTAAATATATTTCGTCTGGGAACTAGTTCGCCTACGGGCCCTACAAAGTTGATATTTTCATACGCAATTAATGTATTAAATTACTAATTTCTTGAGTATATTTGTGAAATTTGGGATAAATTTGGGTTTGGAAATTATAAAAATTGACTGTTCAATTTTGACAGTTTATTGGAGTATGAAGTTTGGTTTGTCGCATCACAAATTTTGCGTAAAACCGCTTCGCTACGCTACGCGGTTTTTCACAATTTGTGATGCGACAAACCAAACTTCATACTCCAATAAACTGTCAAAATTGAACAGTCAATTCTTATGTAACGTCAATATCAAATAGCCCATCAAGGCATTGATAGAGGACGTAGTCGGCGCGAAGCGCTGACGAAGTCGCCATCAAGATAGACGCGTGTACATGAATAAGCATGCATTTTCTCGTCTTTCTTGCTATACCTTCAACTCAAAATTTGTGTGCACTGTTCATGCGGAAACGGCGAACGTTAGAGAAGATAATATACCCGAATTTGCACAGTATACATCCTTAAAACTAACGAAACCCATGCGTACCCACAAGTGTTGTACACAGTGTCGGTGAATGCACAGCCAGTCCTTGAACTTCGTCTGGCATGGTGCATCATTGACTACGTCACATTGACATTTAGGTCACTCACACAGTGTACACGTGCAACTACAAGGAGCAATGGGGAATCGCCAAAGATATATCGATGATCAAATGGACAATTTAAATTCCTTGGTGGATCTTTTTTCCCTGTTCGTATGATAAATAACAACAAACTGAAAGGATTGATTTTTATTTTTTTAATAGATATAATTTAATAAACATCGGCAACCTGTGGTTTCTACTATATATTGTGTTGACTTGGAATGACACGCAAGTCGTCATTTATTTCAAGCTGGATTTATTATCATTATCATTTTTCTTGAAAAAGGTGTGGAGGATTTTTTATCTATCATTTTTATTTATTTGTCTATCATATATTTATCTATAGCTACATCTCTTTATCTTCAAATATTGATTGAAAACATTTTTTTTCGGAATGACATGTCAAATCGTAGTTTATTTCATGCTGGATCTACTATTATTTCATTTCCCTTGGAAGGTGAGGGGGGGGGGGGGGGGTAATAAAAAATTCTTAAGCATGATTTGGCAAAGTATTTCGTCAGCCCTTTCATCTGTTTTTGTTTTTTTTTGGGGGGGGGGGGGGGGGGGTGTTCTTACTATGATTTGATGAGAAATCTCAAGTCAGTCATTTTACTTACCTAGAACACCCCTACCTTCCCTCTGCTACATGTAATAATGTTTCCCCACAATAATTTAATGCAAAGGCCATACTGAGCTTGGAATAACAATGTTCAGATATTGCAGACAGACACTTATGGAAAAGCAACAGATACATGTAACATTTTCATGAAACTTTGTGTTGTCCATGAATTGATAGGACAGCCACGTTTTGGTTTTCAATGTCAGAGCTTAATGTACATGTGTAGCGGTCCTCAACCTTTTCATTCATTCATATTATTCTTCACTTTCTTATAACATGAGGTTATGACATGAATAATATATAACGATCAATAGAATCAGTTTTTCATATACCTACATGCTAATACAAAAGAAGTAAATTAAAATATTTAGAGACAATAATAGAATATCATTTCACTTTTCAAGAGGCTAGTAAGAGCTTCATGTCATTATGCTGTTTTGTCCATGTGGTAGAGATTATAATATTATTTCGCTCTGGCTAAATCACCTGTGTCAGTGGCGGATCCAGCTCCCCCTTTGCCGGGGGTCAAGGGGCGAATTTTGCCGTTTTTTACTGAAAATGGGCCAAAATATACCTGGGGTTTTTTGGTGTTTTTGTGTGTGTGTGTGTGTTTTTTTGTTGTTTTTTTTTTTTACATTTTGGGGTCAGTGCCGGGGAGGGGGACGCCCCCTCCGCACCCCATTGAATCAGCCATGCACTGTGTGTGAAATTTACTGATAAATAGTTCCAATGGTAAGAAAAAAATATGCAAGAGGCTACATGTAGCACTACGAGCTAAATGTCATTATGCTGCGAAGGTAGAAATCTCTGTGATTGTCACAACTAGGAGGATAACACAACTTTAACCTCTTTAGAGAAGACAGGGCCCTGACAACCTATCATCTCTGAATGTCAGTCGGACTCCTCGAGTGATAACGTATATGAGCTTGCTACAGCCGGCAGAGCACGGATTGTATTATGCACGTCCTCTTTTTATATCCATTTACATATTCAATATCTTTGTTGCTTGAACCTCTGTGTTTTACGGTCTTGTGTGTGGTCATCTAACAGTGAGGAGGTTGTTTTACACCATAATTGTGCGTTCTTCAAGACCTCTGGGAAATCGGAATAGTGGGAGGGCTGTGCGCACGTAAAGCAGGATAACCACACCGTCTGCTATTTCCGTGGCAGATGGCCGTCCTTAGTCGGCACCGGTTGCCCATTGGTCTCGTTGGTTTATGTGTGGTCTCTTATGTTTAATGTTTCTATGGTGTGAGTTGGTGTCCCTTTTTGCGTCTCTTTCTGTGGGCGTCTGTACAGTTCGGTTCTGGTTTTTTTTTTTTTTTTTTTTTTGCATTGGGTGCTTGGGGGTTTTGATGTGGGTGCTGCAACCTAGTGTTGTTGGAGATCCCCTCCTTTCTTTTAACTTTTCTATCAGTGCTACGTCCCCTTCATGGATTTGCCATAGTTCATATTATTGATTTAATTACATTATTAAATAAACTTCATCATTTTCTACAATTAACATGATAACAAAGTATTAACTTTTCGACTTACAGTTACTTCAGTCTTACCGTAGGTACAAGAATCGGAGGAAACTCGATCTACAAATTTATCAATCAGATCATCAAAACCATAAAAATATGGGTACATAACCATTAAAATATTGAAATACTCATTAACCTTTAATGTTTCTTGTCGAAGTATGGTAAAGGAATCTGAAATCTTAATTTAATCACGATAATATTCTTTGCGCTAATCTGACACAGGGGCAGCCATTTTCCAACTTCCAAGTTCTAAAAATATCAAAATTAGGTAACACTTCAATCTTTCTCTAGGATTCAAAATAATTATTATAATTTATATGAATTGTCAATATAAATTGATTTTATATTGTAATTAAATTTGTAGTTTATATATTGATTATTTAGCCAAATTTCTCACACGAATGCCTTATGCCCCCTTTCCCCCCATCTCTGCACTCCAAACGCTTGAGTGTTAGAATTGTGTTAGGATTGTGTTAGGATTGTTAGGACTTTTTTAGGACTTTGTTAGGATATGGTTTGGCATAGGCGGATCTAGGAATTTTTCAAAGGGGGGGTTGAAGATTTTGAAAGGGGGGAGGGGTGTTGAATGCATACTATTAAAAGCTTCTGTTTGGCAATAATACCTTTAAGGGTGCATTATTGACTTCACAAAGATAATCTATATCTGTTTTATTATCTTTTAAAGCAACGGCATGAAAAAGTGGAGGGGCACAGTATCCCAAAATTTCTAACAAGCCCCCCCCCCCCCCAAAAAAAAAGAAAAGGTGGGGGGAGGAGGACGAGATTTTAAAAAAATATGGGGTTTCATGCACAAATTTTAACATTTCTGGCGCAATTCTAAATCTTAAGTACATGTACATGAATAAATGTCTGGCGAGCGGTAGCGAGCCAGAAAATTTTTTTTAGCAAAATGTTGACTTATCAGAAAATACTTTCTATACTCTCTATCATTAACAAGTACATATAATTTGAGTTAAATGTCTTCATGTACGTTGAGGATGGATCAGAATAGCTAAATTATTCAGAAAGTCTATAAAGAACTGCCGAGCGGTAGAAAAGAAAAATTTTGAAAATTGAACAAAAAATTGTAGATTTATGGTACAAAATGTTGCTATTTTAAACAATGTTAATGCATCATAAAATTTTGTGATTGAAAAATGGGGGGGGGGGGGGGCATGTGCCTATCAATTTCTAGACATAGTGTCACAGAATTATACAAAATGTATGTATCAAAAACAACATGCTATCATATGTAAAACTGTCCATCAGGTCACACAAATAGCTGAAAAATGCTAAAATAATACTGTTCATTTCAACCATTGTCACTGAGTTATACAAAATGTATGTATCAAAAACAACATGCTAACATATGTAAAACTGTCCATCAAGTCACACAAATAGCTGAAAAATGCTAAAATAATACTGTTCATTTCAACTATCAATTTCTAAACATAGTGTCACTGAGTTATACAAAATGCATGTATCAACCAGACTTGTCAGAATGACAACATAGCTCGCCGGTGGCAACCATATGTAAATTGCAACAACAACAATAAAAAAGGTCTTATCACAAGGAATGCACATGTGAAATATCAAAGCCCTATCACTAACCATTCAAAAAATATGGCCAAGGTTAAAGTTTTTCAAAAGTAGGTCAATCATCTCCAAGGTCAAGGTCACAAGGTCAAAAATTTTGGTATCCATGGAAAGGTCTTGTCACAAGGAATACACATGTGAAATATCAAAGCCCTATCACTTACCATTCCAAAAATATGGCCAAGGTTAAAGTTTTTCAAAAGTAGGTCAATCATCTCCAAGGTCAAGGTCACAAGGTCAAAAATTTTGGTATCCATGGAAAGGTCTTGTCACAAGGAATACACATGTGAAATATCAAAGCCCTATCACTTACCATTCCAAAAATATGACCAAGGTTAAAGTTTTTCAAAAGTAGGTCAATCTCCAAGGTCGAGGTCACAAGGTCAACAATTTTGGTAACCATGGAAAGGTCTTGTCACAAGGAATACACATGTGAAATATCAAAGCCCTATCACTTACCATTCCAAAAATATGGCCAAGGTTAAAGTTTTTCAAAAGTAGGTCAATCTCCAAGGTCAAGGTCACAAGGTCAAAAATTTTGGTATCCATGGAAAGGTCTTGTCACAAGGAATACACATGTGAAATATCAAAGCCCTATCACTTACCATTCCAAAAATATGGCCAAGGTTAAAGTTTTTCAAAAGTAGGTCAATCTCCAAGGTCAAGGTCACAAGGTCAAAAATTTTGGTATCCATGGAAAGGTCTTGTCACAAGGAATACACATGTGAAATATCAAAGCCCTATCACTTACCATTCCAAAAATATGGCCAAGGTTAAAGTTTTTCAAAAGTAGGTCAATCTCCAAGGTCAAGGTCACAAGGTCAAAAATTTTGGTATCCATGGAAAAGTCTTGTCACAAGGAATACACATGTGAAATATCAAAGCCCTATCACTTACCATTCCAAAAATATGGCCAAGGTTAAAGTTTTTCAAAAGAAGGTCAATCTCCAAGGTCAAGGTCACAAGGTCAAAAATTTTGGTATCCATGGAAAGGTCTTGTCACAAGGAATGCACATGTGAAATATGAAAGCCCAATCTGTATTGGTTTAAAAGTTATAAGCAAGGTTAAAGTTTTTGTGCACGCGCACGCAGACGCAGACGCAGACGCCAACGCCGACGCCGGGGGTATGACAATAGCTCTCCGGACATTCGTCCCGGCGAGCTAAAAATAACATGCTATATGTAAAACTGTCCATCAAGTCACACAAATAGCTGAAAAATGCTAAAATAATACTGTTCACACAATAAATTGGCACATTACATGTTTACAATATACATGTACATGTATTTAAAAAAAACTGTTCATAATAATATTAAGTAAAAATTCTGTTCTACATGTACATCAATTTACCATTTATTTCTTGGTTCAATAGTACAAATAATAATTCAAGAAAAATGTGTCCTATATGATGTCTTTCTACACAAAAAAGCTTAACGTATCTAATGTACAAATGAAGATATCGCGGACGTCTCGTCCATTTAAACAGTGTTATAATTAACTCGGTAATATTCGGCAGTGTCTCGATAGTTTCCGTGGCTTGAGCGATGGTTAGCATGCTGACCTTTGATGATAGAAACCATTATTTATGTTGTATAAGTATATTTAGGTAAAATTATGCCATGATTCTAACTATATAATACACTTGATATTTATTTGTACAAAGGATACCTTAAGTCGTGAAAATACAAATGTATATACATGTATCAATTCAGTTGCCTCTTCCACTCTTCCACCGAGATGCCCATTGATGGACAATACCATCTTCCTTTCACCTGGGTGTGACCGGTTTCTGCACACTTCTGCTGTTGACATTTGGTGCAGATGTACCGATACTGCCCAGGTGCCTTGTGTCGCTTCTTTGGAGCCTCTCCTCGGGCAATTCTGTCCATATCCTCCTGCTCGGCCTTGCGCTTTCGCCAGTCTCTTTGACGTGGAGATTGAAATGGTGCTTGAAGAACTGTACCAGAGGCTGAAACAGTAGTACTTTGAGAAGTCGACTGCTGCTGTTGAGTCATGTATGGCACACTGAGTGGCAGGAAGGGTGGCATGTTGGCAGGTGGACATGGTGGCATGAAATATGGCGGCCAACCGTACCAGCCAGATATTGCTTGAGGGAATGGAGGGCAGACACCAGGCATCCTTGGCATACCAGCAGATAGAGTAGTTGTAGTATCAGTCACAGTGTTAGCTGGAGTGGTAGAGACTGTGGTAGAGACGGTCGTGGAGGCCTGGCTGGAAGCTCTCTTACGAGGTCGCTTTGGGCATTGCCCCTGCTGATTTTCAGGCTCAGTGAATACTATGGGCTGGTGTCCATGCTCTGTATGCTGGCTTGGACGGACCTGGGCCTCTGGAAGTGGGACCTCTGATGTTGATACTGTGTCAATCAGCGCAGCACCTTTAAGAGTGGATTCAGACCTGTCCTCTTGTCCCTCTTATTCAGCCTGAAAAGTATTGACAATTGTAATATACTGTAAATTGGTTTTTATTCGTCAGATACCAATTTTCGTCATTTTCGTCAGTGCTTTCCTTGACGAAATTACGTACCGACGAATATAAATACTCCTGACAAAAAACAAATTATAGTAAGGAAACATTGAATCAGTCTCTTGGTAAACTTAAATATAAACCAGGAGCACTGTGGAGGAGGGAGGAAGGAGCTGAAGACTCCGAGTTTTGAGACATTGTTTAAAAGTGTTATTACGAGACGCAAATGGCAAATCAATGAAAACTGAATATGAACACAAAGTCGCATATACATGTTATGTACTCCTAATTACAAAATAATATGTTAACACAGCAAGGTAGGTGATATACATGTCTCTAATTGTTTGTTTACCAATAATTGTTAAACAAACAATGAAAACAAACACATACGGCGGATTTGACTATTTGACGGCGGATCTAAATGTTAAGTTGGCATTTGAAAAGACGAATTTACATTTTAGGGACCTTGGTTGACGAATTTACGTACTGACGAAATGGTAATTTTTAACGAATTGACGAAAATTGGTACCGACGAAAATAAAGCAATTTACAGCAACTGTTTAGGGAACATTAATAAACATTTTTGTACTATAAAATTCCAGTGATAAAATGAAATTGTATGAATACATAGACACTAAATAAATTGTGACATCTCTAATTATGATATCACTAATGAAATGGAGATATCACTATTTAGCATTAGTGATATCATAACTAAATACATGTAAGTGACATCATTATTACAATTATTATTATTCTAAGTTTCCCGAATTAAGGCCAAAATAAGGTCCTCGTGAATGAAATATCAGCTCTATTATTATTAAAATACTATAGAGTCTATAGTATTTTAAATAAAAACTCTTGCACTTGCTGTAAATACTTTTAACAAAACCAAAACAATTTTACAAGCATTTTCACAAATACAAATGAATGTACACAGAATTTGATACCTGCAATTGTTAGGCTTAAGATATGAATAACATCATACTTAATGTGTTCATATGATAGCAGCTGAACTACATGTATTACAGAATGTAACAATAAACCACACTATATCAAACTAAGAAAAAAATTATACTTTACCAAACAGATACGGTGGTAATATTGACGGTAACCAGCACCAGGTTTGTCTCCTCCTGTATCCTGCAACTATCTGATATGAGCTGCTGTATGAGGCTGTACGTCTGCACTATCGCCTGAGGTATTGGTAACAGTTTTCCACCAATGTCCTTTGGACGGTTCCTGGCTTGCTTGTACTGGCGTAGCAGCCTCAGACATACGCACTCAGAGATCCTATTTCGACTTGGGCTCTGGGCTGCCTGGTTTTGTGTCATGTACAGTCTGAAAGCAGTCAAACCTTATTTAGCATTTAAGAATATTTTCCACATTCTAGCACAGAAAATATGATCAAATGTCAAGTATACATAAGAGAAAAATCATCAGTAAATTTGGTAAATTTTTTGCAAATGACTGTTGATATACAGAAAGCACATTGATATGAATGTGATATAAAAAGGACCTGAAATGAATTTCAGTTCATGTGATATTTATGAAACTGATTGTATGTTTTATATCCCTTGGCAAACGCTTGATGATGTAATTAGATGTTTCATATGTACTGTTTGGAATGAAATTTCACATCAGATCCTACATGTATCCATATAAAAGTACAATCGTAACATACATTTGTTGTACATACCGCTCAGTTGCCTGGACACCAGGTGTTGGCCCTCCACGTTTCCTGGATGCTCTCCAAGGACCAAGCAATAATTCTTTCTTGGTTTTGAGGTTGAAAGGTGTTGGTGCCTTGTCACACACATGCAAGCTTTCATACAGCTGGATAATTCTATCTTCTGCTGTTGTTGACAGAGCAGTGGCCAAGGTGTCCAGCTTCAGTAGGTATTCAGCTAGGGCATCTACTGCCTCCCAACCTGCATATCCTTTGGCATCGCAACGGCTCTTCTGTAATATGCAATAGAATTTATACTTCACGAAACAAGCGGTACTGAAAGACTCGAAAAAAGACAACAGGAACAATGGCAAAAATATTCTGATAAATAAGATTTTTACCAGGTTCCTTTCATCAAGCAGAGTAAATTTTACGTAATCTATATTTGTACAATATTTTTAGTAAATTTTACGTTATTTATATTTGTACAATATTGTTAGTAAATTTTACGTAATTTATATTTGTACAATATTGTACGAAAAAATTCTATGTAAATGGCACATTAACAGAAGGAACATATCTTACTTCTTAGAAAACACTCTCATTAATCATGTATATCTGTCTGGCATACATCAGATAAATTATGCACATATAAGTACCTGTACTGGTTCATCAGGCACTGATTCTAAAGAGGTGTCTGCAGTGGGCTTGTCCAAATCACCTTCAAATGTGGTGTCTGTTGATTGCACCTCAATATTGGCATCAAACTGTTTGTCATCGGAGTCAAACTGGGCTAAAGGTTGTTCACATGGGCTGTCTTCTGTCATATGCTTTACCATATGAACAACCATGTCTCCGGTGCCCAGCTGAATTCCACACCTCTCACAAGGACTGGTCTCCAGTGTCTGACCTTGCTGGGTTGTTGATGAACCTAAAGCATAGTGTACATGTATTTGTAATAAAATGTTATATACATGTACATGTACATAACAACTGCATCAGGTGATAAAATGTTACACAGGAAATACGTCATACTAGTTACCACGGTTACTGCTAAGAATTTTATGACTTCAATTGTAATTAATATTAAAGCTCATGTTTGTTACCAGTGTTTACGGATCACTATCAAAGTTAACACAGACAGCTGGTGATCTTTGAACATCGTTAATAAAAAGATGTACTACTAATTTACATGGTGATATTCGTATTTCAAATATTACATTATATTATTTTTTTACATCTAGATAGTAATATCACTAATTCAAATAGTAATAATAATAATAATTCAAAACTTAATATGACTTATTTGGATAGTGATATAACTAGATCTGCACAATTATTTATTTTTTCTAAATAACATACTAGGAGCATGTTGCATGTCAATGTCCTCAGCCGAACATACTGTCTGGTCCAAAAGCTCTGGAGCATCCCTTGCCTCCTCTGGGTTGATATCAGGAAGGACAGGTACATCTTGATCTGCTCCCTGTAATTGGGGCCGCAAGTCACCCTTACCTGACTGGCTGAGGAGGTACTCCACTGCTATCAGTTCGTCTGAAATGCATTAAATGAAATTATCAATGACCACATGCGTCTTTTAACAGTGACGTCATAATGAAAAACAACGCCAAAAGATGTTGACTCGGACATGTAATCAAGATCGGAAAATGGTCGATTGCAGAAAATGAATGAGTCAACAAAAGTCAATGATGCTGCATAGCCTGGTATTGACAATTACACAGTAAGTCCTGCAGAACAAATAGTATAATTAATTTGGCCACATATAAAGTACATTTACACTATATATGAAAAATAGAGATGTAATGTACATTTTATTTAAAGTACACACATTTTTTTCATACACATGTACATGTACAATTTTCATGAGAGAAATATGAAAAAATATACACTCTGAAATAAATGTATAATGTACATTAATCTATGGTACATGTATATTTCTTTGATATGAAATTTGAATGTTTTGTACGACATATGTGTTCCATATGTGGCAAATTGGCTGTGTACTTGATAAATCAAGTTTAAATAAAGGAATTTACTGGTTGGTTTGCCTGGGGGTTTGAACTCAGGCAGAAGGTCTGTACCAAGCACTCGTTGACTCATGGTGTTGATGGCCGACATAAGTCGAATGTCATACATGCGTGTTCTTGACGTGTTGGCTATGTCTACAGTCTCCCTTTCCCGGTTCAGGTTCCACCTGCTGCCACCCTCCACCATGTACATCTGCATGTGTACAGCGTTGGCTCTCCATCCTGAAGAAAATGATTTAAAACATTGTACAGTCATTGACAACAGTATACTGAAAGGTGTGTAAGTCATGTAACATCCGTAAATAAAATGTTTTATCAGAAAATACACTGCAGCATCGCAAATCTCCTCTTACTGTCTTCCCACATTGGTCGCAGCTGGTCTCAGCATGACAGTCCAGAAGATGCTGATTGAAGTTATTTACCGATACCAGCATATGGCAGACTCCACAGTTCAGCTTATCTGTCTTGGGTTGGGCTGTTGTGACAGGTACAGTTACTGTTGTCAATGAAGATGCTGAAGCAGATAGTTCCTGAAAAAGAATCAAGTTTATACTTTATGTTTATATATATTTGCACCAGAATGTCGGCATTCCAATAAATGCATGCAAAATTTAATTGCAGTTAATTGTGACTACAAAGAAAGTATAACCCAGACAGACAAACCCACAGGACAGACAAACCCACATAGACAGACAGACAACAGACAAAGTGATCGCTATGTACCACTATGCTTCGTAGACGACATAATTTGCAAGATGCATTTGCAGATCTTAATTAACTGATGGGTTATCCGGATACATTTCATCAGGGCTCGCGCTGGGCTTCGCAAATGTCGCATTTTGCGACAAAAATTTGAAATTTGCGACAGAAAATCGCGATTTGCGACAAAGGGAATTTTCTATAAATGAGTTTTCAAGTACCAACAAACATGCGAATTCGGCATTGACAGATCGATACTTAGTAATCCAAAGTGCAGTTGAAGCGTTCAGGTGTAACATAGGTAAGCAGATGACCGTAAAAGGTGTGAAATACACTGGTAATTAGGTAGCCACAGTAGCATGAGAGCCACATATGCTGCTAATTAGTTAATTGGATTATGAAGATAAGCTGTCCAACGTTAGTATTCCTAATTTTGAAAATGTATTTCAATTTTGTTACGGCGGACGGCAAACTTCATATCTTTCGATATCACTGAAAAGTTTAGATCATCACGAGTATGTCATAATTATTTTTTTTTCAATTCTTTGTTTCTCCCCCAAAAGAAGTACCACTGTACTATATAATTTAGATTTTAAAATTTGGAAAAGTAACTTAGAAATGTCCGATTCCGTATCGGAAAACAAAAAGGCAAAATTGACGCCGTTCGTTTTTAAAACGTCTGCAAGTTCTGACGATAAAACTATCAAAAATAAGCCTTCAATAGCATTTAAATCGAGGTTTTGAGATCTTTGTATTCAGGATAAAAGCATCCGAGCTCGACGTCGTGGACCCACAAAAGCACCCCTCTACTTTCTTTTCATTTTGCGTCATAGGCATCGATCTTGTGTGAAACAAAGAGTCGGCGACGAAGAATCGAACAAGGCCATTGCGATTACGAAAATATATTCATCTACATAAGTTAAATGTATGTTCAGACCTTTTATTTTTTTTTTTTGGGGGGGGGGGGGGGTCCGCTACACCGACCTTAAATATTTAATCAGGTCAACATTTTTTTTTCAAAACATGCAAAGATTATTTAAGGGGACCGTTTTCAAGCTACATTGAATAAAAGATCAAGAGCATATCTAGAGGGTGTTAGGAGCCACCTTGGAAATTTCCTAAAATGCTATTTTTTCCTACTTTTATGTCAATGTTTTTCACAATCATATACTTGGACCCCCTCCCCATCCCAGGAAAAATTCAAGGTCTGTCCATCTTTCTTTGGCTACAATAGCCAATTCCAGACTGTCCTTGCTATCATAATCAAGGAGCTCAAGTCATGGGGAAGGGGGGGGGGTCATTACTATAGCTTGGTCTACAAGCAAAGCTGCAGTTCTTTCAGCCTACACCATGTTTGCAGCTACCAACTGCCTTGTCAATACAGTAATCCCTAAACTGCAAATTGATGATGATAAGCATAGAAGGCCCTCCAATGGATATTTCTTAATTATATGGGAGGGCTTCTATGAAGAATTCTGTGACTTTTTGAGTTGGTCTAATTTAACTCATCTTTTACTCAGTACTGTCATTGAATTCAAACTTACTGAATATTTTGCATTTACTATGTTATCATAAAAATAGTGTTGATATTAGTCTCTGATTTTGTTGAATCCAACACAATATGACTTTGTATGCTCTTGAAAATAAAACACAGATCAACACATACACTATCTTTACTATTGAGAAAAATCAAAGTTTTTTCAGCAACTTTATCGTCACACAATATTGTACTACAGCACAATTTTGTGTCATCGCGCAAACTTGCGACACAAAATTTTGAGCCAGTGTGAGCCCTGTTCATTTAACACTAAAGTTTTTGTGTCACAGACAAATTGACAGACAACAGTCTTTGAGGAACACAGTACACATGCCAACTTAACATTCAGGTATAAGCCGTATGTGTTTGTTTTCATTGTTTAACAATTATTGGTAAACAAACAATAAGAGACATGTATACCACATAGCTTGTTGTGAAAACAAATCATTTGGTAATTAGAAGTAAATGATATGCGACTTTGTGTGCGTATTCAGTTTTCAATGATTTATCATTTGCCTGTCGCATTAACTCTTAAGATTCAATTTTTCCATTCTACACTATATCTTATCAGGAGTATTTATATTCGTGGATACGTAATTTCGTCAAGGGAGGCACTGACGAAAATTGGTACCTGACGAATACAAACCAATTAACAGTAATGAGTAAATCAGTACATGTACTTTCAAATACCTTATGGTATCCACATTTACACACAATGGGCCGACCAAACATGTCTGCATTGGTGTTGGGTTGATTGTGTTTAGGACACTTCTCAATGGCCTTCATCACCTCCTTCCATTTCTTGCTCTTCGGAGTCTTGCCTGTAGTTAATCTGTATTCTCCAATGGTATACTGCTTCATTAGCCTCTCCCAGTATGAGTCAGGCTGTCCTTTCTTTGGCATGCTGGAGGTGGAGGAGGAGTGTATCAAATACTTCCTGAAAATATAGCACAATACTATAACTCTTTTTTAAGTCAGTATGATCAGAATGAAGAAAACATTGTTATATTCAATACAGATCTTGTACATGTACATGTACATACAAGATTTTGATCTAATCTCAAAATGAGATATGTCATATTTTAGTCATCACAACATTTTCAAATAGCACATCCCTAGCAATCCCGGATCATTTTTGTGACAAAATAGCTCTATGACTGGCCTACAGATTACTACGATTCTTCTACGGACTGCTACAGATTGCTACGGATAGCCACAGATTGAAAAAGGAAAGGCTAAAGATACCTGTAGCTACACATTGAGTATTTATATCTATTTCAAATGTATGTGTATCAAGACATGCATAAAACCTCAATACTGTAACAATTGTTAAACATCTTAAAATTCAAACAAGACGGACTCATCTTGAAAAAAATATGGGGTATTATACATGTATAAATATTTATGATTGAAGAATACATAAGAAATTTTAGCCAGTTCTAACAATCTGTACTGTAGTCGTGCTATCTGTACATGAATTATGGCTATTGTACTCAAGTCATCCCAATCCGTAATTGGTAACTCTCGCTACCCCGTTACAGCAATCAGTATCTTTCCATATGTGTATCATAATAATCCGTTCCAATCATGAGGTATTCGTAACTATCCGGACCGTACTTGATTAGTATCAACACGTAGCAATAATACTGGAGTTGCCGGTAGGGGACTAATAAAAACGAAATTTGTAGCTTATTGATACATTTATCGATTACACAGTCGTTTAAGCCCCTGTCACACCTACACGTTCTCTCGAGACGTTCTTGCTACATCCTTGAAGTCCTTGAAGTTTTTCATGAACGTAGAAAGAATGTTGCATTTTTCACCTGGAAGGGCTTTCCGAAAGAAATAAATCCTGTGTTTGTGAAACACGAATGCCCCCGGTGGCATCTTTGTTAGTATAAACTTCATTTTCTGTTAAGTATGTGAAAGGTCAAGTTCAACAATTTTGGTATCAATGGAAAGGTCTTGTCACAAGGAATACACATGTGAAATATGAGAGTCCTATCACTTACCATTCAAAAGTTATGCCCAATGTTAAAGTTTTGAAAATTAGGTCAAAGGTCAAGGTCACAAGGTCAAAACTTTTGGTATCAATTGAAAGGTCTTGTTGCAAGGAACACAGATGTGAAATATGACAGCCCTATCACTCACCATTCAAAAGTTATGCCAAATGTTAAAGTTTTTGAAAAGTAGGTCAAAAGTCAAGGTCAAGGTCACGAGGTCAAAACTTTTGGAATCAATGGAAAGGTCTTGTCGCAAGGAACACACTTGTGAAATATGAAAGCCCAATCACTTACCGTTCAAAAGTTATGCCCAATGTTAAAGTTTTTGAAAAGTAGGTCAAAGGTCAAGGTCACGAGGTCAAACATTTTGGTGTTAATGGAAAGGTCTTGTCACAAGGAACACACATGTGAAATATGAAAGCCCTATCACTAACCATTCAAAAGTTATGCCCAATGTTAAAGTTTTTGAAAAGAAGGTCAAAGGTCAAGGTCATGAGGTCAAAAATTTTGGTATCAATGGAAAGGTCTTGTCACAAGAAACACACATGTGAAATATGAAAGCCCTATCACTAACCATTCAAAAGTTATGCCCAATGCTAAAGTTTTTGAAAAGTAGGTCAAAGGTCAAGGTCAAGGTCACAAGGTCAAAAATTTTGGTATCAATGGAAAGGTCTTGTCACAAGGAATACACATGTGAAATATGAAAGCTCTATCACCTTCCATTCAAAAGTTATGCCCAATGTTAAAGTTTTTTCGGACAAACAGACAGACAAACAGACGGACAGGCCAAAAACTATATGCCCCCGAATCTGTGATTTCGGGGGCATAAAAATTGACGCTTCCAATACGATTGATGGCGTTTGCTTTTTAAAAGCATCGCTAATTTTAGTTCGACCCTTGCGTCTTTCGGTCGGAGCTTTTTTGTGTAATATTTCGCATTGTGCGATCGTTGTTTACTTTCATTTCAGCACCACGATCACTTGAACACTTGAAACAAGTTTACTTCAACTTTGATGATTTAAGCGTTTGAGAGACTTGGGTATCGGAATGAAAAATTTGAAACATTTTCGGTCGAATTTTTACAGACAATTCGACAGTTGACTAATTGGGAATTTCGGTCATTTTTTTGGGAAAAAATCAAAGCAATAGACCTTCCTCTTATTACTGCTAGACTTGTATTTTAGACTCCAAGACCCGAAATGACATTATTTGACGTTAATTTTAACTGTAACGTCATAAATCAGTTATGACGTCACAATTAAAAATTACGTCAAATCTTGTGACGTCAGGTCTTAGGATATGTAAAATGCTAGTCAACTGCGGTAATGTGAAAGTCGTCATTCTAACCGATGTAGGCTATAAACCCTTACCAGCAATTTCAAACTATAACGACTACAATAATGATGGGGAAAATGAGGAAGTTGACAATTCGCAAAACAAGACGGTATGCAGCATTTGGTTCTGGAATTTCGAGAATGAATTAGTTTCATCAACCAGCCTGAATAATGTTAAATCATTATGTTAAACTGATGG